>KK106983.1:5044085-5501225 GCA_000611775.1 Umbilicaria muhlenbergii
CCCCTCCTCGCCTCCCCCCCCTTCACCACCTTCTTCCTCCCCGCCCTCTCCCCCGCCTCCTCCACCCGCAACACCACCCCCTCATTCCTAAAACGCACCATCCTCCTCCCCCCCCTCCTCCTCACCACCCTCCTCCTCGCCCTCCTCCCCACAACCTACCACCAACCCGCCCCCCTAACAACCCTCTCCTACCTCCGCTCCCAACACGAAACGCTCTACCTCTCCCAACCTCCTCCCCCGTCCTCCCGACGCCCCAGCCTCGCGCCCGCTCCCACAACAATGACCGTCGGCTTCCTCACCCCCTGCCACAGCACCCCCTGGCGCTCCCACCTCATCCACCCCTCCATCCACGCCTGGGCCCTCACCTGCTCCCCGCCCGTCGGTCTCAACGCCACCGCCCGCTCTGGCTACGTCGACGAAGCAGATCGCTTTTACGCCGACCCCGTCGCGTTCCTCAAGCAAGAACTCGGTCCGCCGCCGCGGTCGCAGTTTGCTGGTGTGGCGGCGAGACAGGGCTTGGTGGTGCCGAAGGAGGTGGATGGGGCTGGCGACGAGGACGGTGGGGGAGGATGGGATGGCAAGGCCGGACGGAAGATGTGGCCGGAGTATTTGGTGTTTTTCGAACAGGCGGAGGGGGTGATGGGGACGGTGTTGAGGGGGAGTGGGTATGTGGAGTGTTGGCGAGGGTGGAATAGTTGGGGGCATGATGATTGGAGGAGGAGGGGGGATATGGTGGTATGGTGTTTGAATCAGAGGAAGGATGCTGTGGAGGGGAAGAAGAGGACGGGGTTTTGGTCATGAAAAGTGAGGTCATCGTGCTTCATAATCGTGCGGTTGTAACACCAGAGGAAAGGAGCTTCAGCGGCGCAATTTCTCAGCTCATAGGTATTGTGGCCGGGGTGGAGTTTGATGCGACGCGATATCAAATTAATGCAAGCTCCTAAGAGTCCATCTATTCTAATCTCGAAAGCAAGAAATTCCTCCGTCTATAAGATGCCACGCGAAGCTCATTTTCCAACTCTTCTCTAATGCTCCTCTATGCCACTATCTCCAACCTCCTTCTCATCTTTACACTTTATCAATACTCGAGAATGGCCGATGCACCAGGCTCGCTCGAAATGTAGACCACATCATGCTTGTCTGTAAAGCCGTTGAAGCGTGTAGCAGAGCACCTGGTGTATGCGCCCATTTCCTCGAAATATAGCCAATCTCCAACGTCCAAGACCTCGTGGAAGGTACAGCTCTCGGTGATACGATCGATGCCATCGCATGTCGGGCCCCAGATGGAGTACTCGGTGACGCGGCCTGATTGAGAGCCTCTACGGGCCCTGTTCTTCCCGCCACTCTGTAGGATCCGAGGGACTGGGTGCTGGTGGTCGAAAATGATGCTCGAGAAATTGCCATAAACTCCATCGTTCAAGTAGAGCATGTACGAAGTCGTCCTGGTAGCGGGATCTTCAAGGTCGCGGCGGGCGATAACATTGCATGCTAATGTGAAAGCCGATGAGACATAGTACCTCCCAGGCTCCCCGATGATACGAATGTTTGGCGGGAAGTATTCATCGAGAGCCTCGCTGAGGACACGTGCCATTTTCTCGAAAGTATCGCCGGTGAAGCCACCTCCCACATCCAGTGTCTTCATGTCGTAACCAATGTCGGCTGCTTGGTCGAAGACAACGCGAGCGTCACGAACAGCTTTGACAAAGGACTCAGGGTCGGAAGCCCCGGATCCCACATGGAAACTGACACCAACTACGTTAAGGTCGAGTTCTTTTGCTAACTCCAACAGCTCTTGTGTACAGTCCAGAGAAGCCCCAAATTTGAGGCTCAAACGACACAAGCTCGAAGAATCGTCTGTCAAGATCCGGAGAAAGAGTTCGGCGTTGGGAAACAAAGCCTTGGTCTTGTACAGTTCGTCGGCGTTGTCGAAAGTCATCTGCTTGACACCTTGCTGGGCCGCGTAACGCACGTACGACTTGGTCTTGCAAGGCTGAGCATAGATGATCCGGGACGAATCCACGCCCATGTTGAGCACCTGCTCAATCTCTGCCTTCGAAGCGCAGTCGAAGCCAGTCCCGAGCCCCGCCAGTAGGCGGAGGATTTCGGGGTCTGGGTTGCATTTGACGGCTACCACTCCTTAGTACATGTGTTTCAAGAGTCGTCAAGGCTGGGACAGTCTTACCATAATGAGGCTTTACTCTCTTCAAATTCATCTTCCAGCGGAGGTGTTGCCGGTACACCTCTCCCATATCAGCCACAAAGAAGGCATCTTCCTCCCCAGCCTCACAGACATCGGTGTTGATGTCTGCAATACGGTTCGTCAACGCATCTTTGACAAGTTCCTTGGAAGTATCCGGCCCGTAGTGAGCATTCTTTTCGGTTTTCAATTGTTCTGTATTAAGAACGATTGATGCATATTGTTCGGTAGTAGTAATGGCCGATGGTGCCATTCCCTTGCAACAATGCAAGCTTTGGGTTGATTTCAGATACTCGAAGGGTCCTGTTAGGGAGGTCGGAAACGATCACTGCCCAGGCTGATCTGGCAAATCCTCCGCGACTCTTCCTCCGGAAGAGGAAGAACCTCTAGGGACGTCCTATGCGGCAGCTGCGGAGTGTGGGGCGACAAGGGGGTGTTTGGAGGGGTCTCAAGCAGCGGGACTTTGGAGTCGCAAAGTGTTTCCAGCAGGGGGTGGGAGGTCGTTGAGGATGTGCCGATGCGGGCGTGTGGACGGATCTTGAAGGGCAAATTGCGTCAAGGGCGGTGGGGCCGTGTTGAGAGGGGCCCTTTGAGAGGATCAAAGGTAATCCGACTCAGTGTCGAATGTTTGTCTGTGGATTGTCAGCTCAGACGTGTTCAATAGCACAGTCAGTGGTGGCGACCGCGGCCAGGGGCAACGGGGCTGCTCACAGGTGCGGCGATCGGCAGAAGCCAGATTTTGTCAGAAGCAACTGCAGTGTACTATCTTCTCTTTGATGGACTCCAGGCTTTTCGGTTTTGGCGGTGGAGTGGCAATGGATGAGGGAATATTGGGATGAGGAGGGATTTTCGGCGGTGGGAGGGCTACTTTGTGTAACACAATTTCCGTGACTAGCACCGCCAGGCCGCTAAGTTATGACACAACCGGCGGAGAAGAGCCGATTCCCATTACATAAATACCGCAGTGCCGTCATTGCAGGTAATAGCAGAGCGATGCCTGACTCTTCCCGAATCGTCTACGAGGACGGGCGCTCAGATTGGTAATCAATCGAATCTATCCAGACCGATCATTCCTTGCATTCATGCTTTCACCGATATTTGCCCTTCTTCTCGTACCCTAAGCGGTTGACACTAAGCCTCTTCTGTAAAATGGCTTCTTCGGGTAACGAAGCTTGCACCGTTCGGAAGGCCTTTTGATCCTTCCATTGTGCAAAGGGTCTATGAGCACACTAGCATATTGTTATCCTCTGTTCGAGTTGTTTTTCAATCCACAGAATATTGGATTCCTCTGATCCACCACATCCAGCAAAAGCGCAGCACAGAATCAGCTCTTCTGACCGGTTGAAGAACGCCGAACAGAACAAGCCTTGCGGCGAAGTGTCTACACAGTAGTCTAACGGGTTATTGAGTCTATATGAACAAACGCCCCGGCTGCTGTCTTAGAATTAGACTGATGGACAAAGATTGTGACAAACTAAACGGTTGGTTTGAGCTCCATGCGATCTTCCTCCTTGCTGGTGAAGGGCACACCAAGCTCGAATAGCTTGACGATGACATCCCGGAATTCGGAGAAGAAGACCTGGTCATCCTTTGCGTACCGCTCAACGTGTTTGCGGAACACCTTATCCTTGATCAATGCCATATCCGTTGGCAGCATCATCAGGGACTTGGACGTCTTGTCTTCATACTGCTTCGGTCCGTTCCACTTCCGGAAGTTCCACTTTTCACCCAAGAGCAGCCGGTAATAGTCGTTTGACATGACCGTTGGGCTGAAGCTCCATGGACCCTCGAACCCACTCCGGTCGGTGTGGCATCGTCCCAAGGCATGGGCGCCACTGAGAGCCACGATCTCGCGGTCATCGAAGCCCATACGGCCGAAGATGGCACGGAGATGATCGTGCTCCTTGGATCCATCTGGGAGTCTTCCGTCCGGTGTGCACATCGAGACATCTCTATCCTTGCGTCCAGGGCGCCAGGGAATGGTCGGGCCTTGCATTTCCTGGATGGCACACACGCCAGCCAGCGTCCAGAGATCGGAGTAGGTGATCCATGGGAATTGCTCTACAGCGTACGTTAGCTGTTATTGTCGGTGACGGTAAAGGAACACTTACCCTTGACAGGCTCTAAGAAATCGCGAGCTGCTTTGAGTCCGGCGTTGGCGCCATGGTCGCCCTCGGGTGCAAAGCGCATGGTGGCACCGTTCGACCCACCGGTGTTGGTCTCCTTGTCATATCTGTAACCATGTCAGCGATTGCCTCGCTAGCCGGCGATACAGAGTTACACTCACGTTCCACTGCAGTGCCACGCCAACCGCACCAGCACCGGCCCGTAACTTCCATCATCATAATCATCCTTCTCTTCCAAACGCGATGCGATCATGTTGTAGACTTTCTGGTAGTCGTCCTTTGTGGGAGTGAAGATCCCCTTCGTCTCTCCAGCGCTACCCTCCTTCAAATTTCCGAGGCCTCCATTGGTGGCGAAGAAGTAGGCTCCCGCGCCACCTGCAAGTGCGAGCCCGAGTCCCACATATAGTCCCGTCCTCGAAGATTTAGGGCCAGCTTCTGACGCGTAGCCACGGCGTGAAGAGGATTGGAACGTGTGTCGTGGTAGGGCAAAGCGAGCATTTCGGGTGGCCGAGGTTTTGACGGTGGAAGCTGCGGGTGTTGCGCGCGATGCCAGGCGTGTGAAGGCCCTTGCTGTCGAAGCCATGATAGGCAATGTTAGGTAGGATCAAGAGGGCGTCGGAGTTGAAAATGTTGGAAAATGGAAGCTCTGGTGTTACTCGAGTGTGTCGACGAGGTGTTCAGACGATGGCGAGTATACAAAGATTACCAAGTGAAGTGGAATTCCCGAGAGGAATAACGTGCCTAGCGCCGAAATATATTGCAGTGGGATTTGATAGGGTCATCTTGCTCGACTCCCTTTATTGGCCTGATAAGAGCTGCGAGACCCACTTGGAAGATAAAACGTTCTCAGCTGTGCATGGCAGAGTTCAACCTTTCCATCCTGCTGATACTTGCTCAACACTGTGTTGTTCCTAATGAGAGAGGCGGCGCTTCATTCCCAGCCAGTCGCGCAATAGCCATGCTTTCGATGCCGGATTGAACATGGCCATCCATCTGTCTGAGGGTCCTCCGTCGACTGTCGAGGGCTCGGGATGGCGTTCCACCGAGCGTGTAGAACCGTGACGATTATGCAGGGACAACATGATCAACCCCGGCGATCCGTCGCTTATCGCATAGCTCCCGTCCAGGGCGCGCAAGGGCACGGCAGTGACGAGCAATGAAGCAGCCGCTTTCTTGGGGCTGTGGCAAGATAGGATATGTCCATCATGATGCCTCGAGCTGTACTGCCCATGGAGGTTGTCGTCGCAGAAAGAATTGTCGAGTCAGTTGCTTCGTGGTGGAGTTTGCTTCCCATGCTCCGGATGCCCCCCCACCAACTGCCAGGAAGCAAGAGATTCACGGATGATCGATGAGGTACCCTTCACCCTCGTCAGTTGTCACATTAAGGTAGACTCTCAGATGCCGACGAATGAAGTTATCAGATATACATTTCATCCCATACCTGTGACATTTGCCACTCGGCCCATACTGTCGGTGTCGTCCAGCAGCCAGCGGGATCACGGATGGCCATTGGGCCAAGCGGCTTTGCTACATGCACACGTGATCCTGGCCAGCGAGATAGCTCATACAATGGAAGCCGGCCTCATGCATTGATGGATTGTACCTCCGTAATACTGAAGCAAACAAAGGCTGGGTACAGCCAAGATCAGCACTGCTGTGCAAGGACAAGCTGGCTCACTGGGTACTCCTAATCTCCATGAACCTCGGCTGTGTGGTGGCGAGCGTTCGCCTCCTCATGCGACAAGCAGACACGCAGACACGCAGACACGCAGACACGCCAGAATCCTTCCGACTCCTTCGATGCATTGAACCCTTTAGCAGAGCTTCCCATGATTCGTTGATACCAGCTTCACGGAAACAAATATCCTTTGAAGGATGCCTGGTACGCGCCGCAAACCTGCATTCAGCAACAAATAAAGTAGCTAATCGAAAGGTAGTGCCTCTTGCCGTCGCTGCGCCCGCGGCCGTCGCATCTCTTGCCTACCTCAACGCCCGTACACAATTCACCGGCGACTACAACTTACTGTATGCAGTAATCGTCAGCACAGTGAAAACCCGCCTGCTGGAAAAGCGAGATCGCATCAACTTCTTCTACACACTCGAACAGCATGCCACGGCAAAGAGCACCGCACATATTCCCTTCGTGGTGTACGAGGGTCGATCATGGACATACAAGGAAGTCTATGATACTGTCCTCAAGTATGCAGCCTGGCTGAAGAAGACATACCATATTGCCCCGAAAGAGATTGTGGCAATGGACTTTATGAACTCGCCGCAATTCATCTTCCTGTGGCTGGCCTTGTGGAGTCTGGGAGCACATCCCGCATTTATCAACTACAACCTCACAGGCAATCCTCTGCTTCACTGCATCAAGGTCTCCACGGCTCGTATCATCTTTGTCGATGAGGAAGTCAGGTCAAAATTTACATCAGAAGTCGCCGACGCCGTTGCCTCCCAAGACTTTCGAGATGGCAAAGGCCCCGTTGAAGTTGTCTTCTTTACCCATGACATCGAGCAGCAGATTCATAGCACAGAAGGTGTTCGGGAACCGGACTCCTCGCGGTCAGGAGCCGTAGGGCACGGAATGGCCAATCTAATTTACACCAGCGGCACGACTGGTCTACCGAAACCCGCAATCGTGAGCTGGGACAAGGGGCATATTGGTGGGGGCGTTGTATCACGTTGGGCAAATTTGAAGCGAAACGATAGGTTCTACACCGTAAGTGCTATCTTGGCTACTTCATGTCCTCTTCAGGGTATTTTTGCATAGCATTCCATAACTTTATAATAGTGCATGCCTTTGTACCACTCTTCGGCCGCTGTCCTAGGGTTTTGCTCCTGTCTTCTCACTGGCAACACCTTCATCTTAGGTCACAAATTCAGCACACGAACATTCTGGCCAGAAGTCCGGGCCAACAACGCAACAATTATCCAATACGTTGGGGAAACTTGTCGGTACCTCCTAGCAGCCCCTCCTCAAATCGATCCGGTCACAGGGGAGAATCTTGACACAAAGAACAATGTGAGGATGGCTTTCGGAAACGGCCTCAGGCCAGACATTTGGAACCGGTTCAAGCAACGTTTCGGTATCGACACGATCGGCGAGTTCTACGCCGCTACCGAGGGAACCAGCGGCTCATGGAACCTGAGCTCGAACGACTTCTCGAGCGGTGCCGTTGGCCGAAACGGCGCTCTCGCAGCCGCCCTCCTAGGCTCACAGATCGCCATCGTCGAACTAGACTGGGAAACCGAGCAGCCACTCCGAGTCCCCAACCCGGAGAACCCAAAACTGGATAACCTCTGCCGGAAAGTGCCACGTGGCGAACCAGGTGAATTGCTATACAAAGTCGACGCCGCCGACATCGGCAAGAAATTCCAGGGCTACTTCAACAACGAAAAGGCGACCGAGAGCAAGATCATGCGGGACGTGCTGCAAAAGGGCGACGCGTGGTTCCGCACCGGGGACGTCATGCGCTGGGACAAACAAGGCCGGTGGTATTTCTGCGACCGCATCGGCGACACCTTCCGCTGGAAGAGCGAGAACGTGAGCACGTCCGAGGTCTCGGAGGCGTTGGGAACGCACCCTTCCGTCCACGAGGCGAACGTGTACGGAGTGGAACTGCCGAACCACGACGGCAGGGCGGGGTGTGCGTCTGTGCTCTTCGACGAGAACGTGACCGTTGACGCGAGGTTGCTCGGGAGCGTGGCGGAGCATGTGAAGGGGATTCTGCCGAGGTATGCGGTGCCGTTGTTCTTGAGGGTGACGACGGAGATGCAGGCGACGGGGAATAATAAACAGCAGAAGCATGTTTTGCGGATTGAAGGGGTGGATCCGGAGAGGGTGAGGGGGAGTGGGAAGGGGAAGGATAGGTTGTTTTGGTTGAGGGATGGGACGTATGTGGAGTTTGGGGATGCGGATTGGGAGGCGATGAAGGGCGGGAGGGTGAAGTTGTGATGGAGGGGAGTATTTCTTGGGGGGGGGGGGTTCTTTGGGTGTGTTTATATAGAGCATATATAGTGGGTTCGAACCCAGGTTGCTTGGTGTGTATATAGGTTTTGATGTGTCAAAGCTTCGTTATGATTGGCTTGAAGCTTGCTCTCCTTGTGAACACTCTTTAGCAGCGACTGCTCCATCATCCCCGGTATTGTCTCGAAGCTCTTTTTCCGCATCATCCCTCTTCCGAAACCTCCCTTGCATCCAGCATCGATACATCTTCAGCTTTCGTTGCCGATTAACAAGCAGCCTCCTATCCACCCCCAAACTCAGGATCTCAAATCGTCCCTCTCCCTCCGCCGATCCATCCATGTCTCTATCGCCGTCCTCATCATCCGCCCCAGCCTGCTGATTTTCCTTGCTTTCTCCCTCGTCCGCCTCAGTGTGCTGGCTTTCTTTACTTTCTTCCTCATCAGCCTCAGCCTGCTGGCTTTCTTTGCTTTCTTTCTCATTCGCCTGGATCTCCCCACCTTCGTTCCCCTCGTCCTCCTCCCTCCCGCCATCCGCCCCACCACGCCCCCAAATCCCCTCCAACTCCCCCCTCTCAAAGAAATAAACTCTCGTCCCATCCCCCCTAACATACCATCCCTCCCCCAACCACCTCCCCTTCTTAAACCTCACCTGCGCCAGATCCCCGCGTCCATAATCCCGGAAACACACCTCCCCGCCCGGCCTCAACGCTTTCCAAACATTCCTCACCGCCTGCCTCCACTGCCCCGGCTCCAGCGCGCTGAACACGAAAATCATGAGTACCACATCGACACTCCCTTCCGCCAACCCGGGGGGTAGAGTCTCGGTCGGGGAGGAAACATCCCAGACTTCCGCCCGCAGCACCCGCTCGTCGAACGCCGAGTTGGCCCGGATCAACTCGACCGCCTTGCGCGAAAAATCACACGCCCACACCTCCAAATCGGGGTTCTCATTCGCGGCTAGAATCGGGAAGGCCGTATTCCCCGCCCCGGCGCCCACTTCCAACACCACTTTCTTCCCCGCCCCTTGCCTCGTCACGTCCGTCAAGACCGGGAATTCCTGCTGCAGCCATTTGCGATCTTTGAAGAAATTACTCGAGTTGTTGCGGTAGAACAGGTTCCACCATTTGGCCGGGTCGGCATTAAAGCGTTTTTTATCGAAATCCGAGACGGGGGATTCCCGTTGGCGGGCGTATTGGAGGGAGGCGTATTCTTGGTAGAGGGCGTCGGTTTCGACGTGGTCCCAGGCGTTGAATTCGTAGACGTCGTCGCCGGCTTCGAGGTAGCGGGAGCCGAATTGGAAGGGGGAGGAGCGCTTGAGGTTGTTGGTGGGGTCGTGGGAGCGGTGGGGGGGGATTTGGGGGGGGGAGACGTAAGAGGCGATGTTTTGGATTTGGGAGAGGTCGGGTGAGGGGATGGGAGGGGAGGAGAGGGAGAGGGTCGAGAGGTCAGGGGTGGAGAGGTCGGAGGTGCTCATGGGGAGGTTGTGAGAGTATTGTCGGACTCCTGGGTGAGAGTCAAGTTCAGGTGTAGAAGATTTGGCTTCGCCTGCAGATTTGGTTGTGCCGAGAATTGTCGCACGGACCTCATGCAAGTGCGGATAGATCCGAGAGATAAGATCCGAGAGATAAGATCGCACGCAAGGGGAAAATTGTGAGATTGACTTCTGCAATGTGCACGTCATTACCAACATAATCCTGAGATCCCACACTCGCGTTCTTTGGTCTATTTCAATCCATCTCTCCTTCGTACGAATTGGCACACCAGATTGTCACTCCTTCATTTTCCCCCTCCTCCAAACATGAAACCCTCACCACAACTCCTCTTCCTCCGCCCCTCCTCCGCCCTCCGAATTCCATCCTCCGCCCTCATCACCAAATCCACCCTCCACCCACCTCTCCTCTCCAAACCCCACCAACCCCGCCACTTCATCACCAACCCCCTCCAACCCTCCCCCCAAACCCTCTCCGCAACCTCCACCCTCCCCCACCCCGCCTCCTCCCTCTTCGCCCTCATCGCCGACATCGAATCCTACCCCCTCTTCCTCCCCTACATCACCTCCGCAACCACAACCTCCCGCTCAGCCCCCTCCCCCCAAACCGGCGCCACCTACCCATCCGCCGCCACCCTCCGCGTCGGCTGGGGCCCCTACGACGAAACCTTCCAGTCCAAAATCTTCTGCATCCCGCACACCCTCGTCGAAGCCGTGTCCGGCCCCTCCGCCCACACCTCCCTCTCCGCGTCCGAGCTCCCCCACCACGCCGCCGACGAGCTGGAAGCGACGGTCGATAATAGCGTCTTTGAGAGCTTGGTCACGCGCTGGACGTTGCGGGAGTATCCGTATAAGCCGCCGCCGCCGGATGGGAAGAGTCCGCAAGAAGGGGAGGCGAGCGAGCCGAGTCGGCCGAGGACGGAGGTGGGGTTGCGCATTGAGGTCCGCTGGAAGAGTGCCGTGTATGCGGCCTTGAGTCAGGCGGCGGCGCCGAAGGTGGCGGGGATGTTGGTGAGGGCCTTTGAGGAGAGGGCGAGGGTCGTTTTGGGGGATGGGGAGGGGGAGAAAATGGGCGATGAGGGGAAGAGGGAGAAGGAGGGTGAGGGTGAGAAGGCGGTGGAGGGAAGTGAAGGCGGGCAGTGAAAGAGACAAGAATTGGGGTTGAGGAGGGAGGGGTCCTTTGGACTCTGAGCATCATGGTGTGGCATTTTAAGCATTTCAAGGGAGTCATCGCATTTTATTGTTGATGTATATATCTGTACAGATGTACATATAAGGTAGTCTCTCCCGTCTGCATGAAGCCATCGGTGTGGATCAAGCTCCAACGATAGAACTCAACTCCGTGTTTGGCACCAGGAACGGTTGCACCTGGTTCCGCACCATTGTCCTCTGCTCAAATGCATACGCATACGATATCAAGCTTGCTTCACTGAATGCAGGACCTAGGAAGCTTAGGCCGAATCTACGATGCTAGCATCAGTAACCACATTCCGTGCCACATAATCAACCATCGACTTACGGAATGTTCGGCCCTGTGGCAACGAGATCCATCCTGGGCTCATTCTTGATAATTGTCGTATTCGCGGGGTAGAACCCCATCGGCACGGTTATAACAGGAGTTCCAACCAACGCTGGCAGACCCGGCGAGAAATCCGTGGGCAAGATCAGTGCGTCGAGACTATAGTTTGACAAAACACCCAGAATCCCCTGGATGCCTGCGGTTTCTAGATTGATTTGATAGTTGTCCCAGAACCTCGGGTCGGTGTTGTTGAATCCCAGAGCCAGCGCCATGTCCCAAATAGCAGTATCGCGATCGGGATAGTCTTCCGGTTTGAAATTTTGGGTGAAATTCCTGACATCCTCGAGATTGTTTACATTTTCGGGGTTGTATGTTAGCTTGGAAAGATATTCGCCTGGAAGATCTGAGACGAAGTCTGCCTCGAGAACAATGAGTGACGCATTGCCATTCAGATACTGGTCCAATGCATACGCCGTGATATTCGTATTATCGATGACGGTGGCACCGGCCTTCTTTATGATAGCAATGGCTGCTTCGAATGCTGCTAGAACGGGGCCATCGCCCATTTCGGGGTAAATAACGTTTCGGGGAATACCAATGCGCTTGCCCGCAAGGCCGGAGAAATTACAAGCTCCAACGTAGTCCGGCAGAGTATCGAATGGAATGGCGGACGTATAGTTGTCGTCGGGATCCTTCCCGGCAATAGCTTGTAGGACGTAAGCTGCATCTTTCACTGTTCGCGCCATTGGCCTGTGGTATAGCGGTTAGCTGCAGTTCACGTCTACCACTTGAGGGATTCCCTAGACTTACCCAACGGTGTCCTGACGCTGACTGATAGGAATAACCAAAGCTCGTGAAGTGAGCCCAACAGTGGGTTTGATGCCAACCAAATTATTAACCTCACTAGGACTGAGAATGCTTCCACTCGTCTGAGCCTGTTAGAGTAGCCCATAGTACGGTATCATTAAGCGTTACCTCGGTGCCAAGGGCGGCAAGGCACAGCCCGATAGAAGCGGCAACTCCACTACCACTTGAACTGCCACTGGGGTCCTGCATAGGGTAATATGCACCGTAAGTCTGACCACCGTAGGCACTCCATCCGTTTGAGCTGTTCGTGGATCGGAAATTTGCCCACTGGCTCAGATTGGCTTTGCCCAAGATAATGACTCCGGCCGCTCTGAGCTTTGCTACGACTCCGGCATCTCTAGGCACCTTGGCACCTAACAGTGCGAATGATCCAGCTGAGTTCGTCAGCTGAGTCTCGATTCTACGTCTGGAGGGTCCCTCGAACCACAACATACCTGTGTTGTTCATCTGGTCCATTGTAGCAATGTTGTTCTTGATGATCATGGGAATGCCATGCAATGGTCTGTCGCGATGTCAATTGATGTAAAAGTTGGAGTCGTATATTCTACCCTCTAGTTGTGCCCTGTCGAGAGGTCAGCCCGTATGTTGAAATAGCAAAAACAGGGGCTCCATAATTACATTGGCTCGCTCAGCATCGAGTGCCGCCGCAATGGACAAAGCATCCGGGTTAAGCTCTGTTACAACGTTGAGCGACGAGTTGACCTCAAGGATCCTGGCGAAATACGCCTGTACATTATTAGTATTTGGCCTATCGTTGAAGGAGGGCGCCAGAGTGTCATACGTTAACTAGATCGACACTCGTAAACTGCCCACTTTCGAGCCCAACATTCAATTCCTCTGTAGTCACATCGATCAAGCTTGGGAAAGGTTTTCCATTGACTAGAGATCTGTCAGGGCCAGGCCAATGAGAGGGAAAGACAGTACAAACCTGTCTGCATCTGACATGAGTATTGGCCATTAACGACAGTGAAGAACAAAAGACAAAGCGAAACAACAACCAAAACTCTTGAAGCCATGATGCTGCGCGGTTACGAATGTTAAGAGGTACAGAACAGTCAACAGACATCCTCCCCATTTTGGCGGGTCAGCCGGGCTTTATGTTCACCGCATGCTGTAACATTGGGAAGTATCCAAGGGTGCAATGAGCTTCTTCATTCAGCTAGGTGCGCCAATCCTTCGCATAGTGCATCTAGATAACAAGAAATCGGCCAAAACATAGAGCTTGAGCTGGGATCAGCTCCCCGGGCTGAGAGCTCAGGTACCCTTGCCCGCGCCGCACCGCATGAGGTTGGACGTCATTCGCAGGTGTTTTCGCGTGACAAGCTAGAACATGCATGATAGGTAGCCTATGACCATCGCAAAGGACTCCTGGTTCAGGCACACAAAAGCAAGATTTGTCGATAGCAGTACTAAAGAGATAGATGCAGATACAGATACAGATTGCGGGTTGCGGAGGAGGAGCCGATCCTCGCTTAATGAGGAAGCTCACTGCCTGCATGCCCGCGATGCGCTGACAAACCCCACCAGGCCAAGACGAACAGACTCGTTAGGGTCCACGAGATTCGTGAGGTCATGCACGTCCCAAGACCTTCAAGTGCTTCAGGGTGTGGACAGCGTGAAGAGTTCTAAGTACTCTAAAAAAGTTTAGAGTCTCTGAAGCTTTCAAAGCTGATAAGAGTCCCGTAACGATTATAACCACCAATGATAACCCTAAAGAATATGCCAGGACTGTCATAGTGCTTTACTGATAAGGCACATACTTATGGTATGGAAGTAGCATGCAATTGCTAAGCGTCTATCCTCCGCGCTCCTTGGAAGTCCAACAGCACCAGAAATATATTATATGGTTCGTCAACTATTTGGTATTAGACTCACCAACTCCACCTATTTCGTAGGAAGGACAGCGTCGAATGCATCAAAGGCAGCGTCCCCAGCAGACATAACTCAGACAAAGCACTGAGCCCAATCGCCTCCAGCTCTAGCGAAACTCAGACTATTGACAAAGGCACTCAGCGTACATCTACCTAGCTTATCACCGCCACATGTCTCGAGTGGCAGAACTCTGTCATTGACGAGGACGCGCACGAACTCCTCCTGGGTCCCTGCGCACTTCAGCTTCTCGAAGTACGCTCGTGCTGCAAATGGCACCGTCCACGACGCTGAGTAGCCGTGGGTCTGCGCTGTAGTCTCGACTGTGCTGTTCGACAATGGACTAGTCGAATTGTACAGGCCCAACGCACTGAATATGGCTGTCATATCATCTGTGTACTGTATCAGCACCCAGCGCATGACATCAATACCGACTAAAACACCCAGCACGGGATGAATGATGTTGACTTACTGTCGTGGCTGAAGTCTGCGTATAGCCTCTTCCCTAAAGGGAATGTCGCAGAATTGGAGTCAAGTGTACGGTTGGTTGAGGTATGATCGTTGACACTTGCATTAGTCAATCGAGCTATGAGCTCATTTGTGAACCCTACACCTTGTGTTGGACCAAGAGGATTCCCATACGAGTAGCCATAGTACTTTCCCAGGGTTTCGTAGTAATCATACTGATGCCACTCGTCTACAGCAAAGAGAGCACAAAAAGGCGAGATCGTTCCATCGGCGGCAGCGACTGTGACGAATGGGCATAAATCCATGATAGATATCACATCAGTTTGGGTAAGGTTTGCTCCAGGTAGATCGGCGTTCAGTCGTGCAGCAATTGAAGGTACGAAAATAGACTGCCAGCGTGCCTGGGCGCTGCTGGCAACTGCATCATATGGTAGGCCTGTTTCGAAGTCCGTGCATATGTCGTGACTGAGGGTGTTATTGGAGCCAGCAGCCTCACTGATAATCACAATTGGGTACGGATAAGTGTCGTTGCCGCGGCTCCCTCGATCAGCAAGCTTTGCCTGGTGGAAGCCTTGGGTGAAGTTCTGCGCAGATTCCACCACTCGAGCTTCACCAGACGCCCTCACAAACGGATCCAAGCGTTCCGCCAGATCCTGATAGCGGCTGTAATATTTGATTCCAGAATTGATCATCTCCTGTTGGCCGAAGGTAGTGAGCTGATCCGCACCCAGAGTGTAGGTATAATTTGCAAGGAAGGCATATTTGCCAGTGAAGGCCTTCACACGGGCCTTTATTTTGAGAACGGTCTGGTTGTATGTGGCAGTCTTGGAGGCCGTAGGGTCTCGGGCTCCGTGGCGGGAAAGGATCTGCGCAAAGGTAACCTGGCAACCATCAGGCACCGCTGCTGATATGGTAGATGGCACCGAGAAGTAGGGTGAGTATTGACCCCAATAGTGAGATATGTTGGGTTGACATTGATAACCCCGATCGACTGAATCACAGACGGCTTGCTGTTGATATGGCTCCTGCCATAGAGAGGAGGCCCCTTGGACACTATTTGAACGTCTATGAGTAAACTGATATGGGATTGGAATTTTTCAGACCCACCCCGAAGTGAGCCAGAGGCCACTGATAATCAGTCCAATGACGGATCCCATCAAGATAGCTAGACGTCTACTTGACAGGAGATGGATCCAGCAAGTTTGTAGTGTCCCATGTGCCTGACCGATCGAAGTGACCGAGTCTGCAGCGACCATGGGACTTAAGTATATCCCAGTTTTCCTGAAACGATTCATGACCTCACGTATGTCCCACAGCGCTCTCTGTGGAGGGTGTATACTCTCCTAGGGTTCAATAATGACTGCATCGACTGGATTGTGCCTCATCCTATCAACCTTCATCGTGTTGACATTGTAGCCACCTATTATTAGATCTTCCTGCATGTTCATTCGTGAATTGGAAAAAGAGGGCTGCCAGATATTGCAGCCAGATATGGCACCGAAGCCCGTTCGGGCTGCTTGAGGACATTCAAAAAGTTCGCTATGCGACGCTGTGATTGTTGAAATATTGGGAGTTTGAACCTCCAGTGCCATACCGAGTTTCAAAAACGTGCCCCTGCGGGTCCGTGTTAAGCATGCCAAGGCCGCGCGGGAGCTTTTCCAAAGACGGTAAGCGCTGTCCCAACTCCTTGCAGGGGGTTTGCATCTGGCGTGCTTGCGGCTCTGCGGTCTTCGTTCCTGGACCTGGCTTCTCAAGTCGGCCCACAGAAGGATTCAGCTCTGCTGCGACAACCATGGGCGATGGAGGGCTGGAAGGTGAACGTGTTGCTGCTAGTTCAGCGCCATCCGTAGACACCGTAGGGCCGGAGGACGGCAGTGTAACCGTGTCGAAGAAAACACCACCTCCCGAAAGCTCTGCGAGTATTCACATCAGAAGTTTGGTTATCGTCTCGTTCTGGTTAGTCGTTGTCTGCCTAGGGCTTCCGACATGGTGGTGGACAACGTCTATATATCGTGCACGGCTACCACTACAAGAGATGCTAGAATGGGCTGATGGAAAGGTAAGTAGTCGGTCTCAGGTCGCGACAACAACCAGCGGATAACTGATCACGCGCTTCACAGGCCTGCAAACCGGTCTTTCCATTACAAATAGTGATTGAGGCCCCGTCGTTGCAGGACAGCGAGGCGCAACATTTGGTTCGGACCACTCAACATGCTCTCGATGACCTCAACGAGTTTTCTGCCCATCACTTAAGGCTACGGTTGGCTGAGTCGCCAGGCCCTCCCAATGGCACCTCAACTATCACTGGCTACTCTGGGAGGGCAGAACAATTCGCATCCACAGAGCATATCGCCGCAAAAGAAGAGGCTGCCCTAACCGTCAGACTCCTTCCTGCAGAGAGTGCTTCCACAGCTAGTGCACATCTCGAGCCTCACTCGACTACCCTTGATGTGTTCTATGCTCCAAATCAGATTCCATCCACATCATCAAGCTCCTCGGCTTTGGCGAACTTCATAGCCACACAGCTTCAGAGTACATTTGCAGAAGAACAGGCTACTATCGCATACATCCTTACGTCCAGCCAGCTCTCTTCAAGCAGCTCTTCCACCTCCGGTGGCCTGGGTCAGCCACCACAAATATCCCAATCGGTGGCTTCCAGCCCTCGTGAGTCCCGTACAGGACTAAGTAGAATTCTACCGCCCGACCTTGCGGCCGGATTAGCCCGTCAGATGACGAGGTCACTGAAATATGCGCCTACATATCATCTCACGATTTCTCTCTTTAGCCCAACTGCGTCACCTTCAACTTGGGATATTGAAGCTGCAATTGATGAGTACTTCACACCTTTACTTGATTCATTCTCGACTATAAGCAACTTTACGGTTGACACTCAGGTTCAGCTATATGCTACTTTCTCTCCCTCGGTACAACAGCCTGACTACAACGAAGAACAGGGAGTCTGGACCTTGAGGAATGAAGACCTCAGTGGCTTCATCAATGCGGCCGAATGGCCTTTGAGTCCGAGCATCGGTGCTGGACCAACGTTGAACTTTGTGCTTTACGTACCATCTCGGGCCACAGCGCCGTTGGTGGTCAAGGACAGCCTTGCGTCTAGTTGGCTGATTCCGCAGTGGGGTGGAGTTATGATCTTGAACCCTTCTACTGTGGATACTGAGGCAGCGGCGATCCCGTCAACCCTTTCTAAAGAAGACATACAGCCAGCTCTATTCACTTTTTCACACCAATTGCTTTCCCTACTGGGCACCCCTCAATCGCCTCCCTCACTTCCCCTGCGGCTGCAAACCTTGACGCGAGTACGAGCAGCATCGCTTTTACTATCGGCGTCGTCGACCATGGGCTCGTTAGCGAGACTCACGGTGGCACTACCATCGATAGCGATACCAGAAACCGTGGCAGCAGCGGTAGAGAAGACGCTATCGCATCTTCGAAACACCTGTACAGATCTAAGGGATGGCAGGTTCCAAGATGCCCTAGAGAACGCGAGGATTGCGGAAGCTGAAGCCGAGAAGGGCTTCTTCGAGAAGAGTATGGTTGGTCAGGTCTACTTTCCAGATGAGCATAAGGTCGCTGTTTATTTGCCTCTATTGGGTCCAGTCGGCGTCCCACTGGTAATGGCAGCTCTAAAGGAGATCAGAAGGATGTGGACCAATTGGAAGCAGAGAAAACCTGGCGGTTAGATCCAATAATCTTTCAAAACAGTGCTTCTAGTCCCGTGATAGTTCAAACGCTGAAAGTACTTGCCCATGTCCTTTCATAGCTAGGGATACCACTCCATCTTTAAAGTCGTAGTGAATCATCTCTTGCTTTGCCGCGGCTTATGAAACTCTCGGTTGACACATTGTAAATAAGTCTTTAGTAAAAATATGTGAGTCTGGTTCAATTGAAGGGATGCCTGCTTCCTTACTCCTCCGGGACTACCGTCCGGTGACAACCTTGCCTTTCATATCATGCGATGTTGTAGATATTTCGAATACTACATGCTTCTAATAGTACATATGGAATTTTAGTAGAATATCGCAGTAGGAAGTCGCCTAATAGGGCTATTTGATAGTGCTAGATCTCTGGCCGAGCGCCGTAAAGGATTTGTGTATTGTCCTACCACCTTAGTTGTGTCAGATGCTGCTGCTCTGGACCCGTAAACTCCGAAACTGTGTTTGACCTACGTCACCGGAGCGTCAGGTAAGGTACCACAGTAAACAATGCGATAAGTTCACCGCGAATTCTTTTAAATCTGTACATTCTCATACCATCCTCAAACCCTCGCCATTCCTATATCGATATTCATACGGAAACCTGAACAACAACATCACTATGTCTTCCAACGCAGGAAGCGCCGGGGCTGATGCCGCCAACTCGGTGAAGAAAGGGCTCACAGGCATTCATGTGAGCAGGACTTCACTCTGATCAAGAAGTTACAAGCTTTAGGCTGACAAACGCTACCAGGGAGCTGGAGAAGCAATCAGAGGTAATGGTCTATTATCGCCTGACCTAGGCTCTCATGTTTGAAGACTAAAGCTTGGTCGCAGGCAACTTCAACCAATTCATCGATGGAGCCTTCAACGATAAGCAGGGCGTGGCCAAGAACCAGAACGTCGCCGAGAGGGGCGTGAGCGAATTAGAATCTGGTACCTACCAGAGTCACAACGCAGGAGTCACGCCCGCAGACACCACGCGAGAGAAGCTACATGATGGTGGGGCCACGACTCACGCACATGGTACTGCTGGCTTGGGGAGCAGTACAGCTGGGGCTTCGACCAATGCTGGGCCCCACTGGTCGAACCTAGCCAATAAGCTGGACCCGAGAGTCGACAGCGACGTCGGTAGGTGATTCACACGATGAAAACTCTCGTACGGACCCAGCTGACCTCAACGGCGTGACGTTAGATGGACGCGCAGCACGCAACACTAGAGCTACCGGTATTTGATTGCGGCGAAGTGGGAGAGCTGAGTGGCGTGCAACGGCGTAAGGCACTTGAGCGGCGCCCTGCAGCGTAAGTCTTGAGATAAGGATCAGATGTAATCGTGCCACGCAACTAATAGTCGGCTCGCCTATCATAAGCTTGGTGTGGATTGCTTTATTCTTGGGGGATTCGGAGTTTTTGGAATGAGTGTAACAGGTGGCTTGCAGAACGCCCTTCGCTCCAAGGTAGACTATAGGTAATTAAGGATGAATCACACTCCTGATTTTCCCCTTGGACGGAGAGCATGATCTTGGAGTGAAATCACCTGCCTTGATCGGTAGGTGTAGATTGACCTCGAATTTAGGCTGCTCGGCGCCGGCTTTAGTAACTGCTTCGAGCCTGCACCATACTGTGGCGGGGTTGTATGGCAACGGCAGCCAGACCTCTTCACGCCGGGCCGTGGGGATGAAGCTTTCCTTAGAAGCGCTGATCTTTCCATTCGG
Source organism: Umbilicaria muhlenbergii (assembly GCA_000611775.1). Lineage (NCBI taxonomy): Eukaryota > Fungi > Ascomycota > Lecanoromycetes > Umbilicariales > Umbilicariaceae > Umbilicaria > Umbilicaria muhlenbergii. Next base: position 5,064,012 of record KK106983.1, read on the forward strand.
CCCAGATGATAACGTACGTACATGTGTCTAAACCGCTCATACATGCACCAAGTCAAATGAGGTAGCTGCGGCGTCTGGCATATCCCACACAGTCGGCCTCACACGTCGATATCCTGGGGAAATGGCGGAGGGATCGGCGTACCACACGGCTAACCTCCAGGCACTCGAAACACTAAGTCGTTGAAAATTTGATCTGACAAAGGGGTCAGAGATAGATAGTCGAACGTCGAAGCTTGTAACTTGAAGCTTCGTTCATGACATGGGATCATCCTTGACCCTTGTGAAACGAAATTGAATCTAGGCGAGTCAGCCAAGCAGTTGGCGATGAAGCATCTCTCATCTGCGAAACGGCTCATGCGCCTGCTTCACAATCGAATGCTTCTCTATGCGACCGCCGGCTCATTAGATTATCGCCACTACTCTTTCGCTTCATGATGAACGACCGTAGTTGTTGGAGCGCGTGTGGGTGTCCAGCACCAGTAGCGCCTGTAGGGCACGACTTCCGTGCGCCATGGCGCAAGCTAGGGTACCTGCCGATGTTGATACTGCCGACGCGCCAGGGAGAGTTGAGATGCTGCTGCAGAGGGCGGGATTGGATATCCAGGCACGAAGATCTCGTGGAGTAGCGGAGGCAGAGTGCGAACCGCGTCCCCGCTCATATATGTAGCTACAGGCTGCGCGCTGCACGCTGCCGGTTGCTACAACGTCAGTGAGATCAGTGTGACCTGGCTCGCATATCGGATGAGTTTCGTTACTATCACGGCTTCGCTCATCCCCAGTCCAATTCGTCGACTGCCTGATATATGCCGCAGGGTTCTTCTCCAGGCATTCATTCGGTCCTTGCTCCACCCTTCCCCCCCCAACTCCATCATTCACCCGGACCGCACCGAAAGCAACTGTGCCAACGTGGCTCAAGTCCGCTGTACAGCTCTTACCAAGCAGCTCCCAATTCGTTCTATTAAAGCGTTGTAATGGATTAATATTCAGGGTGTTGCTGCTCTTGACATTCGTGGACCCGTCGGCCAATCTCGATTGCCTCTCTCGCCTATCAGAAGTCGACAAACGGGCAAACCCTAGCTTGATGCCAGGCCGAACCCCGAACTTCACCGGTCCGATCTCTGTCACGTAACACCATCATCGCGCAAAAGTCCAATCAGACATTCGCATTCATTTAGCAATCACTGGCCCTCATGACTGTGCTTCGGCTCCATACATAGTTTGTGTTCCCTCTCTCCTCAGAGGCACCCGTGCTTGAGCGTTCAAGATGTCTGGAAGAAGCGCGTATGTACGTGCGAAAAAGGGAGAGCTCGCGGATAAGACAGCAAGAAGGCAACACCACGAGTACCAAGTTGATGATAATTACTTGTATGGCTATGGAGCATCTCTGTCACGACAAGCAATTCCCACGATGCCATCTTACCAAGCTGTACCTCACAGCAGACGTCGTCAGTCCATCTCCTCTGGAGGCAGCACTTATGCTTACCCGATATCTGCGCCGCGCAAACCTCGACCGATCATTGTGGCATCGGCTATTGAAAAGAGTGACTTCAGGACCCATCTCGATGGCATGAGTGCAAGCCTGCGTGGAAAGCTCGGCAGATTGATAAAGGGAGGCGACGATCATGTAAACACGCAACGACGGCCACCTGGTACAGCATCGAACAGCTCTGACGCCGGGTCGAGGAGTACTGGTGCTTTTACGCCCTCGCTCACTGCTGTGCCGTCCTTATCACCCAGTACACCTCCGTCAGATCTCCCAGCACCATATCCTTCGCTCAATCCGCCTACTACTTCCAGTGGACCAAGGTCGAAGCAGCAAGAGTCAGTGATTCATAAAATCAGAAGGTTTGAAGGTGGAGGGAAGTTGCCTCAGCTGGGATGGAAATCCCTCTCCAATGTAGGGATCAGTCTGAGAGCATTACATTTCACTGCCAGCGAGTACTGACGATCTGTAGAATCCTGAGCTTTGGGACGAAACTGGAGACACGTTTGTGTACATGTACATGCGAGGCTCAAGGACCAAGCCACCTCCTTCTTTCCGTATTAATTCGAAGATCATTGAACGATCAGGCTCCAGAGCATTTACATACCAGCTACATCACGTTATGGAACCTGATGGGTGGCCTCGATTTTATCCGAATGAGGTACCTTCACCTGAGGATGGCAATTCGATCAACGATACTATCACCTCTTACGAGTCGCCTAAAGACGCCATGCCAGGATCCACAGATCACTCAGATATCGGTGAACTTGACGCCATACGGCCCCTAAATCTCTCCACTATCAAGAGGCATAAAGTCCGAGCTCCCAGAGGGATCCAGCATGAGCTGTATATACCCTGGCCCGGAACCGAAACAGGCACACATTCCACGATCTGGCATATCACCACGCGAAACTTCTTTGCTGTCATGTATGATGCTAATGCTCTTGTGGGTACTACGCTTTACGAAGCTATGCTACGACTTTTTGAACGTGTCAACACCTATCCGGACTATCTGGACAGGAATATCAGCAGAGTAGCCTGGATCACCGATTATGCAACAAGGCACGGTTTCGATGACGTTCGCAACAATCCATCCTATGCAGCATCTTTGCTTGCTTTCAGTGAGAACCCAGGAGTGCAATGGAGAGAGGGCTACATCGAAGCCTTCCCCCATTGTGTTGGTATGTTGAATATGGGTCTGCGAACGGTTCCGGAGTGGCGCTATATAACGCCACACACGAAGATGTATCTCCAAAACGCAAGCATGGAAATTGAAGAACGAGTGCACAGAGCGCAGGGTTGGCTTCTTTCATTCGACTTTGGCGAAATGTGGCCAACGACGAGTGCACCACCGTCTACGGCTAGAGGTTGCTTCGACCGGCTGAGGAAGTGGCTTTGCAAGTACTACGAGAACGCATTTTTGCATTGGCCTCCTACAAATGACCCGACTTGGTTGACCCGAGACATGGTCGTACGCCTGAAGAATGATTTTGAAGGACTCTACGACTACCTAGTTGATCGAGATATTATATTTGATGGCGCTGAATACCGGCCTGGGCAGAAATGGGCCATTACCAGCATCTCTGGACAAGCCTTCAGGGCCGACACCTCTGAGCTAGCCTTTACGGACATTTTGCTCGGCTTTGACGAGCGCAACAACTTTCCACATATACCTCACCCTTATCCAGTCACTCCAACATCAATGCCGACTCACTCGAAACCCAAGTCGGCTTTCACACTGAAGAAACCAGCTTCTCAAGCGGAAACAATTGCGCAATCTCGTCGAAAAGCGCTTTCGTACGCCGAAGCAAGTAATGTGTATACACTCCGCGATCAGTACATGCATACAGATCTCGTGACCAACTTCATCCGCTTCGAGCAGGGAGATCTACTTGACAGCATCGATCCTTTCGAAGCCCGTCGAGGTCGCTGGCTCTTGATCTACGGGATCCTCCAAGTGCTCGCTACTGTCTCCGTAGACAGCCCAAATCTCCGCTACAAAGACGGTGTGCAATACCACCTTAGTCCTCAGATGAAGGGAGTGGTTCCCTGGGCGGACCTAGGTAGCCCGCGTGAAGAAGAAGCAGAGCACAAGCGCAGTCATTGCTGGATCGTCCCGAGCACTTGGATCCCATGCGTGCCGAAAGCGCGGGCAGGTGCTCACAAGCCGATCCTATGGGGTCAATTTGGGGATGGAAGGACGAGGGGGGATAGTATAGAGAAACCTCCTAGCAGGGCGCGAGATGCCAGCATCGGTGTCAAGAGGGCGGAAGAGTGGGTGGCTAATAATGCTGGACAGCACGATGCCGGGTCGGACAGTGCGGCGGGTGGCACATCAGAAGCACCGATGAGCGTGAGCAAGAAAACGGGGCGCTCCAATAGTGGGGTGAGTGGAGTGGAGGCGGGGAGCAGTGCGGAAGGCTCGACTGAATCGGCCGTCATGGCTGCTCGTCGGCGCCGTGCTTTGATTCACGGATTCACGGACTTTCAGGTACCGGACGAGTGGTGAGGGCTTGCATAATATTTCCCCAAGCGGTTGCAGTGGGCTTGTTTCTTGAGTAGCTTTCTCTAGATACCGGCACATGTCTTGCTTATTTGCACTCTGATGATGATAATCGGATTGGATGGGAGAGATAGGTGGCTACGATATGGTCGCTGGGATTTTGAGGGGAGGCTCTCGGTCTGCTTTTCGAGATACCACATAGTTATGTAAAGAGGATGGCGTTGTAAGATAAAAAGGAGTTAGAGTTGGTGTTTACAAACTAGGTACTTTTCTCACGCGATTAAAGACTTGTGCGATGTAGCCTTTAGCAGTCCACTCTTTGGTATGAGCCTGACCAATTCTAGCAACAATGGAGGGCTCCGACCCTTGAACAGATTGTGGCGTTCTCTGCCCCTGGTACTGTGCCCAGTGACTCCGCATTTAGTGGAGCGTGGTGTGCAACAAGAAAGTAGTGGAGAGACGTCGTCGCACAAGTTGTCCGCACCAATAGCAATGCTACCTCTTCGAACGTAGCCGACGCCGAGAGTAGGTCACGTATCTTACTAAGGGAGATTTGACGATAACGTCGGAGCTCTCCGATGCAGGTTGAAGCCGCAGAAACGTTGGAGTAAACTTGAGCGCTGTGATCCGTCCTTTTCCTGATGCTGCTGAACAATTCGCCATCGCTTGCATTCGCAAACATCTGGCTCAGAAGACCGCCATGAACAGTCATGCCCAGTCAGTGCGCATGAAGATGGTCAAAGGCCCCGGCGACAGTGACATGTCTGGCTACAATGCCAAAGTCGATGAGCTGAGAGAAGCAGAGTACCCGATGCTGAAAGGTCAGAGAATAGCTCTTGCGTTCTTTTGGTGTTTGCTGATGTGATAACCCACAGGTGCGACCTATCTTGACCATGCCGGTACAACGTTGTACCCAAAGTCTCTCATCGACGAGTTCTCCAAGGACATGCTAGCAAACCTTCTGGGCAACCCGCATTCGGCATCCTCATCGTCCCAGCTTTCTTCCCGGCGTATCGAAAATGTCCGTCTGAGGGTCTTGCGTCTCCTCAACGCCGAACCAGAGCATTTCGACGTTGTGTTTGTGGCGAACGCCACCGCAGGTATCAAGATGGTTATGGAAGCATTTCGGGACCATGAGAACGGTTTTTGGTATGGCTATCACAGGGATGCACACACGAGCCTGGTCGGTGTAAGGGAGGCTGCGGTTGAACATCGGTGCTTTGAATCAGATCAGGAGGTGGAAGACTATTTGGCTGGGGAGCACGAAATGCACAATACAGGGAAGACTACGAGACCGGGCCTTCTCGCATACCCCGCTCAGTCAAATATGAATGGGCGCCGTCTACCATTGAACTGGTCTGGCCGACTCCGTTCGTCAGGGAGTGCGGAACATCAGCATGTCTATACCATTCTTGACGCTGCAGCTCTATTATCCACATCTCCACTCGACCTTAGTGATCCTTCGAAAGCCCCAGATTTCACCGTTCTGAGTTTCTATAAGATTTTCGGATTTCCGGACCTAGGGGCTTTGATTGCTCGCAAGGAATCATGCCATCTGCTGCGAAGCCGGAAGTACTTTGGTGGAGGTACTGTGGAGATGGTCAGTTGCGTGAAAGAGCAGTGGCACGTAAAAAAAGAAGAGAGCTTGCATGAGCGGATGGAGGATGGAACTTTACCAATCCACAGCATCATTGCCCTAGATAGCGCCTTGAGCGTACATGCAAGAATGTTTAACACTCTTGAGACAATATCATCGCATACATCATTGCTTGCTAAGCGGCTGTATGATGGTCTGAAAGCCATGCGTCATTCCAACGGCAATCCTGTGTGCGAGATCTACAAGGATCCAAGCTCTTCTTACGATGATGGTCTCACCCAAGGCCCGGTTGTTGCATTTAATATTCGAAACAGTCACGGAGCGTGGGTCAGTAATACTGAAGTTGAAAAGCTTGCCGTCGTTAGGAACATCCATCTCCGCAGTGGTGGTCTATGCAATCCCGGGGGAATTGCCAGTTCCTTAGGGTTAGCACCATGGGAAATGAAGCGTAACTTGTCAGCGGGGCAAAGATGCGGCAGCGAAAATGATATCATGGGCGGCAAGCCAACAGGAGTGATAAGGGTCAGCCTCGGAGCTATGAGCAATGTGCACGATGTTACGACCTTCTTGAACTTTATGGATGAGTTCTTCGTGGAACACAGGAGCAGGGACCAACAGGATCCGGTGGCGTCATTGTTGTACCCCGAGTTATATGTCGAGAGTTTGACCATCTACCCTATCAAGAGCTGCGGTGGCTGGAGCATACCGCCCGAGAAGTCGTGGGAAGTCAAGCCAGAAGGTCTGGCATGGGACAGAGAGTGGTGTCTTGTACATCAAGGTACTAGGGCTGCCCTCAGTCAGAAGCGCTACCCTAGAATGGCTCTTATCAAGCCAACCATTGACCTTGACAACGATCTGCTCAGAGTGCGGTATTACGGACAGACTCAACCATCAGCTCTGACGGAGATCACGGTACCGCTTTCTGCTGACCCACGGGTATATAATGACCACAAAGACAGTGGTCGCCAGCCATATCTATCGAAAGTCTGCGGTGACAGCATCATAACACGAACGTACGCTTCCGAAGAAATAGCAAACTTCTTCACCAGTATCATCGGCACGCCATGTACACTAGCCAGATTCCCCGCCGCCGACCTTGGAAGATCTACCAGACATTCCAAAGCACACCTCCAACCCCACCAGACAGGACCGCGCCGCAGCCACATCGCCGCAGACCCTGATCCCACCGCCCGACCATCCACCACCACCACCACCACCACCCGCCCACCAATCCTGCTCTCAAACGAAAGTCCCATCCTAACCATCTCCCGCTCGAGCCTCAACCGGCTCAACGAGCTCATCAAAGCCTCCGCCGGCAAAGCCGCCCACGCCTCCGTCTTCCGCGCCAACATCATCCTGGCCGAAGACCCCGCCGCCCACCCGGGCGTCGAACAGCCCTACGCCGAAGACAGCTGGCGCTACCTGCGCGTCGGGCGGGGCAACTATTTCCAGATGCTGGGGTCGTGTCGGCGGTGCCAGATGGTGTGTGTGGACCAGACGACGGCGGAGAGGAACGAGGAGCCGTTTGTGACGTTGGCGAAGACGAGGAGGTTTGACGGGAAGGTGTTTTTTGGGCAGCATACTTGTTTGCTGGGTGGGGCGGGGGGAGGAGGAAGGGTGGAGATTATGGTGGGGGATCGAGTGGTGGCGTTTCGGGAGGGGGAGGAGGGGCGTGATGAGGGGCTGGCGAGGTGGCTGGATGCGGATTGGTTGTAGGGTATTCCTTTGTTGGTACAAAAGTTTGAGTTGGCGGCTATAGAACACTGATAGTCGATTCTGATCGCTCAACACCCGTCCAAAGATGCGGTCGAAGGCAAGGAGATGGTAGTATTTGCAAGAATCTACTCCGCATACAAAACCCGCCGGAACCTATTCCACCCATCTCAGCGCTCCCAACGCGCTCCCCCACCCCCCCCTCCTCCTCCACAACCTCCTCCCCATACCGCCCGCTCGTCACCACCCGCAGACCCTTGACGATATTCGTGATATACACAATAATGCCGCACACATACAACACCAGACTGGCGCCGTCGAACAGCAGGTTCGACTCCGACGGCTTGTACAGTTTCAGCAGGAACCCGAGCAGGCCGACCGCGATGACGATGTGCAGGATGCGCGGGATGATGGCGGGGGAGGCGTGCAGGAAGCGCAGGTGGGTTTCGAGTTGGGAGAGGTAGGCGGGGGGGGTGGGGAGGGCGGTCCAGAGGAGGGGGAAGTCGTAGGGGAAGGAGGAGAAGAGGATGCCGAGGAAGAAGGAGGTTGCTAGCGAGCCCCCAGGAGGGTTAGTTTGGCTAGGTGAGGGAAGGTATGGGACGCGGGGGGGGGCAAGGGGATTTGTGGGGGAGGAGGGGGAAACGTACGGCAGAGGATGAGGAAGGTGGCGAAGGATTGGTGGGGGCGCGGCATGTTGGCGGGAGATAGATGGTGGGGTTGGTGCGTGAGAGGTTGTTATTATGTGGACGATGTAGCTTGGTTTGTGTCGTCGAGGTTATGACATGGAGTGCGCGGCGAGCTGGAAGCCGTAGGGAGCCGTAGCGAAGGGGACGGGCTGGGAGCGGAGGAGCTGAGAGCCGACGCGTGTCTCCGTGTCAACGGATCGGAAAGTCGCTGATGGCTGCGGACCTGGTCTTGGAGGGTATGGATGGAGCACCTTCTGTAAGCTGCGACTTTCGAGGAAGGACGCCCGCGATGCAGCAAATTGAGATTGCGAATAGGCGTGCACGGCATCGTCTCACAACCTTGCCAAGCGCGGCTTACCGGATGAAGATGGATCCGGAAATGGAGAGAGATAAGATCCTCCCGGACGGCACAGTCATGAAGTCTACAGCGTGATCGAAGAATAATCTTCACTGTGCTATATACCATAGCGTGATAGTAGTGCAAAAGCGAGACGATATGCAACAACCATACAACGCCCAATCCCAACCATCCCAACCATCCCAGCCACGCCGATCCCAAATCGTAACCTACCTTACTCAAGGCAGAACCCAGGGGTATCTATGTGGCGGAACTCCGAAGCCGTTTGCAACACCAACTATGCAGCCATCTCATCCTTGTAGTTACCTCTCATATCGCGGTAGATGCTCTGGCCTTGAGCTTTGCTCTCCAGGTGCTGGTCCAGAGTCTGACGTCGGCACAGACAAGTCCTCTTCATCCAACGTCGGAGCACTAGGTGGTATTTGTGAATGTCCCTGATTGACAGGACGACCGTCCTCCTCATCGGGATAATCGTCTGGCGCACTTGCCTCCATCTGCAGGCGTTGGCGTTCCAATTCCTGCTTATCATCCGTCTGCTGCGAGCTCGGGTCTGTGTCTGGCTCTTCGCTGTATTGCTCATGGATAGTGCTCGGTACGGCCGTGCCCGGTAAGGGTGCAGAAGGCCCAGTATAAGCCGGCGCACTTGAGCCGGCGTATGCGTGCTGGCTATGATAGAGATCGCCAAGTCGAAACGCTTCCGGCGCTGATGGCTGGTGATGTATATGGGCCGCTGCAGATCGCTCACCATCATCAGGTGGAGCACTAGGCAGAAGCTGCTGCTCCGCCCTTCTTAGCCTGGTCTTCTCGTCAACCTCCTCGTCTATAACAGGAGGGTTTATTGTTATTGCTCTTGGAGGATTCTCTTGATATGTAGTACGCGGCTTACTAAAACGATGTTGTTGCTCGCCGTCATAGTTATCATCGTATCTATTGTGTTCGTTATATAGATTTTCACTGATTCGATCCAATTGGGCTTCTGGCAGTCCGTTGATCTCGGAACCGCCAGGCATTGTAGCATCGTGAGCCTGACAACCGTCCATCTTCTTCACACGTTTTCTTTCGCTATCTCGAGTTCCTACAATGACTTCAAAGATGCAGTCAACCACGCTCTTTTCGCGTCGTATTTGATCGGTGTCAAGGATGTCGGGTCCAGAAGTGGCATACAATACACCATCCGCGGCCTCGAGCCGAGCGGTCGTAGCATCACCATAACAATAAGTCGGTTTCACGCTGATCATGCCAATCCGTGGAAGAACCCGGTCTTGGTGAGCTGCGAGCTTGCCGCCAAGATCGATGACGACTTCGACATAGTATTTGAAACTAATCATTGCGCCAGGTACGCCGGATATTGTTGGGAATACATCTTCAGGGACCCTCACCGATGTTTTGATCACGGCAATAAGCGTTTGGGGATCAATGATCAGTGGTGCAAATGTTTGAGACAGGTCTTTCCGAAAGAGACCACTTGAACTGGTTGACGAGAGTGAAAGGCCACCAAGTCCGGTCCGTGACTTCGGATAAAGGTCTTCATACTCCTGCTTTTTGCCTTTGTGGGGAGGCCCAAGAGGAATCGATGGATGGGAGTCGATGCGTCCTTGCCGGTATAGTGTCATGATTACACCTTGTAAGCTTTTAATCGGCTTCGTGTGTTCGATCGTAATCTGCATTGGCAAAACATCCCCAGGGAGACATCCACCACGAAGGAGCTCAACGGTTGCTGTGATTGTTTTGTCGGTATTGGAATGAATACTGCTGCGAACATCGCTTCCTGTAATTTTTCTTGCCGAAGGAGGTGTCGCGGCAACGCGAAAGCTTACAGTGCTAATGCTCGTACCACTCACAGAGCTGACATCGCTCGGGACAGAACCCTGCAGTGGTTCGTCCGAAGTCCGTGGTACAGCAGAGTCAGGACTTCTTGCACGGTCCTCTGATCCATTGTGGGATGAGCTTGAAGCCCTTTGGAAACCTGGCTTGGCCGCAGCCACTTTGGCGTGTCTATTCGCTCGCGATCGCTTCGAGATCGGCTTTAGAGATATTACTCGGGGCTTTGGCTGATGCAATCGAGCTATGTCGATGGTTTCGACAAGGTATATCTTGCGATCACAACTCATCGTAGGCGTTATTGTAGTGGGGCGGGTGAGCGTCGACGACAGCATGTAAGAAATCGTGCCACGCTCGAACTATAGTCGGTCATGAACAGGTTAGCACACGACGGCCACGGGTGCGTCTGGTAAGTACTCACGTCGATACTGCTCGGTATGCCTTTTGAAGGCAACTCGAGTTCAAATCTGAACTCATAAGCTCCGGGACTCAGTCGGCCTTCGCCACATAAGATGACTTCATCCTCGAAGAGGGAAGCAAAGCCGTTGCCAAAGTATTCGCTGCCCCTCGTACCCCTACCAGGGCCTTGAAATCCTCCATCTCTTGGAATAGCGTCCCGCGGAGAACTGGGGCTTTTCAAGACCTTGGCATAGCCGTACAAACAGATTACAACATGAGTGAGTCTCAACGGTTTTGCAACAGTTAGGCAGACCGAACCTTTGACCACGTCGCCAGGCGCATATTGCCGATGCGGCTCATCCGGTCTGATGTAGAAGTCCGAGAGATTTCGCGCCCGTGGAGCAAACGGAGAAGTAAACTTGGAGAGAAGCGATCGCGCTTTGGGAGAAAGGTTTGGTGACGTGGGTGCCGTGGCTGCGGTCCTGGTCATATTCGGGGGACCGCCAGATGGCCATGCGGCTTTCAACTTGTCGAGCGTCAAGCGGCCTCTGCTTCGAGCGACTTCAAGGCTTTGTGCAGGAAATAGAGAGCAGTAGTTTCCTGCCATCTAGGCTATCAGTAACGGCGCAGTGCATAGTAGAAGCATCAACGATATGCCAGCTCCAGTGACGAGGAAGGCCGCGCGTATGTAAGAAATCTTCATCGACATTACAAATACAGGCCTCGATAGAAACCCCCGCAGGCGGATCGCAGGCGTCATGGAGACAGAAGAAGACGAGGCAGGACGGAAGCAATACGTACAACAGATGGCGTCCTTCTCGAAGATGATATCAGATCAGATTACCGCGACGATCGAGTTCGCGTGCCAAGCACTGCTTACTCTTGGCAATTCCCAGCTTTCCCCAGATCAAATCCTTCTTTCGACAGCATATGCCGGCACGGGTGAAGCCAAGAATCTAAAATAGCTGCTTTGTGTAACACCGTGTCATCACGCAGTTGGGACACGTTTGTAGGATAATAATGGTATCAGAAAAGTCTTGAATTGGTCGTCGCGCGCACACTGTGGGGTTGATGGAGGCTTGGGGAGGCTTGGGAAGGCTTGGGAGTCGTTTTAAAGTCCAGCAGGGGGAGGGCCTTCTAGTTAAGGAAGAGTGGTAGGGCCAGGCAAGGTAGGACTATGGCATGCCCGCTACGGGACAGAGTACGAGTACGGTGAACGGTAAAACGTCAACAGCTAGAGGCAGGAAGACGATGATTCTGGTATGGCGTGACGGGCGTCCCACCGCGCTCCACATTAAACATTTCTCACCCCCCGGGACGGCGAATCAACCGAGCGCGATCTCTCTCTTCATTCGCCCTTGACTCGCGAGTGTTCGCACGTCTGACATAACAAGGAGGCCGCAGGCACCTTTCAGCAGCTTCAGCACCTTAAATGCTTCCGCGGTCAGTGATCGGCGGTCAGCGGTCAGCGGTCAGCTCTGGCATACTTTCCGAGTCCCACCCACTCCACCGTGCGGATGCGTGAGCGTGTGAAGACGTCGGGGATACCAAGGATGCTCAGCTCAGTTCGGGTAGACGAATCGTCTTCGCAGAACCTGTCGTGGCGTCTCTCGATCCCAGGCATGCCGTAATAAGCTTTTCCGAAACCCATTTTCGGCTCGCATTACGCACAACGGCCAAGGAGGGGCGGTTGCGACTGGGGAGCCCAATGTTGGGCTGACCCCTTGATCCTTGTCGGGGGCATCATCTGCCGGTCCGGAAACAATTCACTCATACGGCGCTGCACCGTTGGCCGCGCTGGCTGGAAATAAGTCCAAGAGACGGCGAGCTCCGGGGTAGAGACTCGGGACGCCTTCCGATGATTCGCTGAGGAAAGGCGAGGAGCTGCCTCCGTACGAAGCCTGATGATCTCCATGCGTAGAAGGATCGCATTCCTCTGTTGGGAATTCAAGCTGTCCCGCACGCTGTAAAATCCCGACTGTTGCCCCGTGGAACACCGGGTAGGGCCCCCGACTTCATGTTTAGCGGAGATACAAGCTTTAGCCAAGACGTCGTCTGTGTTCCCGAAGCAAGGGCGCAGGATCTTAATTCAACACCTCCGCATTGGGAAAGAGATCGTGAGGGAAATGGTCCAACAGAAGTCGTGGGGCAGTACAGTCTACCCTCCTCACGGTGCTCTCTGTTGTTGATTTGCTGCGAAGGGGCTCCTTGGCCTCCTCTTCGGGAATTGCCAGTGGATCTGATGGGTGCGCCTAAGGGCGAGAGCATGGGGTAGAGACCATCTGGCGGACCTCTCAGTATCTCGGTGGTGGACATCGAGGGTTCGGAGGTCCTGAAAGTGCGAATTGCAGAATTCACGTCATGTCGATCGTCTCGCGACCAAGGGCACTGCCATTCGTTCTGGCGGGGCCCCCTGTCAGCTCTCATCAAATGATGTCGGGTGATTCCCCGGTGCTACGTGACAAGGCAACACAAAGGGGTGGCCCCCGACGGAAGAGCTCGCCAATGAGCCATCGGAACTCTGCAAATTCTCTGGCTTCCAACACTCCTAGCTATGCCAGCTTTTGCTACATGGCCTGATGGATTATCAAAGCTCCCTCAATCCCTCGCCTTCCACATACTCACTTCCGTAAAACATTGCCCTGATCGTCTCGATCTGCTCCCTGTCTCCACCGGTGATCTCCCTCAGGTACGCTTCCAGCATGTAGATATTATCCGTCCAACGCCCAGCCCTGACCTTGCACGCTTCCACTTCCTCCTTCCTCCGCGCAACTTCCATCGGGTCGTTCTCGCTGTACGTAGCCAATTCCGCTCTCAGAGCCTGCACCTCGCTCTGCAACTCCGCATGCATCTCTACCAATTCTTTCCTGCCCTCATCGCCATCTTCGTCCCGTGCCGCACTAGCTTCCTTGACCTTGGCCTTCAACTCCTCAACCGCAGCATCGGCTTTGGCTTTCTCCTCGCGCAGTTTGTCGAGTATGTTCTCCCTGTTCTTCTTCTCTTCGCTCATGAAGCTCCAGTACCAGTTCCCGCTACCAATCTTCTCGACTCTAAGCTTCCCATCGTCGGTCAGAGCCTGGAGGTACTCTTTCACCGTCGCGGCGTTGATCGAGGCCACGGCTGGGAGGCTTTTCTCAAGGTCTTTGATGTTGTGCACTGTTAGGGATTTCTGGATCCAGTGTAATATGATGTCCTGTTTTGCCTGAGGCGGGTTGGCTTTAGGGGCCTAGAGGAGTCTACTAAGGCTGTGGCCGAGACATGTGAAAAAGGTCAGGCGGATGCAGTACATACCATTGCAATGGTTTGTCAAGGATAGAAACCTGAGAATGCCAACATGCGGAGAACGTGGTCGTGTGTCCAAGTTGAAGGTGTCCAAAATGATTTTGCATATGGGACGAATGCAGTTATGGTAGGGCTCGCTTGGGTTCCAAGCGATGAAAGCGAATCATCCACCAACACAGGGATAAGCACGACACATCAAATGCAGACGTCTTCTTTGAGAACTCCTGAGAAAGAAATCGAACATGTAATATGTATTCCACCGCTATTGCTTCTCTATAACCGTCCCCAGATTGAGCCCTTTGAACATTAGTAGTATTCAGTCACGTAACCCTAAGGGAGACACGAAGCACAACAGGTCGTTTTTGAGTCCAGAAAAGCCTACACGGAATGAGTGTAGATCTAAAGAACCTGAACCGCGTATTAACTCACCACCGTGGGCGAAGCAGAGCGGGTTGGCGATTATCTTGAAAAACCTGGCGCTTGATGGTAGCTTACAATCGACAAGTCCCTCCAACGAAGCTGGAGCTCGTCATACGTTGACGTAAGCGACGGCAGTGACTCCATAAGCGGTTCAACAGCGCCGTTTTCTAACAAGGTTCCGGAGTAGACGCGGAACAGGTGCCTTCGATGTAGCTCTCTTTGACTGCTAGAATAGTCGTCTCCCCGTTTAAAGCCCATGCCTTTACCGCCACGCTTTCAGTTGGCATCAGAGTCGTTGTTCAACTTCAGCCTCTTAGCCTTCCTTGTCTGCCCTGACCGCTGCGCTGCTGAACTCGAACTCCTAACCCGCCTTCTCGACTGCGAATAGGGCCTACCCACATCTCCAGAGTCAGGTCTCGAAGTGTCTGTCTCCCCCTCAACAAACACTAGATCCCCAGTGTCCCCTAATGATTCTTTGGCAGATTCTTCCAACAAGATCGCCATTGCTAGTAATGCTGTCTCGTCCATACTGTGGAAATCACCCTGGCCTCCATTGAGGGTCGCACGACTGTAGTAGTCCGAAGCATAGGTGTGAATGGCTTTGAGTAGATCTGAATCAGGTAGTCGACGATCAGGAATTAAGTGTCTATCCGCCCAGTAAAAGTCGTCTTCCTGATATCGCTCTGGTGCCCCTTTGCGTCGAAAGAGGACTTCGTCCGGAGGAGCTGGCAGCGAAGTTGAGGAGAGAGTGTCCCGGTTCTTAGATGCGAAAGGACTCGCCGGGATGAAGCCCGTGGAGGAGACACGCCCTGTCAGATCTTAGCAGCTCGTCTGGACCCTTTCTGGGGTTTAGGTTTATACCAGCTACCGCATCGTAAAGAGAAGCTTGGCGTTTCTGGTTCCCAGCAGTAAACTCCGTGTCGCTAGACGCGGACGGTCGTCGAGAAGAACCTTTTCTATTCATTGAACAGGAGTTTACATAATTCAGTCGGGGGGGAACCTCTGCGCATTGTTGCTGGATTTGATGCGTGAGGTTTAGATTGCCCCAATGGCTTACCCAGACGTCATTATCAATAACCGACAACAACCACCAGCAAGCGACCTTACTCTTCCTCGCTCACCCACAGTACGAGTACCTTGCTTGTTGCTCGTGGCAGCTTGATCAGTTATTCCTTCTCTCGGAACTTAGACGGCGACTCTGAAGTGAGCTGATGCATGAATGCCTACTTGCTGAGTCGCTCACTGGGCTCCATCGGCCCGCAATCACTTCAACGTGCCGAGACAAACCGATTGCTTCAAGCCGTACAGCCGGCGCCTGGCATCAGATTCGACGGCAGCGATGACACGGCGACCTCTACCCCAATCCCTACAGCAGGCGGAGATGGGACGTTATCTGACACCTGGGCGCATAAAGCGGGGGTGAATGCTCTTGTAATTGATAGATTCGAGGGCAGATAGTAAGCATGGCTCCGATACTACAGCAGGAGGGCGTTTGCAATAGGGCAATGACAACTGATCAAGCACAGTATGCTTTCTGGGGGTGCACAATCGTCAATTATACTGTGGGACCTTGAGGCAGCGGAGAATACAGCCAAAAGCTTCGTCCACCGGCCCGCTGGCGTAGTACGCACGTACGAAACTCTTTAAGGCTATGCACATGGGCCTCTGCTAATGATAAACTTCAGATCGACATCCTCCCACAAATTCGGCATCACTCAATTGTCATTCTACCCGTTCGATTCCTTCGCCTTCCTCTCTTCTTCCTATGACCACACCCTCAAAATCTACTCGAGCGAAACTCTCAGCGCTTCTGCCTCCTTCGATCTCAACTCCGTCGTCTATTCGCACAGCCTCTCCCCCATTGCGGACCATCTTCTGGTCGCGTGTGCCACACAGCATCCAGCAGTCCGACTCGTTGATCTGCGTACTGGGGCGAGCGCCCATTCACTTGCTGGTCACCAAGGGGCTGTCCTATCTGTAGCATGGAGCCCTCGCGACGAACATATTCTCGCAAGCGGCGGATCGGATGGCACCGTCAGACTATGGGATATACGGCGTAGTGCTGGGTGTCTCGGTGTGTTGGATTTGGAAGACTCAGTAGGAGTAGGGGGTGAAGATGGTCTTGGGAAGAACGCGAGACCACGAGACCGAGGTAGAGCGCACGTGGGGGCTTGCAATGGTGTCGTCTGGACAGACAGTGGCGACAACCTTGTTACAGCCGGCCACGACGAGCGAGTCCGGGTCTGGGACGCTGCAACTGGCGCCAATGCGTTGTCCCATTTCGGGCCTATCATCAAGAACACGCATTTGTCGACACTGTTGCCATTGATTGTACCGAGCCATGTGGTATCGGCGGGCCAGCACGTCATGTTCTATCCCAACGAGAAAGAAATCCTGATGTTCGATCTCTTTAATGGAACACTCAAGAAGCGGCTCCGCGTTCCAGGCGTCGCTATTGCTCAAGCCCGCGGCAGTGCAGGCCAGCGAAATATCAGGAATCGAATTACGTCGCTTGCATGGAGACCTGGGAATGTTGAGCTGTATTCCGCATCTTCTGATGGGACAGTTAGGGCGTGGATGCCGAGGACAAAGGATGATGCGGATGTTGAAGAAGAAGAGGCTAAGGAGGCTGACGGCGGGGACGACGAAGATGAGAGCCGGAAACGCAAGAGAGAAGCTCTTGATACTGTCTATAGGGATCTGACAAGGCAGAAGATCACGTTTAACTGACCGAGCTTCTGATATACCTTGAGAAAGGATCGATCCAAACGTACTTTACTCTGCCACAATTCGGTCTACAGATCATTCTCATGCTGTCTTGCTCTACTCTGCCTTACTCGAATCTAGTCTACTCTGTTCTATTCTATTTACTTACTCTTCTCTGCTTATGTTCTTGTAGTTTATTTGACTTCACACAATAAATGTCACTATTCATGACTTATGCTGCATATCCTTACAGATCATGTTAGATTGACTTTACTTACGGTAAGAAGAGAGGTAGGTACCATTTTCTCAATATAGAATCTTCCAGTGCAAAAGTGAAACTTCTCCAGGCAGCCTTGATAAGGAGCTGGCTCATAACGTCCAAGCTTCTTCATTAGGAGCAACTCAACACGGTAAAAGTCACGATGGTCTTACCGCGTCAAGGCTCCCGAGCTCGACCTACCACCTCCATGACTTTCCCCTTCCTCAAGCTTCCCCCAGAGATCCGTCATTGCATATACAAACTTGTCCTGGACGTCGACCAACCGATCCCAGTCCGCCGAACAGCCCGCCCGTTCTTCGAAGGGACCACCACCAGAAGCGGGAGACGCCTCCGACCCTGGATGACTGCAGAACAAGAAAGACGCACCTGCGGCACCAGCACACTTGCTCTCACGGCCACTTGTCGCCTGATCTATCTCGAAGCCGTGGACCTCTATTACGCAAACAACGCCTTCGAGTGCTGCACCACCACCCACCTGCCCGACTTCCTCGCCAGCATCGGCGCGGCGAACATGGCCCTCATCGCCTCGATCCGCTACCACGGACACGGCAGCGACGACCTGGCCACCCTCGAGCACATGCCCGGGTTGAAACGCTTGGCCGTAGTCTTGGGCTCGCCGTGTCCTGTTTGCGCCGACGACGAAATCCTCTTCAGACCGGACGGCTGGTTCGAAGATGCGCTGGAGGAGCTGTGGAGCTTTTGCACGACGCGGTCGGGTTTGGAGATGGTGGGTTTGGTGCGCGCGGGCTTGGGGGTGGGCGAGGGAGGGTATCCGGGGCTGGGGGTGTTTGAGGGCGAGATTGGGGCTATGGATGAGTATTTGAAGCAGGTAAAGGGGGAGGTAGGGGCTTGAGTGCTTCTGGCTGAGGGTGTTGTTGGCGATCTTGGTAAGGACTTGATTCAACCCGTGGTAGCGGGAGGACTACGATCGAAGGTTTTTTGGGGGGGGGGAGAGCAGCGCCGATATTACTGTCGGCTCCAAAGTCATTCCCTTAACGGACCGATATCACGGGAGGTCGATCTCGATTTGCATCTTCTCCTCAGAGGACGGACGTACTGAGCAGGGATGAACCGGCACTGTTAATGCAAGTATTCTAGCCACTTCCTTTTTGGGGATATTGTAGCCAAGGGCTTTGATCTCTTACGGTGATGGCAACCAGGCAACGCTACTGTGCCCACGAGTCTGTGATATCCCCTCACGCTCTAAATCCATCATCTCCATCCCCTCATCCTGTCCCTCCCACCGTGCTTCCCTCGAATCCACAGTGCTTTCTCATTACTGTAGTACACTTTCTAGTGAACGGCGGCCCTATGTTGAAGGTGGGATATTACGACGTGCACTATTCTACTCCATTCCACTCCACTCCACTCTATCCACTCCACTCTATGCGATTCTATTTGCAATTCTCTCCTCCTCAACTCTATTTTCTTCTCTTTGATCTTACGTCATACGATTCCGCTATCCAATCCAAATGCTACACATCCCCACCCCCTCAAAGCCCCAGATCCCAACGGAGGTCCGTTGGTTCATCTGTTCAATGAGTATTTAAAGAGATTGAGAGCGGGTTTTCAGGAGGGGAGGCGGTTCTAGATGTTACCAACCTTTGGCGACTTCCGACCAGATGGGCTGAGGAGTTTGGAAGTCCAGAGCTGTTCACTACGCATCAAGGAAACATAGCCGAACGTACAGGAGCAATGAGCGATTCCTGGTATGCGACAACAATCACTCACGAACTACTCAGTATGGGACTATGGTAGATGTGATATGCTTAAAGACATAGGTCTTGGCTGTCACACAACTTGCCACTATTGAGTTGCGCAATTCAATCCAGCATTGTGAGAACAGGCACCGTCTTCTCTTCCCCTCACTCTCCTCATCTGTCCGTCCCGGTAGTGTGCTGCATACACTTACCTTGGATCGTGCGAGTCATGCTCAGAAGGGAAAACCTCGACCCTCTGACTGCTCTAATAAAACCGTCTAGTGGCTTTACTCCTGACACCTGGCTATCCGTTGGTGCACGCCGGCAACACAAAGATAGATGATGAACCAAAACGAAAGTTGGGTATTTATCGTAGCAGCGTGGTTGCAAAGTCGCTCCTCGAATATGCTGCCTGTGCTTGTCGCTCGCATCGAAATCATTATCGTACATCCCACCACTGGTTCGACTTAAACGGAGCTCTGCTCGGAGAAAGATAGACCAGGATGCGCAGATTATTATGGGAAATATGATCCCTTGAGGAAAGACCCAATCGTCAAGATCGGTCGTCATATCAACAGGAAATCCCAGCCCTTCTGCCGCATCACGTCCCGCCAGTGGACGTTCTGTCTTTCTCCCGTTTGATATGCCTCGTCCGATTGGCGCCATACTTCCTGAAGCAGGCGTACCATTCTTCCAAAGCTGCCAAACTCTGCCTGCTCGCCCAAACTGGCTATACGATCCGCGAACAAGCGGCGGAACGGGGATGATGGCGTACTCAGAGAACCACCGATGAGCAATGGCCAGACGAGCGAACGATCGAAGCCTTCGGGTCCAGAGGGGATGTATTCGAGGGTTGCAGCAAGACGCGCAATCAGGTCGATCATCGAAGGATCGTACCTGGTCGCTCCAGGGACGAGACTGCACAAGTATATACGTGCGGCGAGTCGAAACATTGCAGTCATGTTCTTGGATAGCTGCTTTGGTCGGATAGCACCGGTAGGAGAATATGCGTGGGTGAGTGCACCAGGACCAGGCTCTGTAAGGTCCATCTGGGTCCCGAGACAGGTGATGTGTGTACAGAGCGTCGATTCGTCAATGGTCTTGTCGATTTTTAGCGCTTCGAGACAAGCAATCTCAGAGATAAGATACATCATGCGGTCCTCGCAACCCATCAACTCACACAAGCCCGAGGTCGAAGCACTAAGATGCTTTTCACGATAGGTATCGGCAAACTGCGGAGCACGTCCCAGCATTGTGGCGCCAAGGATGTCAATCCATGAAGCCAATGTCATGTTGAATGGGGGGTGCATCTGTGCGCTGTTCACCTGCACCATCGCGTGAGGGAGTTCGAGTTTCCGTACCAAGCTTGAAGCAGCCTGGAAATGTTGATGCCATGGGATGTCCGGTAGGCAATCGTCCGGACGACCAACCGAGCACTGAAAGAAAATCATGCCCAAGGTGGCCTCTAAGATCTGCTGGTGGTCAGTATCCCGGTTTAGCGCTTCGCACAGTTCAGATATGGTCGCATAACGATGTCGCATAATATCACTATCGATCTGCTCGCTCTGCAGTCCCTGGGTTGACTTCAAGTGTATGGCGGAAATGCTAAGACAGCAATGGAGATAGCATTTATTCGATTCGAGGGCTGGTAGAACCACCTCTGACCTGGCCGATCCGTGTTGATTCACTTCCAGGATGGGAAAAATGAGTCGTAGTACGTTTTCGATGAAGTGATCCAGCAGTGCTCTGTCGCAATCGTCTACCTGGATGACGGCCTGCTGCGAGTTATGCGGCGGTCCATGCGAGAAGTCAAAGAAGTTGAAATCCAGCCCTTCCTCCCCACTAAAGTGATCTCCAGGGCTATCATAGAGGTCTTCATGCGCCCAGTTTTCTTCATGCAATGACGGCAGGGTCGCATGAGGCGGAGGTGGTACAAAGGTGCTGAAGGTCGATATTGATGAGTCTCTTCTCGTTGGCACGTCGTTGACGTACATTTGCCGTTCAGTCTTGATGTCGACCTCGTATGGTGTCGGCGGAAATTGTTGGTATTGCTGAGGCAATTCGAACTGTGGGGTGAGAACCTGTGGTTGGTAGGTGTCGAAATGTTCGTGCATGGGCTGCTGGTTGAACTCGTATTCCAAGGAGTATTGGGAATCTACGGATACTGCTCGGGTGCGAGCTGCCATATCTGAGTAGGTCGCCGAAGTGGGCAACGAATGCGACAGGCCAGGAGGAGTGTCCGCACCCATTGGTCCAATTTGCGTGGTCTTCTCTGACAGCTTGGTCCTCTTAATGATGGTCTTGATGTGTTCCTTCTGGTCCTTGCGCTGTTCATTGTTGCTCCACCACATCGGTCTTTTGTATTCGCACTTGAGGCCTAGATGTTTACAAGCTCGGCACTGGGGCTTGCCCTCATCACACTTTTTCCTTCGAAGACGACATGTGAAACAGCCTAAGGGCAAGTGATTAGCCCTAGACGCTACCTTGCAATTTCGCAACACTGGAGCGGCTGACCTGAGCGCGATCGCCTGTGCATCTTGGTGCTGGTTTTGGGTGGTGACGATTTTGGGGCAACCATAGTTGCAGACTTGGCCTGCTTGGGTGGCTGACTCGACATCTGTATGACTGGATTTTATTCGGCGGATCTGTGGATTAGTTGAAGACGTGGGGACAGACAGCGAAACGAAACAGAGAGCAGCGACAGATGTCAGGCAGCAAGACCGGATTGCTATGAGAATGGAAGGCGATTAACCAAAGCCCGACCAGCCGGCTTTGATGTTGACTGATGGCTGATGACGAGAGAGTAAAGGAGCAATATACACACGGTCTGCCGTTACGAGCCTTGAGGTGTATTATTTGGACATGTCGACTTATATGCCAACATTCGACCGTGACCACTGGCAGAAAGCCAGTGTTCTAAATTTGTCCGTTGGGCGGTGGGACATATTCTCCACTCCACGAGACCACAGTGCCGGGAAGAGATAGGAGGAGGCTAGCACGTCCAGGGGGTGCATATCGATTGGTCTGAGGGGTAAGATGACGGACGCCTGGGTGGTACAGAGCGAGTTGGCAGACCAACAATTGAAGGGGTCGAGTCTCACCCAGTCACGAAGCCTATTTTTGCGAGGCGCCTCATGCAGCCCATGCCTCATCGGCAAAGCACGGTACCCCTGCAGTATATCCTAAAAAAGTTCAGATTTTAGGGTAGGATCGGTTCCGTTTATCGTCCTTACAGCGGGTCGCATGCCCCCAAGATGCAAGTCACAGGAAGCAGACGATGGAGTCCCGGAGGAACAGTCCTAGCGTGCTCGCCAGCTCCCTAATCGTCGAAAGCCCTGGTCTGTGATGCTCGATCCCGTGGCCCCGTACGAGTAGAGTCCGAGTATGGAGCTGTCCTGCAGTACCTTACCTTCCGTAGCTTTGCGGCACTAGTTATGACATTCTTGCAGTAGCTCTACAGTAGCTGTCCTCTTTCCTCGTGCTAATTGCCAAGTGTCTCCTCAGGGACGGCCTGCCTCTTACCAAGAGGAATTCAGATGGACGAACCAGTGATAACGTAAAACGGCTTCGCAAGAAGATCTTTTTGATGCTCTAGGAAATGCTCTAGGATTGAGATGGTCAAGTCGGCGAGGCAGGCTGGAAGCAAGTCTCAGCCTGGTCAGGTTGGGGAAATCACCGGTGCTCTTGGTATTTCCTGAACCGTTTTCTGCCCTCTTCCCTCCTCGGATTGGGAGGCATCACTGTACCCCGACCAGCAAGGCTCTGACGCTTGAGCAGCAATCGGACCATTGAAAGCTCTCGGTGTCCTGCTGGTGCACCAAGAGTAGGCATAGCTTGCCAATAGTGACCGGGGGAGCTGCAGAGCGAGAGCTCTCGGAGCGACGTGGGTGGTGGTCGAGCTCAGCTGCTGTCGCCTTAGTGTCGCTGCAGCAGGCATCGCGATGGCTGCGGCGCCTGCTTCGTTGGTTCCCGTTCATCGAATCCTCGAGGCCCCTGCTCAACCAGCAGCACGGCTCATTAAAGCTTAAGGTGAGCTTGGGCCAGATTTCGATTTCTCCCGATGTCGATTAGGGCGAGGCCGTCGAGTCCTTCAGTCCTTCGAGTCCCGCCAAGTGTGGAGAAGCCAGGTGTGATTCGGCTGTTTGCGTTGCAGCCCACACTGTGCCGACGAGTCACAGTTTCACCGCCCAGATCGTGTTCACACCAAATTAGCAGTATATATGCGCCCGTTTGAGACTTTAATTTTAAATGTAGTAGTTGAGGGGAAAAGGCGTCGTGCTAACTCTGCCGCTATCGGATACATTTCTATCAATAGTTGTTGCTAATTACCCGCAACAAGCACATTATGTGACTTAGGTGTTCCATCTTTGCAAAGAGCAAGTTCCATGTTTCCCATTGGTGAGCTTGGAGCTGGCCGGCCCGACCGAGGGGGGGTGGTATCCCGTTTTTCCGTAGCTTCGATTGGAAATGAAAACGTCAGATGACGAGGCTGTCTTCAAGGAGTACGATACGCTTGGGGCTAGGTCCTGCTTGGGCACCTGACTCGTAACTGCCACCGCTTATTGGGCAGTTCCAGTATCGAGTACCTCACACCGGGCCGTTGCCTGGTGCTCTCGAGAGTTGCGTGACATCCAGTCGACAATATCTGCGGATGGAGCGCATCTTCCGTTCGCCAAAGACAGTGGGAGGTGTTACTCCGTACGATCACGAGCAATTCCCCTCGCTAAGTGTGCACGAATCACGAGGTCGGACGTTCCTGCAATTTTAATTCTGATCAGTCCAGGCCACGGATTCGTGGACATCGCGGCCTAGTCCTCAAAACCTCAGCATTGCAGAATGCAGATGACCACGGCCTTTGTGATGGAGAGGATGTTGTCCTAGGTGAGACTGGAAGTCGTGATGGTGGAAAAATCTCTTCTCCCAATTGATTCGACCATTACTCCGTTTCTCCCCGGGCCACAAGCGAATAGAGTATTCCGGATCCGATTGAGGAGATTTGCTGCAAGCACTGTGTGCACGCACTATGTGCAAGCACTATGTATTGTTGACCTGTCTCGCTTCCTCTTCCCGGGTCTGTCTGGCGTGCTACGAATCACCTGCAGTCTGCAGATATCAATGTGCTTGCTGTCTGGGATCAACGCCATAATCTCAACCCGTCAACGGCCGTGCCCACGGCCCAGCTGGCCTATGCTCAAGTCTAGAACTAGTCTAGAAATACGAGGTCTGGTTGAATGGCAACAGTTCCAGAATCCTGTTAGTCCATCGTCATAGCAAGATCTGAGAGCTCATCCCCAGCTTCTCGTTCGTTGAGACTCAGTCGCCCAAAAGGATGGCCCGCATGAAGTTTAGATCATGTGAGCTCGATGTTTGGCCTTCATTGGTCTCGATCGCATGTTGAAAACGCGGAGGAAGCCAATTGAATTCAAAACCTGGACTTCTTCTGTTCCGCTTGACCACCCAACCCACGGAGGTGATGCCACCAGATGGTCGCACCACATGTTTGGACAACGAAGTGTTTCGCGTGGGCAGACGTGGCGAATGAGGGCCATGTGCGCTGTGTGTTCCCCTTGCATACGCCATGTATGTCGCTGCACACATGATCTGTGGAGCTGAGCGATTGGACCGACTGCAAGTAGCACTCAAAAGGGAGATGCTTCATGTGTCAAGATCCAAGATCTAGGATTGGGCGTCACCGTCAGTCGTGCCGGGGGGGGTTGCCATCCATATGCACGTTACAGTTGTTCTCGGGAGCTGCACAGTGATGCCAGTCGCTGCAGTCAGAGGTCTAATGCTGTTCGGAAAGGGAAAGCTATACTTGAGCTTTGAAACAAGCAGGCTTGTGGCCGAGTAAGGCGAGGCGAGGAGAAGCGGTGGCTTGGGAGAGAGGGGCGTGAGGGGCTCGGCGCCCACGGGGCTCAGGCTTTCGGTTTCGGAGGATCGGAGGCTCGGGAACGGGGCTTCCTCCACTCCGCAAGTCACAACTCACAAGTCACCGCTCCCCGTAGTTAAGGTTGGGAGGAGTAAGGTTACGAGCCGATCCTCCAGGCAAAGATGGGAAGCTTGTTGCGAGGGGATCTGAGGATCTGAGGGGGCAGGGTGGAACTGTTATCCATGTTCCAGGTTAAAGATAACATCAAAAAGAGCTATATCGAGACGTATTAGTGCGCATTCCATCGCTCACTAATTTAGCTCGTCACGAGCGTCGCCTCCCATTGGCCCTGGGACTGATGCATGGCTGGCGGTTACAGAGTTGGCGGTGGGTGTGGGCACCGCTGATTGGCGTGATTGATGCCAACGGCCCGGGACTCATAGCGACCCGCGTCCCCTTCATGCAGCTCAAGGCACCAGCTGCCCTGATTCTCGCACTATCCAAAGTATCGGACAGCCATCTGAGGGGCACTAAAGGATGCTCTTCAGCCAACCTGGCGCGATGCCGCCGACTGCTCTTCACGCCTGCAGGTGACGGTCACAATAGCACGACCGCCAGTCCTATGCGCTCTAGACAGCGCATGGATTCAGTATCGTGAGCTTCTACTTAAGCACTCGGAAGCGCCCACCCCCCGATGGGTCGTTTCTGAACCTTTTCCGTCATACCTTCAAAGCAATCGCTGTCGTTTTCTTTATCCGTTAGATATACCCAGTGGCAACACCATTTAATTGCATTTCCCTGTTCAGCAATTGACAAGTAGCATTGGATCCTCCACTACATTTTCCAATGGTTGGTAGCGGTCAAAGGACGATTTCTGCAATGCAGGAATGTGCTGACTTATTGGCAGGCTTTTATGCCACCAGCCTCACGACGGACCGAGATTGAGATGTATCGGAAGGGACACGTCCAACCGATGTACGCCGTCCCTCGTCCGATGTCTGAAGCCACAGACATGTATGACACGGAGTTCGAGGACCTAAGCGATGCCGAGGACTATTCTGGCCGCAGAAGCGAAGAATCCGTAAGTGATACTTGATACTTCAACGTTGAACGGTTAATTGAATCTGCTCTCAGTTTGGGAAGCGAAGTGATACAACACTGTCTTCTTTCGATGAGTTGCGGACACCAAATTCAAACGCTTTCGATGGCTTCAACTTTCAGTTACAATCGCAAGACAAGTCGGATCCATCGAAGCCCGTCGAAGGCCCCAGTGGACCCCATCTATTCCGCATATCGCAAGATACCACCGAAGATGTCGACTTCTATCTTTCCATGTCTCCGCCGCTTTCGCCTGAGGATCGCAAGGCAGAGCCCTCTGTTCCCGCACACACGTATCAGCCATCGAGTGTAGACGACCGGCCTCCCAGTGGCGTTCCTTTGAGTGCATGGACGCCGCGAGAAGTTGCCAGTTGGATGCGAACATCAGGCTTCGAAGACTCCATTATCGACAAGTTTAGCAGGAATGATATCTCCGGTGCGATTCTAATGGACTTGCAGTTCGATGACCTGAAGGAGTTGGGCGTCCAGTCGTTTGGCCAACGTCACTGTCTTTGGAACGAAATCCGGGTGTTAAGGGGAAGCAGCCCAACTGTGCCCTCGACTCCTGCCGACGATGCTTGCGACTCACCCATGGCTGCACCCAAGGTCCCGCCTCGGGAGCAACGTCTAAAAGATTGCTCTAACCCGAGCACTCCCGAAGACGACCAAGGCAGATCACCAACTTTAGGACGACGGCGAGCTCGAAGAGCTCGAATGGCAAACGATGTGATCTCCCCAGCTGAGTCCGCATCTATCGTTGCCATCGAGCAGCTTCTACCCAAGCCCCATATGTGCTCTAAAGGAGAGAACTGCCCAAAATGGCAAAGGCAACAGAGAAAATTAGCGAAGATCGCAAAAGAGTTCCCTATCGAAATCGAGCAGCTGGGTGATGTTCTAGCCTCCCCATCTGATGTGGCTGCGCGACCAACCTCCGAAGCTGTACCATCAGTTGTTGCATCCTCCGACGTTCTTGGTCCGGCTCAGCTCCCAGCACTTCGTCTTGACGAGAACGTTCTCCGTGTCATTCAAACACGTGATCCTCAGGAGAATGTCCGCCAATTTCTCAACTTCCAGCATATGGAGCAGCCGGTCGAGCAAACATCTCCACTCGAGATGTTCCCTCCCCTATCTCTCCCTGGGTGCACTCCGGCTCCGCACAGCAATCTGAGAAGCTTACCGAAGCTGACAATCCCTTCCGGGCCACCAACTACCGCTGCCTTCTCTCCGAACCGTACTGCCGTTCCAACGACCTCGTTTAGACGTGGCACTCCGGTCAGCACGATGGAGTTTCAAGACCGCAACGCCGCCTTCGACCTCTACAGATTTGGCAGCCCAGCATCGGAAATGGACGTGCCCACTACAGCGATCCCGCTAGGACCTATTGCCAGGGATGAGTCTCAATCCGTGCCTCCTGACATGCGATTCGGCGAGTCTCTCCAACGATCCGCCTCACGACACGGCCACCGTCCCCAGCCAAGCTTCTCCACGGCAAGACCCCAGACCACAAGCAACGTGGAGCGATCCGCCTCGGTCCGGAGTCGCCACTGTCTACCCAACTTCGCCATGGCCCGCGTAGAAGAACACCGCACCCTATCGCCCGTCGTAGACAACTCGGAAGAACTCACCCCCACCAACGTCGAGAGCGTCGAAGGAGTCAACCACGCCGGCTGGATGAAGAAGCGCAAAACGAAAATGCTCCGCCACGAATGGCATGAGAACCACTTCCGCCTGAACGGCACCCGCCTTGCCATGCACAAAGACGCCGAAGCCATCGACGCCCTCGAATACATCGACGTCGACGACTACGCGGTCGCTTGCTCATCCCTAGGCTCCAACAAACTCGGCGCCGCCTTCAAATCCCTCAAGCTCAGCGGCAAGAAAAAGGAACACGGCGACGCCACGGCGTTCAGTTTCCAGCTCATCCCCGCCGCGGAGAAAAAGGGCATGCTCAGCGCCGCGACGGGCAAGACGCATCATTTTGCGGTCAAGAGCCGCGACGAGCGCATCGATTGGATGCGCGAGCTTATGCTGGCAAAAGCGCTCAAGCAGAAGGGCGATGGCTACGAAATCAATGTGAATGGCAACATGATCTAAGCAAATCTTTTCCTATAGTCGTTTACAAAATCTCTCCTTTATCATGTTTACGGACATATATACGATACCACTGTTTACGGATCCCGGGCGGACTTTTGCATAGCGAATTTTGGGCAAGGCATAGCGAGTCGGCGATGGAGTCTTTCCTTTTGTGGGCTTGTTTTTTACAACTTCTCGTTTTACAAATGCGCTGTCATGCGCAGAGACTGGCTCTCACGATACCCCCAATTTTCATGTAGATACTTTTAGCTAGGGGCGAAATGAGACGACTGTCACGAACGAGCGTACTCTACCAAAAATCCTCCACCGTTGATAACGTGATACATTTACCAGCCTCCCGTTTAGATTCGATAAACGTGATGCAGCGATCCACCCCCCGTTGAATCCGTTGATCGATGCAAACGTGACTCAGAGCATCCCACCCACATCCCACACGCTCTATACGCGCAGAAGCGCAGGTCGTACGGCAGACTGGGACCTGCATAATTCCCGCAGGCCAGCGCTTAGAAATTCGGGTTGATCGGTCTAGACGGGACGCAAGCACTTTGTCGGTATGAACTGGGACGCAAGCACTTTATCGAGTTTTATAAGCGCGCCTGACAAAGAACGGCGCAGGCCACCCGGTCGGGGCCGATTGTTCCTGCATGGCATTGCATGGAATCAATGCACATCAAGTCAATGAACTTCTGCATTGGTGAGATTGGTAAGGGAGAGCTAGCTTGATGGAAAGGCTGCCCTCCACAATGGGGCCGGCTGGTGGTTGTTGTTCTGGAAGTGGCTGGGCCCGTGACGGGAGGCGAACGGGAACTGAGTGGCGGTTTTGAGGTGAAGAACCCTAGGGTTCTTGCATCCTTGGCCGTGGATCATTGACGGAAAGATCGTTATAGGTTAGGTAAAAGGGATAGTGCAGGTGATCGATTATCTGCACACTGCAACCCCCTTTCGAGTTACTTTTCGATGCTGGCATGCGAGAAGGAAGGGAGGGGACGGGCCCGTTAGGGGAGGCCGGTTTGGGTGGGCCCAGGGTTGTTCGAGAACTGCCGTTGGACTCGATCGTGGGCCTGCCAGCGTGCAGCTGCTTTCGAAGTTCTCTTTAAGTGCGTGCATCAATGAGAACCTTGTACATGGTTGTGAAGTACTTCGGAACTGGCAGCACTGCAGATTGGATGCACGAAAAGCCCTTGGATTCGGCAGGTGAGTCGTGCACAGCTGGTAGGGTTAAGATTGCCGGTGTATTACGGGCCGTATTGAGAAATGCACCGAATTGAGATAATTAGGGGCCTTTAGGTGGTACTATCGTTCTTCGATAGTAAAGCTTCGGAAAGCTCACGGACTTTCTGTAAAAACCTTTCGGCGTCGGTGAGGGTGTTAGTATCGGGCCAGAAAATGATGACATGATTGTCAAGGGGGTAAAGGGCATACAAGTAGAGGATGAGAACCTAAGCTCACGCATGACGAACCGTTCTCTTCCATGCTTTCCTAGACACTGCTCGGTAAAGACAAAGGACTCGATATCTCTGAGTTCCACAGTGTGCTCGTTCTTTCTTCGACAAATCCGTCCAGTGCGCGCATTTTGTTAGTGATGAATATTGTCAAGGCTGGAATTAGGTCAGGACAACGAGCTTTCAGCCTGTATTCCTTCGAACCTTCATCCTGAAGAGTTAGTAACGGATAAGCATGACCGCAGCCGTCCAATCTCTCCCCGACGTATTTCCTTCGCTCCTCAAATAAAAGTTCAGCTCCGAATTCACAAATACAAATCCCCTCGAAGTCTTGTTCGAGATACTTTAGTGACATGAAACTGCATTGAAAAAGGACCACTTTCTCCCATGTAGTAAACTTGAGGTTAGCCCAGAGAACCACAGTAGCTCGGTTTGTAGACCATCGACGAAACAAGAGTGCATCTCCTACTCTGTGGATGCGGAGCTCTCTCGGTGAAAACCACCTGGCATCTTGACGAAGACCAGCAACAGTTGACCCAGTTCCCGGCTCCAGGACACTCCAATAACACATCCGTGGCCGCTGCCCGAAAAGGTGAAGTCCGGCCATCATCTCATTGTCAGGGGAGAGCTCAACAAGTCTGCTTCGATTGCCATAAGACTTCATCTCATCAACCGCCACCTTTGAGCAGTACGCACCCCTATCCCACGAGGAGCTGAGATCAGTCAGCAAAAGAGGCAAAGACACAATATTAGAGTAGTACTATAAAATCCAGCATACCATTCGCCGTCCTGCCAACTGTTAGTTTCTGACAGGTCATCGTTGAACAAATAGCTGAAACAGTGTGGTAATGTCACTACGTCGAAGACATCGGTTACTTCATTGCTCTTAGCTCGCAAATGCCAGGATTATGCCTTCCTTATGAGGCATCTTATCTGTCTAGCAGCCTGCCGCTCAATATCTTCCTTAGGGATCTGCCAAAGTGACTTTGAGGATCCTCGCGCACGATAGGCTCGATGTGTGAATCGTGTAGTCAGTATGTATTCCTTCATTGAAAAGCATATCGACCGATGAGTCAAGCGTCTCAGCTTGTAGGCACGCAATGGACCGGGTGAATGACGAACTTTCGCGGTTTGCTTGCCTTATTGAATCAAGATCCCGGATTCACAAGATCGGAAGACTCATATCGGGGGCTCTAAGAGTTTCCGAAAACTGCCTCCACTGTGTCCCGGACATCCCCATTTTCCTTCCTAAACTCCTGGATAACGGCAATCTCATCAACCTTCCTACACATGAGATCAACATGGCGCCTATCGAGAAGCGGCACGACCACAAAAAAGTCTGCATCCCCACGATAATGCTCGCCGTGGTCCTTCCCAGTGTCCTCATCTTAAGCGCATTTCTCGTCAAGTGGTTAGTCCGAAGGAAACCTCAGAGGGAAGTGGTTGGCGGTGGCGGGCGTCTCACAGGCGGAGGACCTTGGCCCGGTATGCCTCCGCCAAATTTCGGCGATTTTGGTGGATCTGGAGGCAGAAACCTTGGAGGACCTTCTCGGCCTGTCAGATCTTCGTCCAAAACACGTGGGTTGGGACCCATATCTCCACGAAGACCGTCGTCATACGGGAGACCTCCATCACGGCCTCCATCGGCTGCCAAGCGTCCGTTACGGTCTCCTTCGGCCGGCAGACCTCCATCACGGCCATGTCCATCGGGGAGAACTCCGTCTCGAACCCCATCTAGAAGAGGATCACACGCTGGAAGCTCGAGAGACCACGAAAGAGACAGAATTTCGCCGAACTCGATGTACAAGGGAGGACCTAGTCCGTGACCAAGGACATAAGCCCTCAGACATCTGACTGTGAGCGGTGTGTGTGTGTTGGCGTTGGGATTGGAGAACATAGGCGTTTGTGCCGCATAGCATGGTGTCATAGCCGTGGCCATGGCTGCGATAACTTGCGAGCGTGCTCTTGTGAAGTTCTTTTTTGTTAGCGCTAGGCAGATATCCGTTAGAAGCTCCACGAAGAATTGCAACATATATCCTAGAGCAATATATGCTGTGTATCAGATCCTAATAAAGTTGACACGCAGAATATTCAGCCGGTTCTGTAATAGCTTGAAATCTTCAGCAAATAACCGTCGCTCAGGCAGTGTTCTGATTACCCTACCATACCCTGGCGCGGATCCTCGCGCTGGGGTAGGGGAGAAATCTAGAGTAAGGAGAAGATGTGTAAGGCTGAGATATAAGACTGAACTGTAAGTAAGACTGAATGGACTCACTTACCCTACTTAGGTATAGAATGTCGCTTCTGATGCGCTGCATTAGCCTCATCTGTCAAAGATGGATCAAAGATGAATAGAAGAAGGATAGAAGATAGATAAGAGATGAGTAGAAGACAGCACTGTGAGATGAAAAAAATTCTCACATTAAAAGGCTAACTTCTCCGCAAAACTGGTGAAATTATCAGCAGGCCTGGGCAAGGAGCCTGGCAAGGAGCCTGGGCAATGAGCATGGATGATGAGCAGTCATAACATGTGGCCGATCGCTCATCCTGTGGAGGCGCCTCAGCGGCTGCCCATCTCTTGGTGCCTTGGCTACTGCGTAGAATGGTATATTCGTCTTGATGACGTGCTCCGGATTCATCGGTGGAATCACTGAAATGATGTTGGGGGCAATATGAAGAGACATGGAGGATATCGTGAGGTGGGTCAAGAAAAATAATTCTTCAGCAACAACAAGCCAAACTTTTTTGAGATTCTAGGAGTTGCTAGATCATATACTCTTTGAATTATCTGCAATTCTTGAGACTTCTCAATTTCATTCGACCGTGCCGCACCGCTTTGCAGGTAGACTACTCATTTTGCTGTGAGAGCTTTTTTTAGCATCGCGTGGACGGACAGAAGAAGAATAGAAGACGGGCAGGAAGGATCACAAAAGACGGATAGAAGATGAATAGCATATGAATGATTTATGCTACAGAGTTGTGCAAATAAGAAAGCCGCAGTACACTTCTTCACAGAAGAGACAGGAAGGAACGTCCCTGAGATCTTCAGGGAGAAAACAGGAACCGCTCCCCAGTAGCAGGGACAATACGACAAGTAAGGTAGTGTTGCACCTAACCTAGCTGTGTGATGTGTAGAGTGATGACGGCCATCTTGGAATACCACCTTCTGTCTGCTTTACCCAACGCAAGCTCCGATCTCCCAGCCACTGAGCGTGAATGAGTAAGATAGAACCGTAGTCAAGACACGTCTATGATGTGATTTTGGCCGAGATGAAAAAGAACTAGAGGTAGGAAGAGTGAAGAACTAGAGATAGGAAGAGTCAGGATAATCCAGAAAGCAAAGGTCGAATCTGTACACCTGCGGCTTACCTCAGGCGACTTTTTCGCCAATACTTTTCTTAACGCTTTATGGTTAGTCGCCGCCCCCCTGCCAGGGTGAGCCGGCCGGCAGCACTTCGACTATAACAAACAGTATTCTGACTGAACTGTTGGACAACTCTACAACAAACCCAGGTGTAAAGAAGTATTCACCTATAAATACACAAAGTTGATAAAGTTTTTCGATTTCATAGCCAAAACTTTTCTGGTATATGTTATGATTGTGAAGTTAATTCTACTGTCAAGCGTGGAACAAAATTAGCTTAGCAGATTGTAACACTGCTACAAAATTGTTTATTGTTCGATTGAATGTTTCAACTTTTTAAAAAGTGTTGGTTTGAGCTTCTCAAGTTCATATGTGATGATTTATTTAACAACTTTCACTACTGTCAATCTCCTTGTTATCTTCTGGCTTACAAGTTCAGAATATGCAGGCGTGGTAGGGTCTTCCTAAGACTTGAGATGATACCTACTTTGATTTGTAAAAAATAGTGGTGAAAAGTCACCGGGGGCATGCCGGTACAGCTGACTTCCAGGAAGTAGAGCAAAGAAGGAAAGCCTGTTCCCAAACATTTAGGGCAAACAACGTGAGTCATGACCATTTGGCTGCAGTGAGGCGAGTCTATATCAGGAGACCTCGAGTGGTTGGTGTAACTCTCCAAGCCACCAAGACGTCGGAGAATTAAGGTCCAACCTCCTACATCCTTACATTGTAAGTGGGTGCAATGAATGCGGCGTGATCGACCTGGCCCGGCACACCCGAACGAACAGACGTTCCTGACGCCTACTAACCGTTCTGCACCGCTCAACCACTGGTCATCGACAGACAAAACTCAAGAAACCCCAAGGCCTATGAAGAGCCATAACTGGGGCTGAATCCGAGCAAACAGCCCCATGATCAACCGAAGGCGCTCGGGTGAGCAAGTCAAGAGGCTCTACGAGTACATACGCATCAAGGGTTCTTCAGCTCCCTCCCGCCGCCTATCCATTCGAAGGCCGCGAACGCACAAGCAGTCGCCGAGTGAGCCTCAGCGGCAACAATCGTCCCCACCCGACCTTTCACTCCTGAATGGCCAACCAACCCGTCAGCCAGTTTCGGGATGGCGACAGCCGGTTCTATTAGCAGATCCATCACGCCGGAACCAAGTCAAAGAGCGTGAATGTGCGAACCCGCCGTCGGCAGCCCCCGACGGGCCCCTCCACTCGTAATCATACCAACGGTACATTCAAGCTTCGACGCTGGGATAGGTTCCTCCTACTGAACCACGCCCTTCTCCAAGGGGGCCATAACAAGCTACAAGCTCGGCTAGAAAGTTGATTGGCCGTCGAAGCAGGCGCTTACACAGCTAATGATAGCAATCCAATCCGTCCCATCAGCGCCGAGTATTTGGTGTTCGGTCGTCTGCTTTAGCTTGGAAAGAGGTGGGCGCTTAAAGCCTGCAAGGACCCAGGTTGACGGGTCGCACCAACGTTAGCGCCATGCCGCTTTTCCCACGCCATTCGGTTCTTGTTGGCCGGTTTGACAGGGAGAACTGGATGTGTGGGCTGTCACACTGCGGGTCCCGTACATGATCTTGGTGCTTCGGACAAGGAAGCTGCATCACGATCTACGATTTGGAGCTATATTTACCGCTTTGCTAGGCGCGGATGCAAGCATGGATCTGAAGATCCGTAGATTTGACGGCTCTTGTGCGTTGTTTACCAATGGTATGAAACATGGGCATAGCAGGAGTATCCCGGCCTCCAGTCCATGTACCCAGCTCCTGAACGCCTGTTGATAACACGTAAACAAGATCCAAAACCGGTTGATCCCAAAGCACGTTGCCCAACATGATTTCCGACGCCGAATTCTCCAACCCCAGAAGGTTTCCGTGATATCGTGCTTATCCCGTTGCGTAAGTACAGTACTCTGCCCGTAATGAGGCCTCCGCTTTCTAGGCGACTAGCGCCAGAGTCGCAGGCTCGTTACCGGGTGTTTGTGTAATTCGTCGAAGGAGAGAAGGTCATGATGCTTGATGCGGAAGGATGTATGTGGATATAGAAGCAATGCGGTTCTTAGCGAAGAGGCTGGTTCGTAGGAAAAGTAGGCGTCGCGTAGCGAGGAGTAGGATGTCGTAGACCGTGGAACAGAAGCGTGAAAGCGATAGAATCCAAGAGGTAATAGTGGCTTGTGCAAGTCTAGTCGACCCTTTTCCGTTTGCCCTTTGGCGCGGGTTCGAGATCGACAGGAGTTCGAGTGTATGTGACTGTCCTTGTGACTACCTGCCGGACACTGACTGGCCGATGACACCCGGTGCGAGGTGAGTCGAAGTAGCGGGTCTTTCCGTCAAGACCCCAATCTGCCGGAGAGAACGGAGAGCGGATGGCGGAGCTCTTGGGAGAATCGGTTGCCGGGGAGTACACTGGTGACTGAGGGATGCGCAGGCGTCGGAGCGCGGTGGGAGTACGGGCTGACGAAGGGCGTAGAAATGGTGAGGGAGGGACTATGGGGGCAGATGCACTCTTGTGGGCGTCGCAGCTGCATGAACAGTTGCTGCCTGCACTGGAGGGCTGAGATGTAGGAGTGTTCTTGCCAGAGGACCCTTCGAAGAAGCTGCTGGTGGTGCTGTTGGTGGCAAGAGGACTCGCGACAGCGGGCGAGAGGGCTTTGAGGAAGTCGGTGTACGCTGTGGGAGGGGTGATGGGTGTTTTAATATCCTCTTGCTTTATGTAGTCAGCCCAGCCCGGCAACGGACTCCTAGGTAGCTCCGACGGAAGAGTCGCCGACAGAGGAGTTGCCGACAGAGGAGTCTTGAGGGCAGGAAGACTTGGCTTCGGTGATGCTGAAGGCATTGCTGCTGACGATGACCTTCCGTAACGAGAGACGGGGTCCAGTGAGTGACTTGGAGGCAGTCGGACGGTGATGCCTTTGGGCACTGGTAAGCCGTAGGAGCAGCAAGAAGACAAAGACGGCGGGCGCAACGTGAACTTATGAGAGGCAAGGGTAGGGCAAAGGCACACACCTGGGGACTACTGTGAGACCAGCTCACAGTGGTAAGTCCAGCTGCAAGAGCTATGTATACACGCGGGCGCGTAGGGTAATCCGCTGGCTGCAGCAACAAAGTATTTTTCTCAAACACGACGAAATATTGTTACGGCGGCAGTGTAAGTGATGCAACTTTAGCAGCGACTTATACCAGTACTGGGAAGGTCGCTGGCTGGGGTTCGACCCGAAGATGAGTTGCGACAAGGGGGTAGCCTAACAGAATGGCAGGCTTGTGGAAAGGCGTGGATTTGACTGGCTGACGCTCGGGCTAATCGAGTGATCGTGGAGCGAGGAAGGTGATTCGTGCCTCGTCCTTGCAGCTCAGCAACAGGCCAACACTGTCCAACTGCGACCTGCGATTCGACCACTAGGACTGTTGGAGACAGACGGAAGGACGGAAGGACGGCCTATTGCCGTCAATGGGTTGCACTTTCACACGTGTGAAGCAAGGATACCGGTGGTACGTACTGTTGCCGAGTGGTGCCAGCAATAATGATGAGGCTGTGGAGAAGGTGCGGGTACCCACGTTGGTTTGATGTCGAGGCACTTGCACGGGAAGAGAACCAGGCAGCTTAAGGAATGGGCTCGGGCGCTTCAGATTACGCACAGTAACTGAAGTCACTGATTGCACAAGTATCTCTGAGAAGGAGGATTGTTGGGTATTGGCCTGATCTATTATACCCTCTCAAAGCGACCAGCGACTCGCCGGTCATAATAGATTCTCGCGCGGCTTGAAGATGCAAGTTGGGAGACAAACAATTATTGCTCGAAACACTGTACTGCTTCTACATGTCTACGAATAAGGATGCTTCTGCGTCTTCAAAGGCTGGCCTCATGGGAGCGCGCGCTGTCCCGTGAGCGGCTACCATATCGAGTCGGCGGCTCTACAGGCCTGTACCATCGCACTCGTCAATACTCTGCAGCGACTGGCTTGCAGCGATGAATCTGCCCATTATGGAATTGAGTTTGTTGTGATTCTGGTTCAACGAATCGTATGCCAGTACATCTCCCCGAACTTGGGAGCGCCTCTGCAAGAATCGGGAGTTTCTAAGTCGTTCGTGGATGCTCCACGTCCAATGAACGGAGCCAGCTTTGGTAGACTGAGGTACATCTCTATATATTGGAGAACTTTGCAGCAGTCGAGGTAAAACCTATACCACAATGTGCACCTCACGTAACAACGCCCCTTCTGCTTTGCAAATCCCTGATACGCAAGCTCATATATGAACTGACAGCAGGCAAGTTGTGAGTGGAGGGTCAAAAGGTAGGT
Organism: Umbilicaria muhlenbergii; assembly: GCA_000611775.1. NCBI lineage: Eukaryota > Fungi > Ascomycota > Lecanoromycetes > Umbilicariales > Umbilicariaceae > Umbilicaria > Umbilicaria muhlenbergii. The sequence continues at coordinate 5,101,136 of KK106983.1, forward strand.
GGGTGCTGAGCGCCAAGACGTAACAAAAGCTCCTAGTTAGTAGATACCATGTGTGGTTCTAACCGGCGACCTGCGTCGGAAGACAGTGTAGCAATACTTGGTGGTTAGTGGCGAGCGGCCCACAAGATTTTTGGAAGGACCTTGCTGTAGAGAGCGGACAAGGGTAAGAGCAAGTACCGTTGTCCCTTGAGAAGTACCGTCAACGTCCTAGACACCTGGCCGGGTAAAGTAATAACGTGGTTATCAAGTCCAAAGCTTCCCAAGTATAAAGCGACTTGGATCAGGTCCAGGGTATGTAGAAGGTCCTCGCATCTTGATTGGGGGTAGAACTATGTAGAAAGCACTTGGTAGCCCTCTAGGTAACGTTTCTCACTTGTTGCATAGATGTAGAATCGTTGTACTATCCGCGGATTGGGTATCAGTCCCGCACTATCTTCATCTGAGATAGAAGAAAAATTTAGATCAGAGCGTACAAAAAGCATATTGACAAAACAGATGGTCGAAAAATGATATCGATCACCGGAACGATAATAGGGAAACATGGAAGTTGAAGAGAAAACCTGTCCAGGCCTCAAACAACACATGGTACACTCAGGGCCAGAGTCAGCGTTCAACCGCGCCGGTGGTCAATGACCTATCATTGAGAAAACTTTTTCCGTTATTATAAGCTCTTCCGCTTTTGAACATGTGATAACAGATGAGAGATGTGATCCATGTGACTAAACGTAAGTGCCCGGCAGACCTTTCCAACCTACCAAAACCAGGGCGTCCGGCAGGAATGGGTGGCGCTTCCGACCGAGCGACGTCTGCTCATGTCCACCGATATATGTTTCGCTCCTGGGGACAAGAAGCTGCTGATACGGCTGTACTGCCCAGGCCTTCGCGCACCGTAACCTGGATAGATACCATTGAAACCGGTAGAAGATCAACTAGCTAAGGTACGCCGGGATGCTTCTGCGACTCTGGATCAGTCTTTCAATGCGAATGTAAAGATTGTCGAGCAATTCCATTGCTCCACCATCTTTGAGGATCTTGGCAACCTGTAAGCCTGCTGAGATGAGTTGCAATACATTTCGGTCATCCTTGAGTGGCCTGGACTGGTGTTTGGCAGCGTGACGCATCTCCAAGGAGTTCTCCAAAACAGTCACCAACTGCTTTATCTGGCCTCCGTAAAGTACCCGCGCTGGTATACGCCTTTTAGTTGCGAGCCTTTTGAGCAGGTAAACCCATTCGGTCCATTCTCGATCAGCGGGGACCCGCACAGGCCTCTTGTCCGGTTCCAACGGTATGGGAAATTGGTATTTGGCAACGAAATCAAATGCACATTTGGAAAGACGGTCATTCACCTGGGACAAAACATCATCAACCTCATGCACCTCAAGGTTTGTGGGAAGGTGAGGCAGGTCTCGCTCCTGCGCAGCAACGGTATGTGGGGATGGCCGGTCAAGTAATTGATGGGGTCCATCAAACTCATCACGGTTGGATGGTTTCCTCTGAGAATGAGTTTTGCGTGAGGTGCTGGATCTACCTGATGTTCCCCGTGGCGGTGGAGTTTCAGCAACGTAATCTGAAGAAGTCCGGGACGTTGAGGACTCCTGTTCCCATTGGTATTCGTCCGGGGATGGTAGTATCTTTGCGTCATACTGAGATTGCTCGTGGAGGGGCATGGAGACAGAAGCCCGTCCTATTGGACCGTAATCTACCATTTTCATCGCTGGCCAAGGTCCACCGTCCGGTATGACGGTATCGAAGCTTTGGCGGCTGCCTCGCCCCAGGTCTCCATAGCTGTTTGGAAGCTCTTGGGATGCCTGCCCGGTCCCGGAGCGTATTGGTGGAGGGCCGAATGGACTGGGGTAGCCACCGGGGTAATGGTTGAACGGACGAGGTGTACTAACAGCTCAGGCGTCAGATCGTGGCCGTGACACGGCCGTCATCAGCGGACATACATCTGGGAATCCAGATCAGAAGATTCGGGGTGTGATGTGCCCGCTCCAGGCGGCAGAAAGGTGAAGTAGTCGGGCGGTGCCGGGCTGAGTGACTGTCAGTTGATCTGCTATTGTTCACTACCTCGATTGAATTTTGGCGCCTCAGACCTTCTAAAGAAGCCTTTCGGTTCTTTGTAGTTCGGAGGAGCATTTGAGTCGCCACCACGTCCAGATCTACCCCATGGGTCTGGCGGGTAGCCTCCTCGATAAGACATGTTGACAGTTTGGATTATCGAAGTCATGGAATCCAGTCGAGAGGCAATCAGGGGCTTATGAGATGACGAGAGGAAGCAATACAAGGCTGTGGACGCTTGGAGGCTCTGAGAATTCTAGCGGGTCTCGCTGTTCGGGCACCTGGAATGAGGAATCATATTGAAGGATGTAGACCTAAGACGGTGATATGGGGGCTCAACACTCCAAACGCGTGAGCTTTGACACGAAGAGCTGTAGATCTTGACGCCCGATAACTCAAATAGCAATGCATGTCGGAATGTTCCAGGACTTGAAGGTCAGGGATAATCGCGGAGGAAGTTATCTCTAGTCTTGTGATAATTGCTCAAAGCAGAAATGATAAGTTGGCGGGGGGGGCGCTGGCCCTTTCACCGCCGAGCTCAGGTGGTACATGCACGCCCGTACGAAGTACATGGGGCGTTCGGTAGAGCCGGTGGGCGAGAACGCCTCCGCAGGGGACACGCCCGCGTCGCTTGCTCATTGCCGACGGAGCACCTAGACCAAGCACTTTCGCCACCCGAGAAAATCATGATCTCAATACCGGGCGGAGTCTCTGGTGATACTTTCGCCAGTGGAGGTGTTCGACGCACGGGCAGTCCGCACGTCGAATGGTTCAGTGTTCCCCACAGGGTTCATGTCATGACAGCAACGTGACTGTCGATCGCGGGTTGGGTGTCGATGGGGCGTCGAAAGATCGGCATCGAGAAGCCGCTTGGTATCGAGTGTTTCCTGTCACTGGCATGCTTCGTCAGTCGGTAGCAGGAAGAACAATGTTAGCCGATGCTGCACTTTCCCATCCGAGTACGATACTCCAACGAGCGGAGAAGGGCAGGTGCAACAAGCAAGTGAAGCCTTTGCAGCGCCGTAGAGATCTCATCACTGATCATAGTACGCGTGTAGTCAGCATTAAGCATTCCACGAACATGATCTGCGGAGGGATCGCCGTATTCATACTCTGACAACATGATTCTTTGGGGCCAGTGAGGCCTGATATAGCGCTTCACTTGTCCCAGAGGCCATCCACAGTTCTCAGGGACGAGCATTGGGAGAGGCTTTCGAGGCGGACCAGCGAACCAGACCCCCTGTATTTCGGGCACGAATGCAGCAGGGCAGCGAGGGCCGTCAACCACGACACCCGCTGGCTCGGCACACACCAAGCGTGGCGCTGATTGGGCTCTGATGGATCATCGTTGTCGCGCCTGAGATGCTAGGGTGCTCCTTGACATTCCTGGCTCTGTGGAGACGAAGAGTTTGACATCGGCGACGTGCACGAGGAAGTCCTCTTTGTCATACCTCGAAGGCCCGTCCCATGGCACATCCGGCAATCCCCCACAGCCGCTCAGCCAATCACAAGCACCACGTCAGCCCTGGGATGACTGCCACCCGAAATCATCAGATGCGATGCTTTTCTCATCGTGTTTCGACAATTGGCCATACGATGCTTATCTGCCTCAGTTTCACGTCTCCCTGTTTCCAGTCATGATCTGATGCGCATAACATGTCAGCTTGACGTCGTGTGCTGTACGAGTATATGCGGCACAAGCCTGAAACTCATGCGTAAAGCAAGTAGGAGGAGAATTTGCGTGGTGGCTGTGGGGGCTCCACAACAGGAAGAGCGCTTTTGGGTGTCGATGCCTACGGAGGAATGGAGGAACGTCCGCGACAGACCGTTATCTTACGTCGCCTTTCTTGATACGTAGTGTGAAACATTCGCGATTTGCGAGTTGTGGTGTTCGGATTGAAACCTCGCCGTGAACTTACGGGATAGATACATATGAAGACGTTTCGATATCGTGGGGTTTGTGGATTTCAAGTGTAATGTATACATGTATATATATATGTATATCCCCTAGCTCTGATTGCAGGCATCCCCACGAACCGTTTATAAATAATGTTGCGCACCTTGTGTCTCTCACTGTTCATAGCACTGGTTCACCATGTTACTCCGATGTTAGCAATACCACTCATGTCCTCATCAATAGCACCTCGAGCGCCGCGCTGCGATAATGCCCCCAACACTATAGCCGGAACGTAAGTGTGGCTATTCTCTCGTTTTCATGTGGAACACACCAGAGAGTTGACATTTGAATTTCCCAGCATGTTCAACCGCCGCGATCTTGGGCCGGCCGACCTTAAACTGCGAACCAGCAAGAGCGTCCTATGGTGTGCTTCAGGCAGTTCCACATATGTGCTTCTGACACCTGCAGTTGCTATTGCAGGGGATGCAATCGAGAATCTCCTCGATGCAGCGACCGGCCATTTAATCCACCTTGTTGAGGCCTTAGGAGACAAAGCCGTCGCAGATGGAGTCTTCAACTGGCCGACAAATAACGGACTTGTCCTAAAAGCGTGGAATGCGAATAACCACCAACTGACATATGGTGTTCTCGGTGCAGCCCTTGATGCGGTCGGCGATTACATGAGCTTTAATGGGTTTTGCAGCGCCACTTTCGCCGTATATGATGGTACGAACCAAGTCGGCGCGGGCGTCGTAGGATAGAGAGCGGCAGTGGCATGGAGAAAGGATGAGCAGATTGTAGTTATCTGGAAGCCCTGGTGTAACCAGAGTCTTCTCAATGGTGCGGTCAGATGAGCCAATAATGTCGAACTCTAAACTTCATTTCCAATTGCCCACAGCGTTGAATGGCTTGTAATTGATATTCACAGTTGGTGTCGTTCTCAACAATCAGAGAATCAGACCTTGGCCTCGCCATCAGTCAGCACTTGCGCTGGTGACAATTCCCAGAGTCTCCTTAGAAGGCCGAGCATCCCTGCTGCGCCCGCTCAAATGCCCCTGCAAAGAACTCCTGCATCGCTAGGTAATGGAAGAGAATACCCCCAAGGACGGCCACATGCCAGATGTTGTGACTCCCGCCAACGTAGTCGAACCATCCATGGAAAAATCGTTCGGGGACCTGAAGGCCATAGATGACGGCACCCATCAAATAGACGGCAATGCTTTTCGAGATCGGAGCATAGAAGTAATAAGACCATTCAGGTCCTCTGGTAAGGTTCAATTGGATTACAGGTGCGAAACCCGTTGCACCGAGCAAGACATAGAAAGCCACGCGAGCCCAGTTCATGTCCGCGCGATTGAATGTGGGGTGCCACGGCAGTATCACGCCTCCAACGCCAAGGGTAGCAGTGGTGATGATGTAGATCCAACGACTTACAGGCTCGCAGTAGAAGGCCGTATACTCCGTGGTCATGATCGAAGCGGCGATGAGGAGTGAAATCCCAGTATAGTCGACACATGCGAAACGCTCCATCAAAGTCTGTTCTGCTATGCTGTTCATCGTATGCCACATGCAGCTGCAGACAAGACATTTGCAGGCTGCGAAGAAGAAGACCGCGGCGATGAAAATGTCGGCTTTGGAGGACATGGAGAAATTGACCGATGTTGGATAGAAGTAGAAGGCAATTGCGAGTACAATCATTAAGCCTATCGCATGAGTCCAGATATTCACTGATTCGTTTGAGACATTAAAAACCGAGCGTAGGCATTCGATCTTCGAGTCGCTAAACCGATAGCCTTTGACGATGTAGGGATTCACACGCCACGGATGCGGTAAGTCTTCATAACTGATCAAGCCATGCTCTTGCGCTCGCTTCACTGCGCTCTCTATGCTCTCCTTGAGACTCTCTTTGGCTCTTCGTGCAACTTCCAAACCTTCGTCGACGACCTCCCGGGCTCTTTCGAATCCTTCCTCCGCCTTTTGCCACCCTTGGTTCACAACTCCGGAGAAACCAGCATCCCTCACAGCATGTGCTCGCGCTTCAAGATCAGACAGGAAGCCTTCCATCAATCGCATACTGGCTTGCGCCTTGGCTTCAAGAGTTTCCTTTGTGGTCAAGGCATCCTTGTATCGCTCTTCGACGGTCTCGACCAGAAGTTTCGCGCGGCGCCGACCAGCGCCTATCAGCTCTCCGGACACATGTGAACAGGAATCTCGCACGGCTTCAAGAGCTGAGTAGGCTCGATTTATTCCAGCATCCAATTGCAGATTTCCGTATTCTTCTAACGAGTCTAGTCGCCGCTCGAGTTCGCACACGAAGAGGTCGACCTTCGCTCAAAGTCAGATATGGCGTGACCTCCAATTCAGACAGATGGTATCTTACCTTGAGATAGATGGCTTCTGCATTCAGCTCATAGGATTGTCGGCGGATGATATTGTAGGATGAGTGCCGCCTTCTCTTGTTTAGCTGGTGTCTCTCGGCTGCTGTGCCGGTACTCTGCCCTGTCGATGGCTCATCGTACGACTCTACAGTCAACGAAGTTGAGGTGCAAGCCATGAATAGAGGATGGGAAGAAGATCGCTGGCAAAGGCGATGAGGATATTGGCATGGATAACGCTGGGACTGTTCTGAATCTGTTGGGATATCGGCCCTCTAGTGCGGGCCTGGAGGTGGCGGTAACTTTGATTTTGAATTGCGCGGCCTTTGCGAGGATCGGAGGTACCACAGTCAAGTGGACTCGACAATGATCCTTGTGTTAAGCCTGAAACATGTATAAATGAAAGAGAACGAGTGAGCAATGTTGATGAATGAGCAATATCGACACGATGCACACAAATCTTTCCCACGTGGGACGAAGGGCAGACTTGTTGGGCTGGCTGTACGATGATGAAAGAAGCTGACGCACTGAAAGGAAAGTGGCAGTGAGTGGCACGCGGGGGGCTGGCCTCGGCTGGCTTCCAGGCGCTGGCGGGACGGATGATTTGCATTCAGCAGGGGAGCGAGGGGACAAAGAGCAGCCACGAGGAACTGCCTGAGGAGCTCAGTGGCCAGCGGCCATAGCCGAGAGGGCCGAGGCTGTCACGGCTGTTCCCACGGCCTCGCTAAACTTTCCTCTTTGTCCATGCTGGATTTGCAGCTGGTGCCAGCCTCAACACCCGTCCACATCCTCCAGCCCACATTAGCGTAAAGATGACCATCGAGGAGATAGTAACAGACCCATTCCTCCAGTCCGTCCTGGAGACGTCAACCGTCACGCGCCAGCAATGTATGGCTCTTCTCGATCACACGGCAGCGAATCCTCGTCCCGCATCGGAGCCACCCTCTCAGGAAGCACAGCTTGAGCTGTCAAAGCAGCAGAAGGTCCTGTATTCATCTCTAGCTCAGCTACGTGGCCTCAATCGCAATGCTATCTTCAGCGTACGGTATACCAAGCAGGGCACTGCAGAAGCCCGCCAGGAAATCGACAGGCTACATCTTCAACTCCAGAACCTCTACTACGAACAGCGCCATTTGAGGGGAGAGATTGCCGCTTGCGAGTCCTACGAGTATGATTATGATACCGTTGGTTATTCGTGAGGCCACTCGCTGATCGCAGAAACTATCAGCCACAAGTATCAACAGCTTCCCCTAGTACCTGTTGACGAGTTCCTCGCACAACATCCCGAACATGCTGAGGACGATGAAAACGCACTCATGATCGCTCGAATCAATCACGAACATGCAGAAAGGGAGGCACTAGAACAGGCCAGGCAGGGCCTGTTGAAGAAGAAGCAAAGCCTTATTGCCGACAACAAGAAGCGGAAGGATGATCTGGCCAGTCTAGATAAGGATCTGGAGAAATTCATTGACGTGGGTTCATCCGCAGTATATGCTTGGCAGCATCAGAATGGTGGGCGCTACTGACCATTTCTAGGCGGCAAAACCCATTCAGAAGATCTTTGAGAAGGAGTATTAGAAGGCCTACAACGCCTGCTTCGGATTTTTGGAGGCTTCATGGCGTCCATATCGGCGTTCACAGCTTATGATACCCACGACGTGTTCATGCGGCTTTCCTATCCGTATAGGCAAACACCACGTTCATATTCAAATTCTGTCTTGTTCGACTTTCCTTAGAGCTTCTTAATGGGTTATTTCGCAATCTAGCTCTGATGTCGTAGAAGAGCTGTCCGAGACACTCTGCATAACTTTGATATCTCCTACATTCGATGCTGTTCGAAGCCTGTAAGGCCTCTGTCAGGCATTCATACAGCTAGTCTAACCCTGTATCGCTCAATGGTGCTTAAAATTTTGACACAACTATTTCGGAGAGGTCTCGCGACATCCTAAAAGCACTCTATTGTTAGGGAAATGCGAAAGGGTTCAGACCACTTTTCAACATTAATCGGGCGATGTGACTTATCACGCTTTGCCCTGCTTTATACGTACCCTTCTTTTTGTGTTCGTTTCCCTGTAACTGAAATTTACAGTTGAAGATCCTCTCAGCAACGGAACAATGAATGCGATATTCAGGAGCCCTGAACGCCGACCTGGAGTGGAAATTGTAGATCCATGACTCCTAGAATCTGCCTCCGCGGCTTTTGAAATGCTGTTGGGTGTTGAATAGCCAAGGGCCCAATCCTACAAAAACTTGCCACTTCTCTTAGCCTTGCCTGCAGGTCAACTTCACTACTTCATTGACTGCTTTGGTCAAGGGGAAGGTTAGAATAGATGGCAATACTCTACTCCTCCTGATAAGTCAACGCAAGAGGTATTCTATAACCCAGGGGCGGGGTTCGGAGGAATTAGTGTTTTCTACTATTCTCACACAGGGTCTTTTCCACTATAGTTCTCGAGTAGTCGAGGGTCCCCCCGTCTGACGCCTGCCGCCTATTTTATTCCTTCGCTTGGCGGCGAGAATTGGCTAAAGAGTTCTCTTTTCAATGTTTGTACTATAAAATCTTATACAGTCTGAATATATGTCCGAGGGTCCTTCTGAACCCCATATATAGCTAATAATACCTACGAGAGATACTCGCGAAACCATGAAATGCCTTGAGCTTCTGCCTCGTCCATTGCCTTCCTGTCCTTATCACTGCTCCAGTCACTCCTCAATGCAAATCCATGCACCTGGTCCTCATATATCCGGATCTCCTTCGGCACATCTGTCTTCTTGGCCAACACATCCTGGATCTGCCCAATCTGGTCTACACTCAGGAGACTGTCCTTGGTCCCGAGTGCCAAACTCAGCGGCTTTGTCACCGGCTCAAAGTCGCCGGGGATAGCCACCAAGCTAGGGTGACACGCATACGCAGCATCCACGCCGCCAACGTTCTGGCCGCTCTCAGACTCTGTGCGTCCGTGTGCTTCGAGGATAGCGTAGCGGGCGCCCCAGCAGAACCCTATCGCGCCGATCTTGTTTGTACCGGGTATCATGCGCACAGTGTTAATGAAGCCGTCGATCAGGGGCTTGCTGACAGCCTCACGGTGTTTTATGAGCCAAGGCCCGAGTGTGGCGGGGACGATGGTTGCGTTCTTGGCTTTGTCGACGAGTCCGAGTTGTTCTTGGTCTTTGAGTGGTGGTTCAACGTTTTGGAGGAAGGATATAGGAAGGGAATCGCCTTGATGGACGTCTGGGATATATACATAGAAACCGGCTTTGGCGTAGTTGTCGGCCAGGAGACGGGTGTTCTTGAACTCCCAACCAAAGACTGTGGGAAATTGTTAGCGGGAGAATATAGGACAGTCGACCGGAAGGATGGGGATTCAAATATGTAGCGAAACGCAGGGAGGGCTTACTGTCAACGAGAAAGATGACGGTCTTGGCTTTTGACTTGGACTCGGGCTCTGTGACATAGGTCTGGAGGCCTCCAATCTCTTCCACGTGGCCAACGGGTGTTCCATCGTGGACTTTGCCGCTGAGACAGCAGGAGCTCATCCCGACGCCGGTAGACATAGTGATGGTTTTACTACCAATTGGACTAGGCTGTGGTGACAATGACGCTCCTTCTACTGTTGAGAAGTTGAAACTTTGATGAAGAGTTGATCCAGTCGATGGAGAAACTCAAGAGGAGCCGTTGCTTAGTTGTATTCCATAGCTTTAATTGACTTTCTTCATGCCCCTCGGCCGATGGAGGGGTGATTAATAAACGATGACGTACGGACGACAGTTAGCGGCTGCCCTGAGCATATTTGCTTACCGTATTTTCTAATCATGCTATTTGGCCGGCTGAATGCGATGTCGATCCGAAAGAATGCCATCCGCCTCCATGGCCATTTGCCAATCATGGTAGGGACGAACAAGCATCTCCTCAGCCTGAGGCTGAGCGAGCTTTGCTGGTCATGACGACTAAGGTATGACCCGGACTGCCTGGACAAAGGAGGTGTGAAATCCTGCGGGTCGGACAGTGTTGAACACTTAGAGGTGGCTTGATTTTGATGTCTGAGGTACCGAGCAGAACCACATAACAATGCCGTACGACATGGCGGCTCTCTGAGGCTGCCGTGGCTGCCCAGTGGCGTCGGTGCTAGCACAAGCAGCCAAGGCGGGATGGTGTGGGAGGCGAGGGAGGCAACGGCTGCTGACATAACGGATATGAGACTCTTCCCAATCATCCGCAAGACTGCACAAGCAAATTGCTTTTAATTGGACGGACTCCTCTCCGCCTGTCCCTGTGGCTGTTGGCACCTCGGGACGATGTGGTAGGACGATTGAAATTATGAAGTAACCACTCCCCAGAAACCGCAAAGGGAAGCTTGAATGTGACCCACTAGAAGCTATGGAGCTTTTGTACAAAGACTTCTCTCTGGCTCTGGCTCTGGCTCTGGCTCTCCCGCGAAGCCAAGTCTGTTGTGCGGTACATTCATCAGTCGCCAGCGCACAGCGCACCCTACTACATCCCAAACAGTGCCATGGGGCTCTCCGTTCTGATCACGGGAGGCACCGGCTTCGTCGGCTCAGCAATCGTCGATGCGTTACAAGACAAACACCCAGAGTGGGCGTTAACGGTACTCGATGTGGAGAAGCCTACAACAGCTAGATCTCACGCCAGGTATCTGAAGGGAGATATTACTATCCCGGCTGACGTGAATGAGGCCATCAGGCAGGCAAAACCCGCTCTGATAATCCATACCGCAGGGCTGGTCCCAGCGCTTGCGGAGAGATATGGGCGTAAAGATCGGGATAAGGTCTTCATGGTTAATGTGGAAGGCACTAGGAATATGCTCGCTGCAGCGAAAGATTATGGTGTTCAGGCTTTCGTCTGGACGGGATCATGCACTGCCGTTACTGATGATATGAAGTATCAGTATCCCAATGTGGATGAGCGATGGCCAACATCCAATCACTCATTGATCTATGGCGAATCGAAGGTCAGCGTCATAGTTCTGGACGAAACAAGTGCTTAAACTAATATTGGTCAGGCGGCCGCCGAAGCTCTGGTACTCGCGGCTTCTGATGAGAAGCTCGCTACATGTTCACTGCGGCCCTCTGTACTATTTGGTCCTGGGGATTACCAACTCATTCCATCCATTCATGCCTGCATTGCCAAAGGCGAGACTCCGTGGGTCATCGGCAGTGGCAATAACATGTGGGATGCGACCTATGTAACCAACATCGCCGATGCTCACGTGCTCGCTGCTGAGAACCTATTATCATCGAGAACCGCTGCTGGGGAGGCTTTCTTTCTATCGAACAACGAACCGATACCCTTCCGCGACTTCTGTCTTGCAGTCTGGGCACAGTTCGGGCACTATCCTCGATTTCAAATACACATCCCGGAGAGTCTTGCGATCTTTGTGGGAACTCTTGCGGAATGGACCACATGGCTCACAGGTACCCCAACCACTTTAAGTAGTGGCAGCGTAATGGACGCTTGCGGGACAAGGTATTGTAACGGAGCCAAGGCGAGAAACATCTTGGGATACAAACCTCGCGTTGGTATAGAAGAAGGTATACGTATAAGTTGCGAGGTTGGTATTTAATAACATGTAAAGAAATGCATGCCCTGACCATGTATAGGAATATGCGCAGAGGTTGAAACAGATCGAGGTTGATAAAGGGAATCTGATTTCATCGAATGGACACTTCACAAACGGTTATCTCAAGACGGCCTCGGAATCAATATCGGAACTCGATGAATATGTCAAATCCAGCAGGAGAATCGATGACAGGACTTGATGAACATGCGAAGGTATCACCAAAACTGAGGCACTGATACCCTGGCGCTATAGCTCGATCTAAGGGCACAGCGAGTGTACAGCAACGCCATCACATCCAAAGCAGAACAGCCACCGCACCGGCTATTGAAGCGAAAATATCAACTGTAGAAAGACGGAGTGGCGCCTCGCATCGACATCTCGAGCCCGGCCAGCCTTCCGACTCGGGCTTCCAAACACCAAATTCCTGCATGTAGTCGCCGCCGACGCGGGCCATTGCGGGCTTGGGGTCTTCGGGCAAGACTATTCTCATTCAGCCTCCATAGCAGCAGTGTACAAGAAAGAACATGACGACGTACATCATCAATTCGTGGAAATCACTGCTTGCACAGCGAGGGGGTTTTGCAAAAGCTAGCTACTGCTCTGCTGTCAAGAGCCACCCGGGGGTTCCTTGTGTTCCTCTCGTTGAGAATATCCCCCGAGGTTCTCCCGGCTCTTTTTCGACATCTCAGGCCTGCAAACGCTGCACCACCCGGGCGAGTTTTCTCTTTCGATAACAGGCTTGCAAAGGCCATTCGGGAACCCCACTTTCCGGTCTTCGCAATGGTATTCTTTGCGGAATATGGTGTGACCGCATTTGGCGTATACTGTACACGTTTTTCGGCACATGTTGGAGGTCCTCTGGCTTGAAGGAACATCATTATCCGAGGATTTGAGTAGCTAGATATACTGAGTACATTGCTTTCGTGGGTGCGTGTTATAAGCCGTGTCTCTGTTTTCTACAAGAAGATATCTTCACTTCCCCAAGGGTGTCACTCTGATACTCGGCGTCAGGATGGATCCACTGCTCCTACTTACGTGAATTCTAGGCAACGTCTGGCACCCTTCGTCTTGTGATCCAGCTGTCCCTGTACTTTTCCTCCTCGCTCCATCATTGGCCTCGAACGCGGGGAAGTGGAGAACCAAGCTGATACTTGGAGAAGTGAGGCACGGCAAGCTGCATTGCTTCACGGAGCGGGATTTCTGGCTGTTTCAGCCAGCAAGAGTTTTCGCTCCCCATGTGAATCTCGTTCAGGTTACACATCAGCCGTTCTCGCCAATCGACATGCCAACTGGCATAGTAAAGGAACTTCCACGAGCAAGGAATTTCCAAGCACGGCAATTTTGGATGCATGCAAACTGATGCCTAAGCACACCATCCCCAGACACGTACCTCAGGCACCGCTATCAGAGTATCCAATCGATGTCCACTCCCGTCCAACCCACCTTCCCACCAGCAACGCGAATCAATCCCCACCCATTCCATCCCCTACCTACTACATCCCCATTTTTGGCATCGAATCCACCCTACCCGCCCCCGTCCACCTCCCCCTCCCCATCTCACTCCCCATCCTTCCCAACCGCACCAGCACTCCCCCTCACCCTCTCCATCTCCCTCCCCACCTCCCCTTTCCACCGCCTATAAACACACTCCCCGCACTCCTGCGCTCTGGCAATCCACTCCTCATTCAGATGCGGACACAGCGGCGAGGGTCTCGCGTCGTAGGGCCGGCAGGAACGCCAGTGCGAGAGGCGCGTGTGGGTGCAGCCGTAGCGGATACGGGTCGCGGTGCACATGGTTTGGAGGAGTGAAACGGGGGGGTGGGAGTGGATATGGTGGTGAATCGAACTGTGATGGTGACGTGCTGCGTTTAGGACGACGTGAATCCTCCTTGGTGGGGATGAGGATGTTGGCGGCGAGAAGTAGTGGTGGGAGCGACGGTGATGGTAGCGATAGTGATAGTAGTGACGGTGATGGTAGCGACGGTGGTGAGGATGGTGATGTCCAGCAGAGGGAATCTGGTAAGGGGTTCACGTCACTGAATGCGTGTCATCTGTCGTCGTCAGGCTAATCGGCAAGACATCTCCGTTGACGGCGATTCCGGGCTTCACATCTTGTAGAGCCAGCTTCCGAGCGGGCTCATTCACGCTGTCGCCACGGACCATGCTCCGGCCCAATACCGGGGTCAGCGACGGCGAGATCCCAGGCGTAGGGGATGATACACTGTTCTTCATCAGCGGATGCAGGTCATGGCGTGGATGGGTCATGGTATTCTCGTTCTCACATTGAGCGTCGCCCACACGTTTGACATAAGACATGGCTTGACGTATCAGGAGGTCGCAAATCACTTCGTGTCATCGTTTATCAACTAAGTACAAGTAGAAGTAAAGATACGAACAGCAATCATCCGCACCACGAACCCAATAGCATATCACAAATTCCCTATCCCAGACGCACCCCTTGCCCTCGGATCGACCCTTGCCGGAGACCCCAAATATGGCTCGTCCTTCCTAAACCCCGCATTCTCCATCATATCTGTGAAGGTCGTCTGTGGTCGTCTGAAGTACGCGTCCGGCGGCGAATATATCCTGATACTCTCCATACTAGGCTCCTTCCTTATTGTTCTGTTGTCTGGCGTTCTCGGAGATGTCCTCAGACTCCGGCCGATGCTATCCGGCTGCCTCACACTCGATGAACGGGAGAACAATGAGCGGGCCGTGGAGCTCCGTTGTCTGGACCTGGACTCGCGGCGCAGGAAGTCGGTGCGGCAGGCACTTTGAGGTTGGTAGATGGGGTCGGAGACGTTGGCGCTTATGCGGCCGAAGTCGCCACTGCGTCGGGATTTGGTGTCTCGGCGGCGGCCGATGCAAAGGACTACCAGTATTGCAAGGAGGGCACCGGCGACGAGGCCGGGGAAAAAGCCCGTGAGGATGGCGTTGACGGGGAAGGCGTTACAGTGTAGTTGAGGGGTCGGAGTTTGGGTTGTAGCGGAATCTGAAGCCGTGGTGCTCGGCACAGTGGTGGCTATGTCGGGAGCGTTTCCTGAGGTGGTAGAAGCACTAGTGGATGCCGAAGACGAAGGTGGTGTTGTAGGGGACGAGTCTTTCTGATCGTTCATTATGCACAGGTTGCTTTGGCACGAAAAGCCTTGGGGACAGCAGGAATTACCGCATGACTGTAGAGTTCCTGTCAACTCCGTACTGTGAAGTGGGTTTTGTGGGTGCAGTGTCGAGTTCTGCTGGGTGATATCGCAGGAGAGAGGTTGTATTTGTTTGCAGTCCGAGCCAGAAGGACAGCAAATAGCAGATGTTGCGTTGTTGAAGACTATACATGTCGTAGCGGAGGATGGGCAGCAGAAGTCTGCCGGAAGACCTGCATGGTTGCAAGGCGTATAGCCAGATACGCTGCAAGAATTCGAGTCTCGAGAGAATAAACCCATCGCTTGAGCGGCGTTGACGGCTGTGGAGAGAGCTATAGCAGGAGGAACGGTGGAAGAGACTAGGCAGATGGCAGCGAGCTTGGAAAGAGTCGTTCTTCCCATAGTGAAGAATGGAATATGTGAAGATCTTGTAAGATTGAACAATTAACAATTGGAAGGTTGGCACGTGGTGAATTGATGCAGAACCGAACGATTCGACGAATAAAGAAATCCTCGCGTCAACAAAGAATGGATATATGACGAACGTACAAGAGCAGCAGAGAACAGAACCAGGTTAGTAAAGAGATAGAAAGAACAAGCATGATTAGCTGCAGGAGGTCAACTTATGTTGACCGACGCGAGATGGAATGAGTCGGGATACACGTTCACTGAGTTCCATGAGCGTGGCCGCAGACTGAGAATAGCCACGACTTCACGCGCGGGAAGCAGGCACAGCTGGACAGGAATCAAGGTGCATGTTTCGCCAGCTGGCGATGACTCTTCACGACGAGAGGTTGACTCGAGCTGGCAGAGGGAGTTTCCAGGATGAAACGAAACGCCGCGCGCGGTGGGCGGCTCTCTGTGTGAGCTTGTAGACGAGATGGTGTAACGCTGCTCTTTGACTCGCTGCCGCCGAAACAGCGCTAGGACGGAAGTGGTCGTCGATATTCGAAAATAGCCTCACATCTTTGGAAGCTTCAAGACGCCGCTCATTCCAGTCCCATCATTCTAATTCTATGATATTGTCAAGGAGTCTCCGGCAGCAGACCGTTCTGCGAGCCGTTACTGTCTCAACTGTACGATGTCGTAATGCTTCTGGAAGAGTGCAGAACACCGCGCTGACTCCGAAGCTTGTAGAGACCAGCACGACTTCCTTACGCACCACAGCGGCGACTATTACACCAAATACCACAATTAACGCACGAAGCAATATTCAAAAAAGATGGAATCCCAGGGGTGCTGTCCCCAGGGGGGTTTGACATGGCGTGGACGCAATATCAAGGCCTCATGGTCCACAGACTCAACCAGTTAACGTCTGGTAAATTGATAGAGCCCGGGCATACGAGGCCATCTGCACAAGCAACAGCTAACGTCATCGCCCGCCAGGTACGGTCGATGAGAATGCCCTCACGAAGAACCTCCTAATCAAACACGCCCGCGATGCCAACCAGGCGTCCCTCTTTAACCACGCCTCAATGGCTCACAACAACCACCTCTTCTTCGCCTACATCTCCCCCAAGCCCGTCCCCATCCCGCAAGCTCTGCTCAAGCAAATAAATCTCGACTTCTCCTCCGTCGACTCCTTACGCGCCGAATTCCTCGCCACCGCAAATGCCATGTTCGGCCCGGGCTTCGTCTGGCTCGTGAAAGAAACGTCCTCCTCCTCACTCCGCATCCTTGCGACTTATATCGCCGGCTCTCCCTACCCCGGCGCACACTACCGGGCGCAGCCTGTTGACATGGCCACTACAAATACCGGCGTCCATGGGCAAATGACTGCGGAAGAATACGCGAGGAGTCGGACTACACAAAGCGTCGCGGGGGCGGTAGGAAATGCAGGGAGTTTCGGTTCGCTGAGTAAAAATGCACGGAAGGTGGCACCGGGCGGAGTGGAGTTGGAGCCCATACTGTGTGTGAACACGTGGGAGCATGTATGGCTGAGAGACTGGGGTGTGGATGGGAAGAGGCAGTTCCTGGAGGCGTGGTGGGAGAAGATCAACTGGGATATTGTGGATGCTAATGCTGGGCATCTAGCGCATCAGGTGCAACCGAGGCAGGCAATAAGTAGGCCGCTGTGGCAAACGGTGAGGTAGCGGATGGAATACAGGTACTATAGAGGTGATATTGGGGGTAGCATAGGAACTGGCATAGTGTTGTGTTATATGCATGGGTGCCGACAGGGAGATAGTCCAAGCTCTAGGCCTACACTCTGAACAAAACTATCACTTTAGCTTTGCTGGGTATTTCAGAAAGTAGAGTCCAACAGCAAGGATGGATCATCTAATGTCTACATCATTGCTTATCATGCACCCAAAAACGTAGCGATTCATTGCCAAGAATCTGAAACAGCATTTCTACTGAACAGGAGACCCTTCGTTCCCATAGTCGCATGGAGGCCCCGATGTTTGCGTTATATGTAGCCGTTGATCTCCAGCCGAAGATTACCAGAAGCATTAACTTCCAGCGTACGGCTCTGCAGTCAAGCGGTCAGTAGTGCCGGTCAGACAGTATAAGCTCGCTGCTTCGTATGACTCCTCCTGCTTCCGAAAGCACCCCAACCTACACCGTTGTGTGCATGGCTGTATCTCAAAATTCGAGACAGATTTTGAGGACAGGTTCATGCAGAGATGATAGAAGTCATGGATTCTTGCAATATTAACTTCAAAGACAAAGAAGGTATGTAATATGAGTCATGAATAGATGAGGGATTGTGTGAAACAAGATGAAGAACAGAAGAAGAGTAGAATAAGGGTAAAAAATGCATAGAAGAAGGATAGAAGAAGGATAGAAGAAGGATAGAAGAAGGATAGAAGAAGGATAGAAGAAGGATAGAAGAAGGATAGAAGAAGGATAGAAGAAGGATAGAAGAAGGATAGAAGAAGGATAGAAGAAGGATAGAAGAAGGATAGAAGAAGGATAGAAGAAGGATAGAAGAAGGATAGAAGAAGGATAGAAGAAGGATAGAAGAAGGATAGAAGAAGGATAGAAGAAGGATAGAAGAAGGATAGAAGAAGGATAGAAGAAGGATAGAAGAAGGATAGAAGAAGGATAGAAGAAGGATAGAAGAAGGATAGAAGAAGGATAGAAGAAGGATAGAAGAAGGATAGAAGAAGGATAGAAGAAGGATAGAAGAAGGATAGAAGAAGGATAGAAGAAGGATAGAAGAAGGATAGAAGAAGGATAGAAGAAGGATAGAAGAAGGATAGAAGAAGGATAGAAGAAGGATAGAAGAAGGATAGAAAAAGAGTAGACAAACAACGTTTTTCAAAACTGTCTTCCTGTTGATGACTTATACTACATATTCTCATAACCTCATGAGCTTTCTCTACCCCCTATGGTCTCTTCAACTCTACGCTGCATCTCACTCAAATCTTTTCTCCAAGCCCTATCCTCCCCGAACCCGCTTCTCAACGCCCTCATCCCCACCCTATCATAACCCACTCCAAACCCATCAAATCACCCCAACATCACCACCCCCAAATGCACCCACCCATCCAAATACGCCCCCGCCCTCACCAACTCCTCCAACCCCGCCCCCATCGGCACCACCGCCCCATGCAACACCGGCTTCGCCAGTATCGGCGTCCGCCGACTCGGGAAAAGCGACGGCAGTAGCCCATGCAGCGCACTCCCCAGCGTCTGCGGCTCCCTCGTACCCGGAACGGTCGGAGTGACAAGCGACTGCACGACTCTCAGATGCCCCGGCGCAGGTTCCGACGCGGACGGCGAGGCGGGCAGGTAGACTTTCAGCGGGATGTGGCGGAGTGGTGCGCCGTGCGCGTAGAGGAGTTTCTGGGATATGGGCGTGAAGGCGGAGAGGTTGTGCTGTACCACCGCCTCCCAAAGCTGGGTGGAGTCGTCTTTGGACAGCGACATGATACCCTTCGCGGTGCCGTTGCGGAGGAAATCGGCTTCTTTGACGCTGTTGATGAAGGCGTCGTGGAGGACTTTTCCCTCGGCGTCGAGTTTCACGAGGTGCTCGTCGGGCCAGTCTGTGAAGTGCAGGAGTAGTTTCCAGGGGGGGGAGGGCTCGAGTTTGGGGTCGTCGGAGAGGGCTTTTTGATTGGCGGGTTGGGAGGGGTGGCGGCCGGAGAAGAGGTCGTAGAGGAGGCCGAGGGGGTAATGCCATTTTAGGGGGACGCCTTCGAAGGAGAACCAGCCTTCGGAAGGGGAGACGTCTGGGGTGATGAGAGATGGTGTGAAGAAGGCGTGCAGGCGGGAGAGGAGGAAGGGGAGGTAGGAAAGGCGAGGGTAATGCACCTGGGTATGAGTGTTATCAGTCAGGAGCGCCGCTGATATGGGAGGCGGCAGGATTTACCAGGTAGGGATCTGTTTGGTCGTATATTCGAGATTCCGAGGGCGACAGCCGGATCTCAAGTGGTAAGGAACCGTGCCATATGACTTCCTGCAGAGCCCGCAGCTCTTTGAGCGTCGTCATCGTGGGGGTCTGCGGCGATTGTCGTGCTTGCAGTGCTGCTCAATGAGCCAGGACGCGAGTGTTACACCGCTCATTTTGATTTTGGTATCATGTTGACTATCTTGGACTTCATTACTAGCCAAGAAGCAGTCTTGCAGTCTTCAGACATATACATGGTCTGAGGAGTCCTACAGTGGCTCAAGAGAGGTTCGGCGGCTCGCGTAATCACATGCTTCTCAGAAAACATCACCACAGGCTAGGTCTTCTAGCATTGGACATAGACTAGACTGCTTAATCGTACTTGAGCTGTTCCGTTGCTGCAAACAAATCCTCACTCAAGTAAGTCCCAGCATGTCAGCCTCAGTCTCTCTACCTCCTCCTCTATTCCACTTTGGCTTTCAATGTCCCCATTCAGAATAACATCATTGGCCCTTCCTGCCCCAAAGCCCCTATCAGCAAATCATGTATCTTTGCGACCCCCTCATTATCCTTCAAAAACCCGACGATATCCCTCCAAATAGTAACCAACTCAAGCTGCGAATATAATGTCTGTTCTCTCTCCATCAAACTGGCATAAACATCTTGGGCCAGCCAGACCACAGCTTGCTGCCTTGCTTTCTCGCCGCATCCTGCAGTAGGAGCTTTGATACTGCTGCTGGCTCCTTCAGGAAGCTGGGATAAATCAGCATGTACTTTTGCAATTGATGTTGGAGGGCGACTGTACCATGTTTGTCCACAAGTCCCACATTTCTACGGCTTCTTCGTCACCCTCTCCTGCACGGCGTCGACAAGCCAGAATGGGGATGTTAACAAGCTGATTCATCGTCTGCCCGCTTAGCGTGCGATCTTGCTCCGGAGCATAGAGATGTTGTTCATCACCCGACTGCGAGGGGGAATTGAGCTTTCGTGACTAGATTAGCGCCGTGTTTGAGGGGAACCAACGATACTCACCGATGTTTCCAGTCCCGAGTCACTTGCTGGGCTGCGAGCTGAACTCGAGATCGGTGTTCCGTTGATTGGAGTCCATCCATGGACTACCGTCAATGGCCGTCCGGGTGTTAGCTCAACATTGGACAACGTTTCCGCCAGCGAGTCCTCATCGGGCACAGGGGGTTCTTCGCGCTTCACAGCCTTCTGCTATCATAACCATCAGTCAAAGATTTCCCACTTCCACGCTTGGTCAACATGGAACAACACTTGCCGGATGTTCAGAACCACGCTGGGCCTTCAGCGAGCCGGGTGCGGGTAGGCCAGACGGACCAGTTCTGCCTCTCGCCCAGCAACTCGGATGCGAGTCCCACACGAGGTTGTTCGGGTTGCCATTGCGGCGTACACAGCCTGCAAAATGAGGATCTTGTATTGTGGATTTGCGTGAGAAGGTGCCGTGGCAAAGGCCACAGATGAAAGGACCATGGGCTCTCCATCCGCTCGTCATGGTTGGAGATCACCTGAGGCGGAGGTGAGGTGGATTGCAATAAGTCAGTCTGAATTGCAGGGTGGATGGTAGCCTATGGAAGCACCATTGTTGTAGCGATAATTAGTACGTAGCACCATTGCAAAGAGCATGGAGATTCATTAGAATTGGTAGCATACCTTATGTTATGAACCGAGACAGGTACTGTGTGAAGTAGAGTTAGATAGAAGAAACCGGATTAGAGGCGGGTAAAGTGAAGTAAAATGAAATAGATTAAGTGAGAGCAGAGCAGAGCAGAGTAGAGTAGAGCAGAAGTAGAGCAGAGTAAAGTAGAGTAAGAAAAGATAGAATGGTTTCTATGTTCGGGACTTGTTCTTGCTGAGAGGTGTTATACCAACATGCTGTGCTGTGCACTGAAGGGCAGGGCTGTGAAAAACGAACTTCCCAGCCAAGAGACTTGTTCAACGCTGTTCACCGTTGACAGATCCAATGTCTGATACGGCAGAAGAGGGACAGACGCTAGGACTGGATAACCCTAACAGCTTGATGCACGAGGAGTCTCCTAGCGAACCGTCAAAGTAGATGACATTGAAGAAACAAAGGAATCCGGGCGGTTCTCAGCAGCGGAACGAGCCTCCAGGCGAGCAGTTAAGAATTCTGAAGCAGGGAAACCCGGGGGATCCCTAGCAGCGGAACGTGCCTCAAGGCCTAGACTCAAAAGGAGTGCTATTTAGAGGCAGAGACATCCGGGGGTCCTCAGCAGCGGATCCTCAGTAACAGAACAATAATAAATCGCATTGCCATTCAGTAAAGACAAGGACGCAGTGCTACGCAAAACCGCAGTTCCACCCACTAGGGCCCTACTCCACACAAGCCGTACACTCCACAGCGCTGTCAAACACCAGCGTGAAGCTCTTCGCTGGCCTCAATAAAAGAACAATAGACATGGAGGGCTTCCCAAACGTCGCATACATCCTTTCTTGGAATGTCTACGGAGTTCCTGGATATAGGGCAACAACAGGGGCCAGAAGTATGAGGAGCAGTTCTTGACCCTGTGCAGAGTGCTGAAGAAAATATATGGATAAGGAGATATCGATGCAGAAAATTAGGAGAAGCAGATTGAATTTGATAGAAGATGGGCAAAGCGGGCATAGCTTGCGGCAGACGATACCTCGGCAACGAGCAATCCTCATCAAAGGATACAAGGCTGAAAAGGAGGGCCATGAGTGAAGTTCCAGAATTTGACTTGCAGCATCTGCGCAGTTCGGCCCCTCAAATCTTTTCGCTGGCCGATTACGCGACGAAGGCCTCCTCGTCGAGTAACTGCCACATATTATGATGGTGCGCCTGCCTCCAGGGCAACGACTGCGGCAAAGTGGCTTGAGATCAACACGGTTTATTAAATACTCTCTTCGAAGGGAACAACAGAGCTAGTGTACATAAGAGACAGCCATTCGTCCCTTCACAAGTCAGCCTAACGATCGCTTCCTATGCAACTTGAAGAGCAACGGTAAGTTGCAGCCAACATCCACAAACGAACATTTTCGGTGTATCTATAAGCAAAGACCCCCCTACCGCACGGGCATCGATCCCCCTGTCTAAGAAGACAGACATTAAATCACTGATAACGAAGAGGTTGCGGCTGGTTAAGACTCTCTCAGTACCGATCCAGCGCTTCAGGGACTTGATTGCCTCACCTGTCCATTACTGGGAAGTGGTTGCTCGCCCTGTTGTTGGTAATACTTCGTATATGGGTTTTCGCCCCTCCGGATGGCAGCCTCGTCAACCTCAACTCCCGGGTGCCCATTCTCCATCATCATCCGCCGTTGGGTCGTAGCTTCCTTGCCATCTTCCGCGAGCTTGGCTTTCATCACTGACTGCACCGAAAAAGGGCTAAGTATGACACCGGTTAGTTTCTTATAGAGAACATGTTAGCACAGCTAGATGCTTACCCGTTGACCTCACGATCGAGAGTTAGATACTCCTTTGCAGCATCCTTCGTCCCCCTCTCCAATAAGTAGACCATGTAGTAATGCGTGAGATCTTTGATAGTTAGCGGTGGCAGATGACTCTTCCTCCTTATGTCCTCAAGCACCTGCTTGATTCTCTGATATTGGGTCGGTTCGGTCTCAGCACTGGTAGGTTGCTCGAGCTCAAACATCAGATAGTTAATCCAGAAAGGTCGACTGTCGAGATACCAGTGCTGGTTCTTCTGAAACACTTGACGTGCTTCGTCGACGGAGCCTTTAATTTTCCACAACAGCCTTGCCCATTCCGCAACCAGGGCGGCTTTAGCGTAGATATCACACTGGTTGGACTCGACGTAAGTTTTGTAAACTTCGATGGCTGCTTCAAGGCCCCCATGTCGTCTTGACAAATTCGCAAGCGATACGATGGTCTCAATGTGACCGGGCAGATTGACCAGGATAGCTTGGTGGATATCCTTAGCCACCTCAACCCTATTACACATTTCTTCGAAATAGGCGTAGTGAAGGCGCACCGCCGGCCTCGAGATAGGGGCATAGAGCATGCTCGCTCGTTGATAGATATTTCGTACTTCCTCCTCCTTGCCCGGCTGAGCCAGCATATAACGGGCATATCTTAGCCAGAATTCATCGTAGTAAGCGCAGGTGACGAGACATCGCTCGTAAAGGAATTGTGTTCGAAGATGGTCACCCTCGACCTCTTCGAAATCGAGATACTTCCGCCAATTGACAAGCTGTCCTTCATCAAGTTCGGTAACGTGGAAGTAGGGTCGCTTGACCTCCGATTCATACGTCCATCGTTTGGTTGTCTCTGTCTGCGTTCTAGCAAAGATCTCAAGATGAAAGTTGTCGATTCGGGTCCTCATTTCGCGTTCAATCTCTAGCTCTCCACGCTCAGCCTTGATTTGCTGTGAACCTGCTTGGACAGTCGCTGGACCTTCAGTCTCAATCTCCGCACGGAACTGCGCCAGTGTGTCTGCCGGAAGTAGCTCTGTGAGTGGCCGAGATTGCGCTAACTGGCGGTATCGTTCGAAATAGCGGGCATATTGATGCATGGGAATATGGACGACACGGTCAAGTATGGCAAATATTTTGTCGTACGCCTCTAGGCGCTCTTCGAACTCCAGGTATTTGTCCCAAAATGGATGTGCCAAGAAGTCAAGGCCGACGCAGCTGGCGCCTCTCTCGAACAACCTATTATAGACAAGATTTAGTATAGAGCAACCAAAAAGGAAAGGGGTTCGTTGCGGGGAAGAGGCAGGAAGGACAGCAAACATTGCATGTGAGAGTGCTCAAATCATCATGTGGTTCCAACAAATCCATCATACGTCTGTTCGAATGCAGTATGTATCATCTCGGGGGTGATCAGTGTGAGCGAAGGAAAAGAAAGCGCCTGAGTGTCAATTGTGAGAAGTAATCCCGAATGTCTGATTGTGACTGTCTCACCCGTCGACAAGCCGAGCTTGAAGAATCCATCTTCTTGTGGATATGGTGGACGAGATCGTGCTATAGACCCTTGCAGTTATGGGAAGGAAAGCACGTCTATCTCTACTTACTCTCGGATCACGTCGGAGTCGTGACTGGTCTCGACTTTGAAGGCGCAGTAATTTGTCCAGAGGTCAACCGAGTTGGTGATACTAGCGACGCCCCGTTCGTAGACCTATGTCTTGTGTTAGCCAAGTATGGTGCACTGATGGACCTGCCGAAGCCTCTCACCATCTCCGCAGCCTCCGTTCCAGCGATCGAAAATTCAAGATCCGCATATTTCTTCCAATACCCGAACAACAATGGAAACTTTGCTAAGAATCGGTCATATATCTCCCGTGTAGCAACTATCGACTGAGGACTGGAGTTCCGGTTGAGGCCTCCTTCCAAGCCTTCTGCAGCGCGGACAAGCTTCTCCCAGTTTTCGAAGTTATCGGGATCCTCGAGCTAGACATCATGTTAGCAAGGCTGTATCAGCGCGAACAGCACATACGTTATCAGACATACCACTTCAGCGTTAAGCTTCTTAAGTTCCGCGTTCTCCTCCTCCGTACCGCCAAAGCCGTAATCGCCCATCGCACGGAAAATCAGCACAGTGCTGCGTGAGAAGTGGATTACTGGGTAGTGAGGATGTCTGTCTAGCGATGGGAAGTTATGATGCTGTAACGCGAGTTGCCAGTCCAGTTTTCTAGGCTCGGGGTGAGGCTGAGGAAGGTGTAGAAGTTCCTTGCCTTGCTCGCCTACAACGTTTTGAGCGGCGAGTCCAGGCAGGCGAGCAAGGCGAGGAACACCACCGATTGGTCCGTCTACACCCGATCTTACAGCGTCTCAATCACACGAGTATAGAGTATATGTTCTGGGACGAGAGTGCCATGGTCTTATCGGTTCTTCTAACTTGACAAATGCATCGCTTCTAGCCACCTTGCCTGGGGCCCTCCCGAAGGTCATGTTCTCGATGATAGTACTACATGTGCCTATGGTCACTGCCAGCCTCCCTTGCCAGCGAAGCCGCTGCTATCCTCGATCTTCTTCTGCCCATTGCCTTTCTGTGATTTCTGTTGCGCTGCCTCATGTTTCCGAAGCTCCTCGGGAACCCTTGAGATCGACGACTTCATCAGCATTTGCTTGAGATCATACCTAGAGACCAAGTCAGTAAAATGCTCAAAAGTCACCGGTCACTGATAGGTAAATCTTACATAACGTCAGCGTCCTCATTGCCAAGGAACGTAATAGCAACACCGCTCTTGCCAGCACGACCTGTACGACCAATTCGATGCGTGTAGCTCTCGATGTTCGTTGCCATGTTGAAGTTGACCACAAGACTGACGTCTTGCACATCAATACCTCTACCGGCGAGATCCGTAGCGACCAGAACATCAGTAGTGCCGTTGCGTACGGATGCCAGCGCAGCCTCTCTCTGCTCTTGTGTTTTACTACCATGAAGAGTGACCGACGAAAAGCCCATATGCTTGACGTCTCTAGCAACAGCATCGCAGTTTCGTTTGATATTGACAAAGACGATGATTGGAGGTGCGAATTCCCTCGAAGACAGTATCTCCAAAAGCCGTTTCTTCCTCTTATCTTCTCCGTTGATGAATTCAACGCGCTGTTCGACCGTCTCCACAGCCTCGCCCACGTTACCTATAGTAACGATAGCGGGCCTGCGTAGATATTTTCTGGCGATGCGCTCAACAGCCGAGGGCATAGTGGCCGTGTACATCATAGTTTGTCTATAACGATCTTTGCCACCCAAGTGCTGGCTCATCACAATGGCATCCTCAGCCTCTTCTGAGTCCGGCTTCATGTTTGCAACAGGCAGGGCGTCCAGAATCTTATTGACCGGTTCTTCAAAACCAAGATCAATCATACGGTCAGCTTCATCCATGATCACATAGCAGCATTGTCCGAGCACCAACAGCCTCCTCTCAATGCAGTCCACCAGACGTCCAGGGGTAGCAATGATGATCTCAGCCCCGTCCCTCAGATTATATGCCTGCTCTTCAAGGGAATGACCTCCGACTATACTGACACAGGTGAAGCCTAGTGGGGTAGCAAATTTCTTCGCTTCAATCTCAATCTGTTGCGCCAATTCACGAGTAGGTGCTAGAATGATAGCGTAAGGACCGTCGTTCTTGGTCAACTCATTGAGCACAGGTAACTCGGATATGTAAACGAGAAGGGGTAGTAAGAAGGCTGCTGTTTTACCGGACCCGGTGACAGCCACACCGATGAGATCCCTTGATTGCAGAGCGATCGGTATTGCGGCACGCTGGACAGCAGATGGCTCTGTATAACCGACCTGGTCCACAACATCCAAGAGACGCTTTGGCAGCCCAGACTCAGCCCATGATCGCATGGGGTTTGGTATAGCTCCGCCCTTTGTGCTGATATTAAAGTCCTCCTTGAATATCCTCCAATCTCTCTCACGCATGTGCTCAAGCTTCTTTTCGCTCCAGTGTTTATCGATGGAGTTTCGACCTCCCTCTTCCTTCCTTCTCCTCTCCATTTCCAGCATCTCCCTTGCCCTTGCACTGCCAGCCTCGTGATCCCGCTCTTCCAAAGCCTGCGCATACTTCCGAGCTACGTTGTCAGCGACATCTTCAGAGAAGCCTCCCAATCGGCCTCGACCATAAAAGTTTGCCTCCGCGCGTGCCTGATACAGAGGGTTGTAATCAGGACTCGTATCCTCTTCGGTGTTCCACTCGAAATTGAACTTCTTTTCCGTGGTACGCTTCCGTTTCTTTTTGGCTGAAAAAGTTGATTGGTTCACGTCTGCACCCATGTAACGCTGTCGTATCAACGCTGCTTGAGCTTCCTCGGCGGCAGGTCGCTTCTCGCCTTTGGTCGCCGATGTAGAGGCTCCATTAACTGTGGGCCTAGGCGGTGGTGGGGGAGCCATGTCATACCCCTTGTTGGGTAGAGAGTTGCGCATCGCGGCTGGCCCTGTAGGCACCTCGCCGTTTCTTAACGCTCTAGGGCCCGTTGGAATTGAAGGCCGTGCTCCAGCATCAATCCTGTTAGATTGTGGACCACTTGCGCCATTCCATCCGCTTGATGGGTAAGCCGTACCGTTCGAGCCGTTTTGCATGGGCTTTGCTACAGCTTTCTCTGCCTCTGCCTTCTTCTTTTGCTCTTCAACCTCCTTCGCTCGTTTTTCGAGTGCGAGCTTCTCCCGTTGCGCTTTTGACAAGAATTTGGGCTAGAGTGATGAATGTACCTAGTCAGTATGGTCCGATAACGTACTAGAATGAGACAGAGGTGAACATGCCGTCCAGAAATACACGAGTGGCTATGTGAGTATTACCTTTGCGGCAGCTTCCTCTGCTTCTTTCTTCTTCCTCAAGAGTGCTTCCACACTCAGAGGCTGTCGAGCAGTTGAGTGTCCCCATCCTGCTTTCTTCCTCTTGCCCTCTACTGGCGGAGGTGGTGGGGCATCGTTTTCAGCAGTTGGGGGTGGCGGAGGGGGTAGGTCATCATCTGGAGGCGGTGGAGGGGCTAGGAAGTCTGGTGGTGGTGGTGGAGGGGGTGAAGAAGGTCGTTCGACAGGTTCTGGGAATGATTGATGTGAGCCCGTTGTGGCATCACCATTCGAGACCCGCCCGTTCATTCTATCTTTGATGTACAACGCGCTGGGAATAAGGTGTCAAGACATAAGAGTGCACTGATCGTAAGTTTCACAGGTCACGGCATAAGGCGTGGAAGTACAGTAGCGAGATAAACCTAAAGTGCAACTATTCTCTAAGCCCCCGGCTTTCGGTCACAAGGACTGACCTAATATCAACGTTGAATTTGAACCTTGAATGATTGAGAAGGCGATTCCTATTATAAGGCTGCTATGGATACAGATGTCGTAACCCGAGAACCTCAGTATATATATCAGAACGCCGAATCAGCTGTTGAGTTGCTTCGCTATGCGACTCCATCCATAGAAAGCCTCCGATGCGAATCCCAAACAAGCTCATGTGACCACGTCCATAGTACGGAGAGTGGCAGCCAAGAAAGTACCAGATCATTTGGGGTACTTTTTCCATCCACGGCCATGACCTCTCTATCACTGGTGTCAGCTTCACCTTCGAACAACAGCAAAATAGAACCGTTACCTGCTTCCACGCCTGTATCAATTGCGGCATCTCCAACATAGCCTTCTTCCGCTGATCCAGCCTTCCCTTCATAGTCCTCTCCCGCTCTTTACCCTTGACCTTCTGCCCCACTCCAGTACCCTTCACACGAAGCCCGAGCTCTTCTCTCTTCCTAATGCGCTCTTCAGTGCCCTTTACAGTAAAGGGTAAAAGCTTTTCCAATCCATTCGCATGTGCCATCTTTACCAAGTCAGCCTGCCGCCGCAATGAGAAGATCGGGTCATGCCGATTGCCTGTTATCGGGTGTTTTTGGCATTGGAATGGATTCGCGAATTCGGACGAGATGGATGTAGGAGGTGAGACGCTTTCTTCATGGCTTGTATTGGGATCGGAGGACAAGGTGTTGAAAGCTGTGGTCGTCGAAGGAGTGTTGCTTGAGCTTTGCTGGAGTGTGGATTGGGATATAGCCGGCGGAGGGTACCGGGCGAAGAAACGTAGTAGCTTAGGTGGTAATGTCTGCGCCAGCTTTACATACTGTTGCTGTGTAGACATCGTGCAAAGGATCACAGTGCTAGACAGTAGAAGCTTAGAGGGAGCGAGTTTACCTTGCCTCAGCTAGCTCAGACCTCATTCCGAAAAGGCTTGCTAGCGCGCACCACCCTGGCAAAACCATGGAGCTAACCTGTTCGGATAGCTTTTCTCCATAGGGTCTGAGCGCGTTATTGATAATTACAGGTTGAAATCACTTCCAGACATGTAATTTAAGTTTAGTGCAATGCTCAGATATTTCTGCTGTGTACATCTGAGAAATACTTGTTTTCTATTTAGTAATCAAAAACATAAACAAACTTCTCACACGTTGAGAACTTATCTCTGTACACTTATTTTCTGTCACTGTTCTGCTGCCTTTTCTGCTGTCTTTGCTGCTGTTTTTGCTGCTGTTTTCTGCGCGTCACAAGTTTTGTGCATGTTATGCACAAAACTATGCAGAAGCTATGCAAAATCTCTACATTTTCATCACACAGAAGATTCAGTGCTAAGGATTTCTATATAACTCAGTCCAGAGGCTGCTATCAATGAGTCTAAATGACGAAGCAATTTTGAGAGATTGTGACCGTCTAGTTTTTGAGATATAAGATCACTGTTTTGAACTGAAAAGTGCACTCTGTGAAGACTTAAGAAACTGTTCAATAACAAGACACTTTTTTGAAATACTGACTACAGCATTAGATAAAGCGGCCATTATATAATTTATTACAGTTGTAACTTTGAATAACAAAATTGTGGTTGATTTCATGTGACTGTTGTGCCTCCACGACTTGAGATTTTGACACGAAGCGTTTTCTACATACAGTCATAATGGGTGTGTGTACAGCTAAACGAAGCGTTTTCTGGCCTGTTTTTAGAATTACGCCCTCAGACCCTCCCGGAAAACGCACACAGTCAGCGTTTGTAGCTAATCCCAAAGGGCATTAGGGCCCGGCTAGTCCTAGCCGAGGCAGGGGGGTCTGAGTGACTGAGGCAAAGTTTACCATGTGCGGAATTGTTGCTTAGTCAGCTTCAAACTCACGAGCGTCCTGAAAGGTACCAATATGAAGTATGTGTTCTTGATCTCTCAAATTCTTCTATGTAGCGATCAAATCACTCAATTACAGACTCACATAGAAGGACATATCACACAAGGAATTATGGTGCGATCACGTTCTACTTGTTGGCCTCTATAGACTGAAACCATGCGGACACCATCGAGGTTCTGCTGTACGCAACAGGCCCAGTTCAGGGCCTGGAGACCTTAGGATGTGCGGACAAGATGTCAATGGCCTGCATGCGAGCTCTTCAAAGCCCTGATCCTCTATCTAGGGTATGTACCGACTTTCCTATGGCAGGCCCATCTACTTGACTCCCAAAAAGGAAGAAGATGGTCGCCTCAAACCTGCGATTAAACACTCTTGCAATCATCTAACCGAAGGTAGACAGGACAGCCAGCACAAAGACGGAAGAGATACAGATCATGCTGGGAGAACCGAAGTGCTTGAGTGGGGGAGAAAAGATCGAACAAAGCGATTTCGAGGAGACCGTGACAATCCAGCCACCGATGCTGCTAAGCAGCCTGGAGCTAGCCTGTTGGGGGAAAGAGCCACGAGGGCTTGCGCGTAATCGTAGCCTGGACTTGCCTCCTGCCTAAGCGAGCTAAGGTACTGCTTAGAGGATCAGCCCTTGAATGTTGATCCAGCTCCGTGCCCCGATAGCTGCTACCCCACATGCTGCATATACAACACAGTCAATGCTACATATAACCTGGAGAGCAAGTCGCCTTGCAACCAAATTACCAAAGCAGAGTCCTTCGCCACTCCAATCCCGAAAGCTACTTGTCTCAATACCCTGGGGACCCAGGTACTTTGGCAGCACTGGGCCTATCACTGTGCCTAGAAACCGAACGACTCTACCTTCTCGACGACAAATAGTACGACAAGCAGTCAGGCATTGCTCATACCAAAGAATGTGCAGAGCCCAGGCGGAAATAGCTAGCGCAAGCATGGACGTTTCAAAGGGACGAGAAGTGCTACCGACGAATGTGACGCCGGTACATTACGATTTGACTCTCGAGCCAGACTTTGAGAAATTCAGCTACGAGGGAACAGTAGTGATTGAGTACGTATAACCAAATAGAGTGATGACACTCACTGTCCGGTGAAAGATGGCGGAAAGGGACTCTTCACTGATTTACATCTGGTCATAGCTTGGACGTTAAAGAAGATACTTCCTCTATATCCCTGAATACTCTTGAGCTTGACATCCATTCGACCACAGTGTCAGCCGACGGTACTCAAATTACGTCTTCTCCAAAGATGAGCCACAATGAGGACACGCAGACAACCACGGTGGCTTTCGAGAAGGTCATACCCGCTGGATCGAAAGCCCAGCTCGTCCAGAACTTCACTGGGTATCTGAACGACAAGATGGCAGGCTTCTACAGGTCTTCGTACAAAGGCGATGACGGCAGCGACAAGTTCATTGCGACGACACAAATGGAGCCCACAGACGCGAGAAGAGCATTCCCTTGCTTTGATGAACCTGCACTCAAAGCGCCCTTCACTATCACGCTTGTGGCTGACAAACATCATACCTGTTTGAGTAACATGGACCAAGCATCCGAGAAAGAGGTGGATTCAAAGATCACAGGGGGCAAGAGGAAGGCCGTCACGTTTAACAAGACCCCTCTGATGTCGACATATCTGTTAGCATTCATCGTTGGGGAACTTAAGTGCGTAGAAACGAACAACTTCCGCGTTCCTGTC
Source organism: Umbilicaria muhlenbergii (assembly GCA_000611775.1). Taxonomy (NCBI): domain Eukaryota; kingdom Fungi; phylum Ascomycota; class Lecanoromycetes; order Umbilicariales; family Umbilicariaceae; genus Umbilicaria; species Umbilicaria muhlenbergii. Next base: position 5,132,861 of record KK106983.1, read on the forward strand.
AGAGTATTTGCTACGCCGGATAAGAACATAGAACATGGACGGTTTTCTTTGGAGCTAGCAGCTAGAACCCTGGATTTCTACGAGAAAACCTTCGATAGCAAATTCCCATTGCCAAAGATGGACATGGTGGCCATTCCGGACTTCAGTGCTGGAGCAATGGAGAATTGGGGTTTGATTACCTACCGGGTGGTAGACCTCCTATTCGATGAAAAGAATAGTGGAGCATCCACAAAAGAGAGGGTTGCCGAAGTGGTTCAACATGAGTTGGCACATCAGTGGTTTGGCAACCTTGTCACAATGGATTTCTGGGATGGACTGTGGCTGAACGAAGGCTTTGCGACATGGATGTCGTGGTATTCGTGTAATACTTTTTACCCCGAGTGGAAGGTCTGGCAGAGTTATGTGACGGACAACCTCCAGAGCGCACTTTCTCTCGACTCTTTGCGGAGCAGTCATCCAATTGAAGTCCCCGTCAAGCGCGCGGATGAAATTAATCAGATTTTCGATGCGATCTCCTACTCGAAAGGTTCATGCGTGCTAAGGATGATCTCGAAATACCTTGGAGAAGAAACCTTCATGGAAGGTATTCGACGTTATTTAAAGAAGCACGCTTATGGTAATACGCAAACGGGCGATCTCTGGGCTGCACTCGCTGATGCAAGCGGAAAGCCTGTAGAAAAGGTCATGGACATCTGGACCAAGAATGTCGGATACCCGGTCATTTCGGTCACTGAGAACGAGAGTGCAAAGAGCATCCACGTAAAGCAGAACCGGTTTTTACGAACGGCTGATGTTAAGCCTGAAGAAGACAAGACCCTCTTTCCGGTATTCTTGGGCCTCCGGACTAAGCAAGGCGTTGACGAGTCACTGACGCTTTCTGGCCGAGAGCAAGATTTCGAGGTGCAAGATCTTGACTTCTTCAAAATCAATGCAGACCACGCTGGTATCTATCGGACCTCGTACACTCCTGAGCGCCTTGAGAAGTTGGGTCAAGCTGCCAAGAATGGTCTATTAACGGTCGAGGATCGTGCCGGCATGATTGCTGATGCCGGTGCACTTGCCGCATCAGGCTATCAAAAGACGTCTGGTCTCTTGTCCTTGCTGAAGGGTTTTGACAGTGAATCGGAATTCGTCGTCTGGGGCGAGATCGTGAGTCGTATCGGGACTATCCGGGCAGCTTGGGTATTCGAGGACCAGAAGGTGAGTGAACCCTAGTTCTATCAGCAGTGGGGACATACAACAGAGAACTGCAGTAAGGTTTGACTTTTTACAACCATACTGACACGTATGCAGACCAAAGATGCCCTCAAAGCCTTCCAACGAGCCTTGGTAAGCGAGAAAGCCCATTCGAAAGGCTGGCAATTCGACGAAAACGAAGACCACATCCAAGCCCAATTCAAAGCCCTCCTCTTCGGCACCGCCGGCCTAGCAGGCGACCCCCAAATCATCGAGGCCGCCCATACCATGTTCAAAGAATTCGCCGCTGGCAACAAAAAAGCCATCCACCCCAACATCCGCGGCAGCGTCTACGCCATCGTCCTGCGCAACGGCGGCGAGAAGGAATACGACATCATCCTGAACGAATACCGCACCGCCAAAAACGCCGACGAGAGAAACACCGCCCTGCGCTCCCTCGGCCGTGCCCGCGGCGACAAACTCATCCACCGCACCCTCGCGCTCCCTCTCAGTGACGAGGTCAAGGGCCAAGACATCTATCTCCCCGTCGCCGGCATGCGCTCCACCCCCGAAGGCATCGAGGCCTTATGGACGTGGATGAAAGACAACTGGGCGGCCCTGGAGGAGAAATGCCCTCCGGGTCTCACGATGCTGGGTACGATGGTGCAGATGTGCACGAGCAGTTTCGCGACAAGGCGGCAGGCGGATGATGTGAAGGCTTTTTTCAAGGAGAGGAGTACGAAGGGGTTTGATCGCGCGTTGAGTCAGAGTCTGGATTCGATTAGTGCGAGGGGGAGTTGGTTGGAGAGGGATAGGGAGGATGTGAGGGGGTGGTTGGAGAGGGAGGGGTTGGTTGGGAAAGAGGTGGAAGGGAAATTGTAGATATTGGACGGGAAGTCGTAGATGTTTAATGGTGTTGTCTTGTTGATGGGGCTTGTAAAGATGGCGGAAGATGCGGGTTTGGGGGAATACAGACGGGGATATAGCCTGGACATAGCACTCAGCATAGCATAGCTTAGCTTAGGCATGTATAGCATGTAGCGGGGTCGTGAATGGCAGCTACTCTTCGCCGCTCTTGATACTCCCTCACCTCGCCGTGAAAGGGCCTGATCGAAGCAGAGAACATAATTGGATATTGTCATATATAATTCTACCACCTACGGTGGCGTAGGTACAGCAACCATAAATCACCAGTACGAAAAAGATATCCCAAGGCAACGAAACACCCTCACCCAAAGCCGATCCAAACCCCCGAATTCCCAACCATCCCAAACGTACGTGCCGAAGATACATAAACCCGCTCTTGTTCCATCGCCAGCAGCCCAATCAATCCCTTCCAAACCCAGCTGATGGATATAAAATGAAACGCATCCTCGCATCCGCAAATGCTAGCGCCGCGGTCGTCCCGGGGGAATCTGATGCACCCATGCACCGTCCATGAGATTGGTATTCCTAAAAACAAAGAACGAAACCCAAAAAACGCCGGCCGGTGCCCCGTTTGAGACGCCCGAGATAAACAATAATAAGCAAGGAAGTGAAGGAGGAAACGCCATGTGATGCCGTCGTGCGGGCATATTCGTCGTGAAATCGAGAGCAGGGCTCGGGCCAATTCGCAAAAGAGCAAGTGGGAATCCAAACGCCGGATCCGTATAAGAATATCTTTCGCCTTCGAGACGCCCGTACCTTGGCCGTCTAGACTACTTCCGAGAGACATCGGTAGGTCAAATTTAAAATGAAGATCAACGTGGGGGGGTGCCGGCGACAGCAGGAGCGGGAGTAGTCGCCGAGTTTGGAGGAGGCTTGGTCGATGGTGTGGGCGCTGTATTTGTGCGCTTCGACATGATTTGCATTTTCTTCCGGAGAGCTGCCAATCGTCCCCGGATACTCTGAACGACTGCATAACCATTAGCAAACAGGGATCACATGATGCCTGGAGGAATCTGTCTGCTTACGTTTGAGGACCACTTTCCTGTCTTCAGCTTCGACTCCGTTAATGGCATCATCGTCAGTCCTCGAGCCTTTCGATTCGTTCCCCTGGGTGACGCCCTGTCTTGGTGCTGGATCTTCGTCGTTCTCGAGAACGGCTTCCAGCATGCGCACCGCCGTGACATACGCGATTTCACAACCAGGCAGATCTTCCCCTACCAGCTCGTTGACGGCGGCAGATCGGCTCATCTCGAGTGCACGGTCGTACATGAGCTTTTCGGCGGTAACCCCGGAGCTGACAACTACATTGTCTGCCGACGTTCCCATACCGGCAGTAGAGCCTGAGGCAGATGGGTGGTTGCTTGGGTGGCTCGGGTGGTCCTCCGGGAGTCGTCGCTGAGCTTCTATAAGTTTGAGGCGGACGAACTCTGCTTTTTCGAGGACTTCGTTGAATCGGTTGCGGACCCATTGCACAACGTTGTTCACACGATTTCCAACAGCAGCGTCGTTTGTCGATGCTCGTTGCGTCCGAGGTGACGTTGATTCTTCGACTACTTCACCGCGGTTTTTACGAGCCCACCATGCCCCAGCAATATCCATCGAGCGAGCAAGCAACGACAAAGCCTTGACATAAAGCACCAAGGCTTCTTCAGAAAGTGTCACAATAGCATCCACAGTTAAGCCTTCGTCGTCAGCAGATATTGACTCGCTCTCATCTTTCTCCGGTATGCCAGCTTGGCGTAGACCAAGTCCGTGATCCATGGAGGGGGCGAGGGGGATGAGCTGCTTGTATTTGACCTCTGCAAAGCCGTAGACAACATCACTTCTCGTGGCCGACTCTTCGATGACCTGAACAGCCTTGGAGTCCTCATCGATAGGTACTGGCGCTCTGCTACCATCTCCAACCATTATGAGACTTCCCTGAGCCGTAGGATAAGCGGGGAAGGGACTGTAAGTGGGAGGTGAAGGACCTCCTCGACCAATGCCCAAGGGCGGAGAGAAACCCATGTTGAATAGCCTACCGCTAGCCATGTTAATGGCCTTGGAAATGGCAGATGTTGCTGAGGTAGCGTCCCGCCCATACCTTCTCTCATATGAGCTTTGCCTGTGGTGGACTTGGTCCGGGCGCTTGCCAGAAGCTATCTGCATAGCTCGTGCTGGAGTTACTTGAGCCCCGGCGGTAGGATTCGGCGGACCTTGGGTAGTTGCTCGGCGAACCATCGCACCTTGGTGCGGATTTTGCTGGGCTCCACCATGTATTCTTGGACTAGCAGCAAGTTCATCCGCGAAAGCATTGACTTCTACCGCCCGTTTCTCAACCACAACATAGTCCCGCTCAAAAGCTACGTCCTGGGCAGCACGCTCCCGAGCATCTCTTGCTTCTCGCGCTGCTTCTCGCGCTGCAATGTCCTCTTTCTGTTGTGAAATGCGTTCTCGCTGCGATATTGATTCCTTGGGGACGGATGAGCCAGCCGAAGGTGAGTTCCGGCTGGATTGGCGATCCACAACAGCTACTACTGTTTGCCGTATACCAGCCCCGTGAAGATCTGGACGGGCTGGTGCTGTGGCGTGAGAAACCATGCTAGGACGTTGAGCCTGCGCAACACGATCTCGAGGTTCGGTGTGCGTTACCGGCAAATCTGCACCGGCACCAGTTGCTCGTCGTTGAAGGCCTGTCGGACGAGGAGGAGTACTAGAAGGTTGACGGGCAATGGTAGGATCGGCTCGCGTTGAGGCAATAGGCGGTGCGCGAGACGATATTTCTTGGAGATGCCGGGACAAGTCAACAGTCGCCTCCATCTTGTGCCCCTTGTTCTCCCGCAGCACTCTACCATCTGGTGTACGGCTTTCTGATCGCGGTATTGGGTCCACCGCAGGAGACTCGATGTCCTTCGGGGTCTCCTTTGGGCGATCTTCCCCAACTAACCCGGGAATCTCGTCTTTGACCACGGGGTTGTCAAAGAAGTCAACGAAACTCATTCTCTCTACAGGATTCCGCTTCAGGAGGCCTCTGATCAATTGCTTCATTGGATCTGTCATGGCAGTGTCTTCAGGAAACTTAATCTTATCTTCGCCACGCTCGATTCTCCGGAGCAACTCTACATGATTCGAGGCTCTGAATGGCGGCTTGCCTACCATCATCTCGTAGAGGACTGTACCGACCGACCAAAGATCCGCCTTCGCATCATACTTTTCGTACCTTAAGATTTCCGGCGCCATGTAAAGTGGGGATCCGCACAGTGTTTCGGCGAGGGAAGTTGATGGTAAGGAACGCGCAAATCCGAAATCAGCAATCTTCAACATCGGCAAAGATTCTATACCGGCGACTGGAATAAGGGAGTTCTCGCTGGCCGTATAAGGTACGATTTCGGGCTGAGCTTTGGCGAAGAACAGTGGCGAAGGGTTCAATAGGAGGTTCTGTGGCTTGACATCGCGGTGGATGAAGTTCCTATTCCTCAAGAATTCCAGGGCGCTGGATAGCTGCTTTAGAAAATGGCGAACCACGACTTCGTTGAGGCCGCCAGCCGGAGGGTTTGGATACTTCTTGATCATGTCCGCAGTGGAAGCGTGGCGAGAGAGAGTATCGCGTTTCTTGATGAAGTAGGAAAGATCCCCTAATTGGCAGAACTCCATGACAAGGTGTATGTGGGCCGATGTTTCTTGGCAATCAATGAGCGCAACAATATGTGGATGATGGAGCCCTTTCAAGATGTGGATCTCGGAGTACAGATTCTCTTTGAGCTTCTTGTTGAGCTTTTGGAGGTGGACAGATTTGATGGCTACATAGCCGCCTCTCTTCTGTTTTCCAACGTAGCTGTCAGCAACAATCTTACAGCGGGCATATCATATGAAATTTGGACCATGGAAATAGGCAGAAACGGCTGTAGCAGCATATGCAACGACGCGCAGGTGGATGCTAGCTTATCCATGAAGGAACAAAGCAAATGTCTGCTTACCACATGTATTGCTTTGTAGACCGTTGCAAAGCTTCCTCTTCCAATCTCCTCCATCCTGCGAAAGTTTCCGATCGCCATGTCACCTTGAGGTGACTCCCGGGAACGCCTCGAAGTCGACGACGAAGGCGCCGGCGCCGGCGTCGCCATATCGGGTGTCGGCCTGCGAATCCTCCTGATCGTTCGATAATTCTCCCTCCTACCCCGATGATGATTATAAGGATGAAGGCGATGATGCTACCACTGCAGATGAGGGTAGAGAGTTGCTGTAAGGGAGTTGCACATGGAGATGCTGGAGTGGGACTGTCGGAGGGATATGCGAACTGCCGAATTTGGCGAGAAAGGCGAGGAAGGCGACACAGTCGAGGAAGTACCTAGTCTCGAGGCTCCCTGGCGTGTGATGCAGGGGCTTGGTCGAATACCTTCCGACAATGTCAACGGTGTGGGGGGATGATGTGTGACTTGAGATGAGTAAGGCGTGATAAGGCTAGTCAGCGGAGCTTGCCTTGTGACTCCTCGAACGGCGGGTAGACGAAGCTGAGACAAGAATGCTAAATGCGGGACAAGAGCAGGAAATAACAACAGCCTCCTAGGAGTAGAAGTGAAAGCGCAACTAGCACGCACAAGCCCACTGATCTTGTTGGGAGCGAGTAAGGGAGGAAGAGGAGGACAAGGCGGTAGGAATAGGTTTGGTGTAGCACGATAGGCGGGGAGACTGCATTTTGGAGTCTGGAGAGCTTCCTTCGCGCTAAGCTAGGCTGATAGCTCGCTATCCTTATCAGCTCAACAACACCCCAGAGCATTATGATCAGTGATGAGCTCATCTATAAACACAGGTGCTCTGTCCCATGGGCATATCAAGGCCATGAGTTACACTTGTTTTCGCAAAACATGTCAAAGGTTTCCCACCTCGACATGGTTCAAATCGGTGGAAAGCACACTTCGGACGCATAAGCGTGAAGCCTGCATGAGCGGCTGCTATCCCCAGCTACAAGCTCAGCAGCAACTTCACAGGGTTCGGGGTTCGGGGAGTGCTCCCGAATGTCATGCGTAGATAGCGTCGAGATCTCCAGCATTAGACTGGCTGTCCAAGCTGACGGCCTAATCGACAGAGTTTGGAAAGTCTAACCCACGGGAACATTCGAGTAGCTACGAGCAGCTCTGCCATGATTTGCACATCTATTCGATAAAAGTGCCCAAGCTATGCAACAGATAACCTCGCCGCCGATACTAAGGTTTACGTAGTTAGTACATTTCAATGCGAGATGTTCGCCGTCACTTCCATCTCTACTACCCCCTTACATTTCCAAGCCCCGAACAAGTAGCCAAAGAATGACTGGGACGACAACATTGTCGTTGCCTCCAGTCAACACCGCCTCGGTGAAACTTGCCCCAGCAGCAGCAAGCGCTGCTTTGCCACAGGTCAATGCCCAAGCGTCCTCGCTATCTCCGTCCCAGCCTCCAACCCTGAGCCATATCCTTGCGAGAAGCAAGCCCAGGATCACCGCGATAGCAAATGCGAGACTGCCTTCGAGGCTTTTGCCTCCGCTCCAGATCCATCGGCGCCGTCCATATCGACGTCCAATAAGTGAAGCGGCGGCATCCCCCATTCCAACACAAACGACCCCACTGACCATACTTAGGTCTCTTGTCTTGACTTCCCAGCCCTCCCATGGCGTAGTTCCACACCGCTCAGTTCGCGCCAGTGAGAGCCATAATGGGATTGCACAGCCGATGAGAAGGAAAATGTGGGACACGATGACTGGCCCGCGATGATCTCTGCCATCAACATACGGTGCTAGGAAATACGTTAATGGTTTTGAAAGCGGGGGTAATTGGGATGCCCGGAAAAGGTCGAGCAGAAGGAATATCGACAGAATAAGCACGAGCGCAAGAGCTGCGAACGTCGGGTCGATGAACGTTACAGGGAGAAACATCACGACCATCATCCCATGGAACACTTTTCGCCGTGTATCCACTTCCACAACAGCACTCAAGCGGAACACAACCGCCAGACCAGCAGCAATGATGCCAATACAGTATCCGCAGATCAGTAGCCTCATGTTTGCCTCACCCAGCCGGATTTGCTTTCGGTGCCCTGACCTAACATGTCCCTTTGACTGCGTGGCATCCTCGTTCGGTGGTGGCAAACATATCCACCGCTCCAGATTGGAGCTGACAACCCAGAGCCGAAACGACGAGATGTCTCCCAAAAGATATCCAAGAGCCCATCCGACGGGCTCATGTCCACGTAAAGCCCATCGACGTACATAACTTCTGATGCCCACACCGATAATGCCAATGGCCACAGTATAGACATACGATGCGTAAAGCCATTTGAGAACGCTCGCTTGAGCCTGAGTCAACGTCAAGAATGACTTTGGCTTTACCAAGCCAAAGCGGCTCTTGTTGCGTTGGAGATCGGACGTTGGCTGACGAGGCGAATCGGAAAGGGAAACGCCATACGAGGGAAGCGTGTGTCTTCGCTGTCGCATAGAATGCAACTGGGGTGGGCCAGGTGCTTCGTGAAGAGCAAAGGAGTCATGATCGATGTTGCCGTCAACTGCGGACAACGGCAACGCCGTGAGCAGCACAGGTTTTCTGTCAGAATTGCGGGTATCAATCTTAAGCTTCTGCGATTCATTGGTCGAAGACTTGCGTAATCTCAAATATTCAAGCTCATCGCTGTCAGAAATGTAGGAGTTGCCTCCAAGAAGATGCCACCTGCTCAAGCGGCCTCCCAGGGAGTCGTCAAGAGCGCGTAGAACAACATTTTTAGTATTATACCCTAGAGAGGCGCGGCGAAATCGCCAACTTGGTACTCGTGCCAACGCCACAGACCATCTTAGTACATCCCCGCAAAGTACAAACATTGTAAGACCGCCAATCCACAGGAGGGCTTTTAGTATGAGTGTCTGAGGTGACATGGACAGTATTAGAATATTAATCATAGAGACAGAGAGTAACTGCAATTCTGCTGATAACAGACTTGTAGTTGTTAAGTAGCCTAAGGAAGGTAATAGTGCTTGATGAAGAGGGTACAATAGCGTGATTATCTCCGAATTCAACACAGTTGAACCAGGAAGCTTGAGTGCGTAGGGTACCGAGTGCACATGTCCTCTTACATCCGGATTCTCGGACACGACCAACGGTATCAAAGATAGCATCCAATGCATTGAGCCGTAGCCAGGGACTCTGTCTAGAAATGGTATCAGTTGAAATGGGACACAGGAGATGCTCAGTACGAGATTCGGAACTAGGATATGTTGTCCAACAGGCATCAAAGATAGGGCGATAAAGACGGGCAGGAGGACAGGGTACAGAACAGGAGCCGGATCAAAAGCTGCAGGTATATAGAATCGATCGCGGTATGGCCTGGTATCGGTAGTTGTGCGGTTTCGTGTATGGAAGAAAAGTCGTACTGGATACAGGACCAGCAGGATACCCACAGCCAAGAGGTGGCTCAGAAGCTCTAGCAAGAAACGAAGAGCTGTCAGCACGGCCTGGTGCTACGCACTGAACCGGAGTCCTACCTCTGTGCCATTGCCTGGCAGCTATATTTACTTTGTCATTGGTGAATACGATGATGCCGAGCAGGCCAAGTAAAGCTGTTTCCACAACCCTCCTATATATCTCTGCCCTTCTCCTCCTGGCGAGCTTCAGTCTGAAGTGCTGGATCTCATCATCGGTCCCAGGCTGGTTCCGCGAGCTCTCTTGCCGCTTCTGGGGGTATTGCAGTGAACCCTTCTGCCGGTCTTCGTCGAGATATGATGGCGTGAGCAGTGGACTTGGGATGTGCTCAATGCCCCCAAGTCTTGTCTCTTTGAGTCCTTTTCGTGGCCTTGCCGGTGGTGCCGGGAGACCTCGTAATAAGCCGGTGCTCTCGTCATCGGCTTCTGTGCCACTATCACTCGGAGATGTTGAGAATTTTCGCCTTTTGCGCTCGTCCGCGTCAAAAAATGTTGCGTCATCGTACCCGACAGCAGTATTGTTCGAAGAAAACTTTAGAAGGACATTCTGGCCATTGGCTTGAGCGGTGTTGGGTGCGACCGATTTGCTCCGGTGGTACGGATGTGGTGAGCGAGACTGCCGACGCTGATCACTCAACGGTAAGTTCTCGTTGTTCTCCACTGTCCACTTCCTTGGTGCAGTAGATGCCAAAGCTGCGGGCATGACTTTCCTGCAGGGCTCAAGTCTTATGGCTGTGGTTGAGGTTTCATCCCATGAATGGAGGATGGGAATTGCACTTGAAGAGTCAGCGACTGTACGCCGTACAGCGCATTTGCCTTGTCGTAGATGCTCGCGCCATGATGCGTAAGGATGCCCATGCTCAATAATTCACGGTTGATATTCAAATGTTGGGAGCATGTGAGAGCAACGTAAGCTTGAGGAATTGACCAATATTGTCAGACCGGCATTTACCGCGACCATGATTACAGGCAGCTCTCAGTACTCGGCTAGGCCGCCCCCTCTCTACACATACGGGGGGCACGGTGGAATGTCTATCAGTAGGGTATTCGAGAGTCACACAGGCATGGAAAAGCAGTCTTTCATGTGGGGTCTGATCATTTACATATTCTCAGCTATCCAGCTCCCGTGACCAGCACATCGCACATTGTAAGCCTCTAAAGCACAGACAGCCAGAAGAAAAGCGCGATACACGGTGCCAAGTCAATAGGGTTACAAGAAATGTAAAAGGTGAGCTGCTGCGCCGTTGAAAAGAGTCCACCATAGTAAGCCACCCTGACACCCACAGGTCCATTGCAGACCACCCTCCTCAATCCCGAAAAGCGCTTGCAGCTGATGCCCGTGCTACTCTTCACAATCTTGAGACCATGCAAGAGGACACAGCTCGAACAAATAATACAAACTGTTGCCGCAGCAAGAAGGTAGCGCTTAAAACTTTTGATAACATTCTAACCTGAACCACTCCGCGTGAACCCCGCACACACCTTCCCAACCACATCGCTTCGTTGGTCTCATGAAAAATAGTGGTACAAACCATACTGCTGGCTATCGAACCTAACGTCTTCAATCTTCTCTCTTCCTCTTCTTGATAGCTTTGGTATTCTCGATCGAAGGAGATGGGCTTGCAGTATCCCGGGAGCTGCCGTTCTCGGATGAGGAGCTACTTGTAGCATTGGCAGCAGCAGCTTGGGCCGCCTCAAAGAGGACAGCTCCGAGGGCCCCGGCATCTCCTTCTTCAAGCTCTTCAGTCTTTGCAGTCGGCGGCAACTCTCCATCTTCGAGGACACCCATTACGATGGCACCACTACCATGTGTTCGAGCATGCTGAGAGAGGTTATCGCTGCGGGAGAATTTCTTGCCACACTCGTTACATTCGAACGGCTTCTCGCCAGTGTGGAGCGAGCGATAGTGACGTTTGAGGTGTTCCTGACGACGGAAACGCCGCGAGCAGAGGGTGCATACGAAGGTTTTGGATGGATCCTCGGTGAGAGACTGCTTACGGCCACGACGGGTAACCGGCTGAGGAACTGCTGCGGCTGTATCGGATCCGGATGCTATGGCATTGCTATCAGAAGAGCCAGCTTGACTTTGGGCCGCAGAAGAGCTCTGCGGAGCACCCGAGGTCTGCTGGTTTTGCGCGTCAGTTGCACGCGACTGAGACTGATAGGCCACTGTTGAGTCCAATTCGGAAAGTTCACTGTCGGACTGCATCTTCTTCGCTGACTTTCGTGGTTGACTTCGCTTCTTAGTCTTCATCTTCAATGACGCGTCCTCTGAATTGCGTCGCGAGGCGGTGGAGGCCGGGGGACTGGGAAGACCGGCTGCAGCAAATTGCTCTACTTCTTCGAAATCCTCGAAGCTATCCTCGCTTAGGAATTCTTCGTCGTCAAAGGAGAGAAGGTCAAGCCGTTGTCTCTTGCTACCAAGATAGAATCCGGATTCAGGAGAGGGATAGCTGGCTAGGTCAGACGCGAAATCGTTGTCCGAGTCAAGGTCAGAGAACGTATCGAATGACGGTAAGCCGCCAAGAGTGGATGATCCCAAAGAGTCGAAAGAATTGGTGAATTGCGACTCTTGCTTGATCTCGCCCCCTAATATAAACTTATGTTCCTCGTCATCCCCTGAGCACAATGTAGGGAGAGGTGGGAAGTCTAGCGGGAGGTTGCTGGAGCTTGCATTCGGTGACTTGACAGTCAGGGTTCGCGGATCGCAGAAGTCGAAATGCGGTTCCGAAGTAACCGATCGTGGAATTGGTGAGGGAGATGGTGATAGACAGAGCGAAGGACATGCATTAGCGGAAAGGAGGTTGGATGCTTGGCTGGCGGTAACCGAAGGTGGGTGAATGAACACTACAACACCAAAAACGATTAGACCGATCGATAACGCAAAACAAACACCACAACGCCACAAAAGCGATATTGGAGTAACCACCACATGACGAGTTGTGATTTGCCATACCTGGAGTCAAAGGGGGCGATCCGCAACGTGTGAAATCCGCGCCAGCGAGAATCTCCGATTGTACTTCGCTTTCACATCCCTCTTTCACGCCTTCAATGTTCTCGAGACTGAAGAAAAGTCCGTGCACAGGTGTCGGTAAAACACCGCATGTTGATGGCGGACTGCTGATGGCACTACCGGAGCTAGATAGCGGAGGGGTCGAAGGATAAAAGTAGACATCGGGGCCGTCGCATTCAGTGTTCAACGACAGTTGCCGGCCGTCTTGTTGACCGAGGAAAGTTGACTTCTGAGGTAAAGGACGCGGCGAAGCCATGGGTGTTACGGTTGACTGCATGCTGAACGGTGTCTTTGGCTGTACGTAGAATTGCGAGTCTGAGGATGACGGACGCGAGTACAACATATGTGGTGGTGCCTGCATCATCACTTCTTGGGGGTGGAAGATTTGCTGTGGGAATTGCTGCAACTGGTAATTATTGGGGACGCCACTTGGGTGCGGGGAGAAGTGGCCATGTTGTCGATGTTCCGGATGAGGATCCGGGTTGTAGTAGAAGAAAGGTGATTGACCCAAGGCCTGCGGTGGGTGAACTGCGTTTGTAGATTCCATTGCTGTTAGGGATGAAATTGTGCGGCTATGACCGTTGAAATGTTAGCAACGTCACTACTTGGCCCCATGGAAGCCATGAAGACTCGCCTTAAATCGAACGTCTGATTCGGGGTTTGGGTGTTGTGCTTTTAGTGTGGATATTATGGCCTCGTTATTCGCGGTCCTGTTTCGATTCGGGACGTATATGGACTATAAGATAACTCGAAGGCGTAGGAAATGGTCTCAAAGAGGGACAGACAACGGAGCTGGAGTATTATCCAGAACTCTGTCTAATAAGCTAATATCGAGAAGTGGTTTTGCGGAACAAGTAGTGCTGATGTTGCGGACACCGATGACAGTTAAAGGGCTAATTATGGAAGAAGAAGTGGAGGCAGGTGCCAAAGGAGTGACTAGAGAATTCGAAGAGGGTATTCAATGAAGTAACCCAAGTCCAAATATCTCCCAAAAGAAGGGCAAGAAAAGTGATGAGTAGGAAAAGGTTTGTTGTCGATGAAAGAGGACAAACCCGTTGATAGGAAAATGGAACGAGGGTGAGGGAGCGGCGTGGGCGGGTAAAGTAATGCTTCGCACCACCAGGCACAGTCTCAGACCATTGAGACGACAGCAATGGAAATGCCAGGCACAAATGGCTAGGGAAGCTAAGGAAGTCGCACCAATTGTGCGCGGAAACGATGTGGCCCATGGGGCAGTTAGGACGAAAGAAGACGGGCGCAGGACTCGCAGCAGCTCGCACATCCTGGCATCCTGGCTGCATCCATCATATCCACTGATGTGCCAAAAGTAACTCGACTCACACAAGTCTCAGCACTATGTGATTTAGCGGGTGGTCAAGGCCGTCACAGCAGCAAGCGATACGCACCGCTCCGGACCAGGGTCGCCAGCAGGCATGCGTGCAGAAGATCTGAGTCTCCGAGATCAAGCGTGCGGATAGGCTGGACGGGATGGCAGGGCAGTCGGACCAGTACGAGAAGAGATTACGAGAGGATTATCATGGGCGGCCATGGGTGGTGGGGACTGGCCGACGACGCGTTCGCGCAAGCGGCCAGCCAGCCAGCCAAGTGGCAGGCTGGCAGCGGTGCGAGAGGGGAATGACGACCAGACCTGGAACAAGATTTGGGTGGCACCCTGTCCAGCAATAGAACGGCAAGAGACATGGATTCTGCACCATGCCACCGCCGACCGCACCACCCGCAGGGATCATTTAATCCACCATTACGAAGCCTTCAGCTTCTATGCAAGCACACCGACGCGAATCCCTGGCCCGAGTTAATAATCGACGAACAGACAGCTGTGCTTTGGCTTCAGCACCGGGCGACCCTACCACGCTGCGCAATGGTACCAGAAAACATTGCTACTATTGTTGCGACGGGAAATGGCATTTCACAAGCACCTGAACCTCGATCGATGTTTGTTGTATCGTAGACTCGCAGGTAACATATTAACCACTTCGCCGGCTTTCTCATTTCGGCGGGTTTTGGGAGTCCGAGACAGACTCTCGCCAGTCCAACCGCTTTGCCGTGGCGCCCGCGTATCGATTACGAACCCCATAATCCACACAATGACGCGAGAAATCCTTTCAAAGTATTCCGTACGAGTACGAAAAACGGAATAGACATTGACGCTTCGGCCCTCTGTTGGATGTCAGCCCGAAGCGCGTTGGGGTCCGGCCCTCTACTAGGGCAGAGCACTGAGGACGGAGCATCAAGCACTGGGGAGGCTAGCCGCCCACGGTTCCCTTTCAGTATCGATTGTCAAACATGCCACCAAGAACCAAGCGGTTCCCGTGTCGTATCAGAGCAAATGATATTTGCACGGGACTGCGAGCACAGTCTTCTGGCAACACCGCTGATCTCGTCAAACCCAGCGAATGGAGACAGACAAGCTGGCCTCTTCAGGACGTCGCCACGCAAGAGTCATGCACGGCACGGTTGCATTATCTCGAGTCTGTACACAAATCGTAACAGACTGCTCTTGTGCTTTGTACGAATGTGGACGTGACACCTGTGCGAGGGCAAGATATTCCCGCCCCACCTTCTCGGTCTCAAGGTTTGCTGCAGGAACGAAAACACGGCCTGCAAGGCATCTGGCGTCGCGCTTCCGTCATCATGAAGATTTCATATCGATAAAGCGCTTCATTATTGGCGGGTGCAGCAGCAGCCGTCCACTATGCGGGGTTGAGCAGCCAGTACTCGTACACCATGGGAAATTTTGTTGGAGCGTTGGTGCAGCGCGAAAACGCTCCGTGAAGCCCTACCGTGGTTCTTGTCGCTGAGGCCAGCCTGTTCACCAGCGTGCGGCTTGACTTTTTCAAGGTGGTCGGGACGAGGACGAGGATCTATCGATAAATTCTGCCCAGTTAAGAGGGCGGGCGGTCACTCCACTACTTTTTCGTGTGTCGATACGTTGTCCTCAACCTAGCCACCGGGTTCTATCGATTAACGTGTCAGGTTTCTGCGCCTATCGATCTTTTCGCGCCCTGCACTTTATGCGAAGCGTGGACGCGACGCATTGCACAAGTTATGCGCTTTGGGAAGCAGAAGCCGTGCGTATGGCGCTCCACTCAGCACTAAAGATAGCCAACGGACGGGTTATTGAAAACAGCGACAAGTCTACGCCACTTCAGGAGCAGCTGGAGTGCCGCCTTGAAAGCGACTCGCCTTGATTCGCCGTCACAGTGCATCGAACAAGACTTATGCAAAAGGTGGCCTTCCAGAAGGAGCCGTCCCTCACCAACAGTTTCAGGGAAGATCCCAGAGAAGGATGAGGGGATTGCAATCCCTGATACTCCCGCCAATCGGGGCAAAACTTTCCACGACCATGCGATTGTCGGAGAGGACTAACGCAGGTACGACGCAGGTACGGCACTGTCTCTTGGAAGACTCGAGAAATGACGCTGATAGCCTGATGCTACACTGCTGGTGTTAGGGTCGCGGAGATGTAACACGCGAAGGATGAAATCCATCCGAATCACCTGAACCCAAACACTGGCAGCACAGTGAACATACACACAGAAGCCGTCGTTAAAGCTCAAGGTGATAGGTAAATCTTATCGCTCTTCGCTTGGGCGCTGAGGGGGCCAAGCCATACCCGTGGCTCAACTCCGCTCGAAATTTTTCTTTTTCTTCAACCGGTGGGCTCTCTGCAAGCCACGTCTACTCAGACCCCTCTATCAATCCTAGCCCAGCTGTCAATACCAAGGCCCTGAAGACCGGCGCCGGGGAAGTGTATTCGCTTTCCCGTCAGTCTCCACTTCTCCACCTAGAACGACTGGAAGTCAGTTCTACAAGTACTCCGTACTTGTCTGAGACTCACAAGGGCCGGAAACCTCCCTCTGTTTTGGGATTTGGGGACAGGTTAGCGTGTTCCAATCCTGCTTATAGGTCTAGGAACAGGCCTAGGGTTTCTAACTTATCGTGGCGACTCGTGGCAAAGGAAACCAGTACCTGCATAAGCTCCGGACCAAACAACGGCTTTGATAATAATGGATTTATGCAAACTGGAGATTGTGCCTGCAGCACGAATACCTCTTCCGGTAGGGCGTTATTGGGATCATCAATGTCACCGCCTCACCGTTCATCAGTGGACTACGAGTATCACATTTGGGCAGACTCTAACCTTTTAAGGTCACCGACCCTGAACCCTTGAGCAAAAGTCCCCAATAATACTCTCTAACCGGAACTTTCTGAGTTGGGATCGTCTACAAACTTTACCGCCACGCACGTTCTCCGAACGGCCCGTCATCAACGTTCCCACTCTCCCAATCGAAAGTCCCACAATCCCCGGCAGTCGTCATCGCATTGTCGTGCTCTTCCGAGCTGGAAGCCGTTCCTTTGAGCCTTTCTGGCAAGCCAGCCTCGTGAGGTCCTTGTTCTCCTAGGACCGAGGTGACTGCCCCGACCGAGGTGGCTGCCCTGCTAGAAAATGTACAATGGCACACACCGATGCCATCATTGCACACCGCCATTGTCCCGTGTCAAAGCTGTCTTCCCCACCAATCTCACTTAGGGAGTTCCAAAGCTAAGGTACTCTCAGGAGGGACTGCACGTGCGAGATACTTATCACGTCCAAAATTAGAACCCTCCCAATCTTCCCGAGGCATGCCCGAGTCCAAGCCTGCAAGTGGAGCAATTCTTTCTTAAGATATCCTGAAACACGCTATCAAAGAAAAAACCATGGGTAAAGGCATTCTCAGTTTCAAGGTAAGTGTCTGAGCCCGCGGGGGAACCGGGCATGCCTCAGTCGTTTACTCGTACCTAACTGCTGACAATAACGAACTTACTCGGACTTAGTTCCCGTAGTAGGACGGGGTATTACGTAGTGGAGTTGAAAGCAGACGTACAACTCATACCATCATTATCTGGAGAACGCCCAGAAAACTTTCAAGCTTCCCAAAACCATCCATGGAGGTAAACGTGGAAATTGAGCATCGATGTATGGAAAATTGAAGACCACCATCGTGCGGAGTACTCCGCATGTACCTGCAGTAAGGTACTTGGTCTAGTTCTTGAGCACATCCAAAATCTTCCACCTCTTGTATAAAGCTCCAGTGTGATTAGACCCGCTTTGGGAACAGAACATTTGGTATTCATACATTGTACCGGTGTTTATGGGCTCAAAGGGGCTCCCATAACCACGGACGCGGATAAGGATGAAGGCCTCCTCGTTGATGCTTACTTCAAGCATGAGCCTGCCTCGTATAACTTTGGTGGATACAGAGTATTATGACGAGTACATCAGGCGGCTGAGCGTCTTCTCGGATTGGAAAATGCTATCGAGGTACATTCGCGTACAAAGCTTTCAAGCCGAGTAAGAGAGGCCTTCGCCAATCCTTACGGCCTTTTCTCGTTCTTCCATCCTCACACTTCGTCGACGGCTCCGATTGCTCCTCCTCGATTTCGCTTTATCTAAATCCTTCCGGCCTTCCTTTCCCTCATGCTAGATTATAGAACCTGGCTGTTCCGCCACATCTTCATCCACAACCCAACTGTTGCTAGCGGCTGTCTCCTCTGCCGCCAATGTCCCTTCTGTGGGAGCAGTCATGGCTTCCTTGAACTCCCTGATATAGTCTAGCGAAACAAGCCCTTAGCCACGAACTTAACCTTCTCCACCCCTTTCAATAGCTTAAGCGGCTCCAAGATTGTCTGTCCCATCCTAAGTTCATGAGTAATAGCCACATTCGAAGAGAGACTGCTCGTTCCGAACAGGTTGTTGCGAAACATTGCAATTGGAAACGCTGTAGCGGAGAAGTCAATGTAGGTGACCTTGGCCTCTCTCAGGCGATTTGAGACAAGTGCCACGCAGCAGCGCCGAAGAAGGCCACTAGTCAAAGCAATGACGCGGCAATTGCCCTCCGGTCCGGATACGTAAGCGTCGCCCATGAACTTGACCACGATATGGATCCTAGTGATGTGACGAATGTAATTGGCAGGAAGATGGAGGTCGTCACGGTTGCTCTCTTGAAAGATCGTCTGATGGGTATCGCCGTAGATAGACCAGCGGAACCGATTGCGTCCGTAGAGGACTGCAGAGGCTTCATCGTGGATTAGGTGGCTGGTGGCCATGATCGACGTTGAAAGGCCATGTCCCTTGAATATTGGGTCGAGCTCCAGTTGTCGTCGATGTAGTCTAACTTACGGGGTTGGTTCTCCCCATCATCACCTGAATCAGGCTCGCGAAGCGCTTCGCCTAGCTCGTTGGGCCCCCGTGCAGTAAGGTCTTTAATAAGAAGGTGACCATAAATGAAGTCCCGTATCTCGCGAGGAAGATCGCAGAAAACAAATGGTCGACAAGTAGCCATTGTATATTTGTGAGAAACGAGTCAATGCTAGATAATACCACCTCAGCGAACAGCAAGGACTGGGCAGGTATGGTGGAACAGATTCCTAGAGCTGCGGTGAGTGAGTTTTATATTTTTCTCGACGGTGTGGGGTTTGGTTTGCTTTCTAGGTGTGTGGGATGTTATCATAAGAGCCAGCGAGTGAAGAGAACAGTAGGAAATATGTTTATTTCAAGGGAGGTGTTAACCAGCACACTGTGGCGGACATGCATCTCAAGTGAATAAAATATATCCTGAGCAGCACTGCGTCTTAAGACGAAAGGGTGGATATTCACCCCCGGACAGATAGTGCACCATAACTGTCGTCCAAGTAAAAGCTTTTACACCTATAGTCCACAGGATGTAACACAAGGAGGGGTATACAGAGCATCATCTTGCCCAGACATCGATGTCGAGCACAACGATGTTCGAGGATATATACCTCCCAGCATCAAACATTGAGCCGGTCATATGGTATCTAGCAGTAGAGTATCAGGCTTCAGAAACATGTCATGATGAGATCATCCGCCCATAAAGAGCAATCATCCTCTTCCTATTATGATATTGATACAGCGTATCGTTCATCATCAGCCCATGTTCTCCAGAAAGAAAGAAAAAAAGTCCGTCCGCACACAAGGTATTTCTTCCTTCCCGCTAAGCGCAAATCCCCGCTAGCTTAGCGCAGAATTCCGCCCATCACTATTAAATTCCTTGCGGCACTTTGAAACTTCTTTTCCTTCTTCGTGCGGCGGCGCGACTCTCACACCCGTGTTGCCTGGACATCTCATTCTCCGTGGTGTTTCCCAAGCGTCAGTCGTGCCACAGAGTGATGAAATTGCACGTCGGTTCCTCCTCGTGTGGGTTTCCTCGCAGTTGATCGCTCATGCGGTTGATGTTGGGGAAAGCTTGAGGTTGGGACTGAACAAATGGCTTTAAGATATCATGAGGCTTCTACTGCTGACTTGTGCTCAGTGCTAACTATAGGCTAGAGTACCTTTGAGAGAAGTTGTGGTCGACGGATTGTGGATATAGCTAGGGATTTGTTGAGGCAGGCAGGTTTGGAGAATTTCGAGAGTCCTAATTTAGGTAGAGAATTCGGATGGAAGTCCCTTGCAGTAGATGCAATAGGAACATTTCATACCTCTTACGTCTATGATATGGGACCCTTTCGATATCGTAACACGCAACGCCAATCCCTCGTTGATGCCATGTCCTGTTTGCAATCATTCTCCAGGGTGATCGCCAATCTTCTCCAGCTTCCCAAGCTCTCTTTTTTCACCGGTCTCCCCAATAATTCTCAGCCGGTCGACTCGGACCTTCTCTCCTTCCCCGTCACCATCCACCACAAAGATCACCAAAGACGAGATATTCTGGAACTTCACGAATCTTAGCTCGATCTTGGCAGTCCCGGTCTTCTCATCCCAATCTCGAGGACCGAGAGTGATCGATTGTGTAGCTTGTATGTCCTCTGCTTCTTCAAAGCCGAGAACATGGGCACGATTCGAGTAGATTTGAATAGTCTTCGGCCGCAGAGGAGGCTCCTCGCCGCGATCTTCCGACGCTTTTGGCGGTAAAGACGTGATATGTAGCGTATGAACTTTCAGCGTTGACTGGAATGGTACGAACAGCATGAGCTGCTCATCCGTGTCGCTCTCCACCCAGTCCTTCTTACTCTCCTTGCCACTCGATTTGCCCTTGCCCTTATCGTCCAGACCCGACGGTTCGCTCGCGTCGAACAAGGTTCGTGAATTGCCAAACTCGCTGTCGGAGTTCAAGAGATCTAAGCCTTTGATATCGACCTGGCCCGTGACATCTCTGTAGCCCTTGGGAAGACTACAACCTAGCCACATCAGCCCATCACTGCTGGTACCGCTGGCTTCGCCGAATCCTCCCGTCACTGCTGCACCATCCGAGTCAGCTTCCGCCGCAAGCTTTTGTACCGCGTCTGCGAGTTTTCGTTGGTCGGCACCGCGGATGGTAGAGACGATTTGTTTGTTCTTGAATATGAGGAACGTGGGCATGCTAGGTAGGCCAGCTTGTTAGATGAGCCGGCTAAACAGATTCTCAAAAGAGAAGAAGGCATCTCAGGTCTTACGCAGTGATACCGTAGGCTCGAGAGATTTCTTGCTGTTGGTCGACATTGACTTTGGTGAATGTGATTTTCTGCGGCCGAGACAGCTGAGCGGATAGCTGCTCGTAAACGGGGGCGATCTGCTTGCATGGTGCACACCAATCTGCATAGACTAAGAGAGTCCAGAGTCAGTTTCTTTTGCATGAGTGTGAGAGGTTGGCATGTGAGAGGACTGATGCCTATCGATCTTGGCGGGGCAGTGGGGCCTGGGAACATACAGTCTGTAACTACAATTTTAGATGTGTCAAGTGTTTTAGTGAACTGGCTCGTGGAGCCTATGTGTACAGTTTTCGACATGGCGAAGTGGTATGAAGTCTAGATAGAGGCTACGCCGAAGGGTGGAGTGCCGCTCTCACCTTGGCGAGATATTTGGCGGACGAGGATTCATAATTCGGAGAGCACGGTGACAATAGCATCTCAAATTATACATCACGTCATGTTTCACCGCTACATTCATACGCTCTCGAAAGAAGCATATGCTCTATGAGGTATATACTATCTTCTGGTCTTGCTGGGATAGATTCTATTGATAGCGATCTCTAGCAACCTATACACCTCCATGCCGCAATACACACAGGGTAGCCGTCCAGCCATGGTTCAACACCAGGCCACTCCGCAGGTACCTCATCCTCCGCAGTAGCGAGACTGCGTCTTGTGACTGCCGGCCACCCGAGCGTTATGGCGTTTAAAATCAGCATCGCGATGAGGACTGCTGCTACAAGGAACTTGACTTTCTCAGCGGCGTCCAAACCATCTCTATGAAGGTAATAGGTATACATACCTTGCCCTGTGATGCCTCTTGATCGGCCGTAATCTATGCCACGCCTGTAAACAAGTTCCAAATGCTCGTTGAAAAGCCTCCCCTGCGCCTGTAGCTTCTCCAGTATCCTCTCTGTTCTTAGCTCACCGGGTTGCGGGCAGAATTTCACCAGAGATGAAGCGGAGACGCCCCTGAGCCCAACGAGTATGGACCAACACCACATTATCAGGCTTGCTTCGAAGTGGGTGGCACCGTAGCTGCTTCGAAGTGAGGTAAACATTCCACAGCATGCTTAGTAGCATATGTCAACCCATGCCGTAGTCTTAGCCACCATCTGCTACGTCGAATACAACCTTGAGCCAAAGGCTGCATCCGCGGCATCCTGTAATAACCTCACCGTGTTCTGCTTCCCGTTCAAGCTCTTGTTCAGTAAGGAGAAACCCCCTTCCATTGCCACACCGACAACTACGATACCACACGTGCTGGAGTTCGTCATAATCGAGATCGTCCAAATCGGCCGTCTCTAATCCGGGACGAGGCTTTTCCAAAGTGGCATTGTTGTTGCTTGTCTGGAGACGCAAAAAGCGGTCATACTCGGAGCGAGTGGTAGCGTCAGACAGCACCTTGTAGGCCAGTGTTATGGCGTCAATTGTTGGATTGGATAAATCCGAGTTCGTGGCTTCTGGTGCTGTCGACTTGGATCTGTCAGGGTGGTGATGCAGCAACGAGCGCCGGTATGCTAATTTAATATCCCGCGCCGTAACATCATGGCCTGTTTGGTTGGGAGGCGACAGTGACAAAACTTGGTAATGGTTCAGTTGGCTGAAAGTATCTGGAGTCGATAGTGCCATGGAATCTTGTTGGGTACGCTCTTGGGTGAACGAGGAAAGCGAGTAGTGATGCACCGTTTGCAGGTTTGTTGAAGTGGAGAGGTACGGTTCTTCGTATCCAGTAAAATACCTTGCCCTGTTGTTCGTGTCAACAAGCGAAGGGGGTTGATTGTGGATTATATTCCTGTCATCTTTAAATTCATCAGTCACATGACCAGCATGAGGCTGACTTTCCTCGGCAAAACGAAATCAGCGTCATTCTTAATTACCTTACCCTTCGAAAAGTCAAGCCTTTTACTTCATCAATCCGGTGTAGCTGCCACTCCCTCGCAAAGAGAGGAACCTTGGCCTTCAAACTACTCTGTCCTCCCGCATCTATTCCCGTGCAGGACAGAGATTCATTCCTGTCCAAAGGCCCTTCCACACTGAGCGTCCGCGCAATAGTTGGTCGTTATCTACATCGAAAAGGGTGCAAACGAAAAGACGACTGGATTCATTAGGACAGGATGAATTGAACATAGCTCCATCTTAACTGGGATAGCGCCAGGCGGCACCCCACATTATTAAACTTGCCGACGCAGGGAAGCGCAGACGCGGCGTCATGATCGCTGGAGGGGCTGAGGCCTCCAGCCTGCTAGCGAGAGAAGCAACCGGTTTCTGCATATTTGTGTCCAAGGAGCCAAGGTCGAAACATTAATGTCGTCGCTCAAAAGGCAACGACACCATTCCACATTTGCGTACGCTATGTTATCTCTACATCAAACTCTACATCAGCACATCCACTTCATCGACCATGAAGTACATTGCTTGATTCTGCCAACTTGAGTGCCGCAGTGCATGTACTAATAAATCAAACTGTACATGCGCCTTACCTTCGCCGTCCTAGCTTTTGATGTTTTGTGATTCCGTTGCAGAGCTACTATGTCAGATCCCAATAGCTTCAACGAAGATGCTTCGAAACGGAGGGCGGGAGCACCCTACAGCTCCCAGCATCCTGTCCCCAATATTGAGCGTTATGAAGACCGCAAGCAACGGCGCGAGGCGCAACCCACGGCGGAAACCGTCCGCCCAGTTGCTGGAGAAGCGGAAGAGCCAGAGGAGGGCGGACTACTCGACTCGCTGAAGACTCACCTTCATATAAATGGGAATTCCAAGCAAACGCCGGCGCAAAAAGGCGATATACACCCCTACAGCAGCGAGAACCGAAATGAACAACGCCCAGCTTCCAGTCATGACGACATCGAGCTTGAAGGTGAAGGGGATGGCGGGCAGCAGAAGAATGAGCAGGTTCCCCAGGACACGTCGCAAAGCACAGTCTCTGAACAAGATCCTCGGAAAAAGAGGAAAGGCATGAAACATCTGAAGAGGGACTATGCTGGCCGTCTGGTGACAGATCCTGTCACACATCTTCCTGTCACTATCCATGACTCGACAAATACCGAACTCAACAATGTTCCAGAGAACCTGCCGCCAGCTGGCTCAGAGCCTCGAACTTCGACTGGCTTCAGCGCTGCCTCGAAATCTTCGAGCCAACTGGATCGCGAGACGCAGGAAGCGGAAGATGTGCACAAAGCCATGAACACACTGTTTCCCCCTCCTGCTTATCAGACAGTAAAAGATCAATTGGACAGAGTATACAACCTTGCGGTCACTATTGGTTTGGGCTCTATGCTTGTGGTGGTCTTGGTGATACCCATCGCAAGTAATCTGGTTAGTTCGAGCTCATGGATGAGCTTTCTGACGTCCTCTACTGTCATCCTTAGTCTGGGTTTGGGGCTTGGAGGTGGTATAATCTGGGGTATCCGAGGCTGGCTGAGCCACAAGGTCAATAACATCTGGGAAGATGAAGTTTGGGACGCAGCGAGAGAGCAAGAAGAAGGGCAAGCCGAATCTACAACCCCAGAGTCAACTCAATGGCTTAATTCGCTTCTTGCTTCCATGTGGCCCTTGGTCAACCCAGATCTCTTTAACAGCTTAGCGGATACGCTTGAAGATGTCATGCAGGCATCGCTACCAAAGCTAGTCCGTATGATAAGTGTCGAGGATCTCGGTCAGGGCAGCGAAGCAATCCGCATCCTAGGTGTACGTTGGTTGCCGACTGGGGCTGCTGCGAAAGATGTGTCCGTTGATGGAAAGTTCAAGTCTGGAAAAGAGAACCACGAGAGCGATCGCAAAGTTCCTGGTCAAGGTGAGATTGACGACGATACCAAATCCGACGCTTCTGGGGAACACAAGGCAGAAGAAGGGGGCCCGCAGAATAGAGCGGACAAGGAGAAAGAAGAAGGGGATGAGGAGAATGTTGCTGAGGGTTTAGAAGCTGAAGAAGGTGATTTTGTCAATATGGAGGTTGCTTTTGCGTATAGGAGTTGCAGTCGCAGTAAGAGTATACGGAACAAGGCAAAGAACGCGCACTTGTATCTGGTCTTTTTCTTACCAGGAGGTGTTGAATTCCGTAAGTGTCCCGGACATCCCTTTGCTTAAGGTCGCTATGAGCTCCTTGGAATATTGACTGTTTAAAGCTGTCTGGGTCGAACTTCGAGGCCTCATAGGAACATTACGGATGCGGCTCCAGCTATGCCCCGATCCTCCGTTCTTCGCCCTGTGTACTTTGACCCTTCTTGGCCAACCAAAAGTCGACCTTTCTTGTGTGCCGTTGACAAGAAAGGGATTGAACATCATGGACCTTCCAATAATTTCCTCGTTTGTGCAAAGCTCCGTGGATGCAGCTTTGTCAGAATATGTGGCTCCGAAGAGTCTGACATTGGATATAAAGGATATGATCGTGGGCGACGACTTCAAGAAAGACACGACCACCCGCGGCGTTGTAATTGTTAGGATCAAAAGAGCGAAGGGATTCAAGGAGGGTGATCCCAGTCTTGGGGGCCTGAAGAAGGGCTCTGGTGATCCTTATATTGCGGTTGGCTGGGCAAAGTTCGGTAAACCTGTATGGTCAACCAGGGTCATTATCAATGATCTGGAACCAATCTGGGATGAAACCGCATTTGTCCTTGTCGGGCCCCAAGAACTGAATGCTGAAGAGCGGTTGAGGGTGCAGCTGTGGGACTCGGATCGTTTAACAGCTGATGATGATCTTGGAAGGATTGAGGTCGATCTTAAGGAGCTCATGCACAGTCCTAATTCGAAGGGGAAGATGTGGGATCGGCAAGATGGTTTCATGGCCATGGACGCAGGCGAGAAGATGCCGGGGTTACTCGACTGGAGTGTTGGATACTTTGCAAAAATTGGGGTCCAGAAAGACGAGCTTGCAAGACAAACGGAAGAACCTAGAGTCAAGAACATTGAAGATCTAAAAGAGAAAGTAGCGCAAGATGCACGACGAAAATTGAGGGAAGCAAGTGACAGAGACGAATCGAGCGAGATAGAACAACAGCAAGCCCAGGATTTGCAGGTTAGAGAAGGTATGGAGACTCAGCGGTGGCTATAATCTCTTCTGTTGAATCGATACTGACCAGCATACAGAGAACATGATCATCTCCTGCCCCCCATTACAAGGATATCCTACAGGAATTCTTTCCATCCAGATTCATCAAATCACAGGCCTCGAATTCGAAAAGATGAGGAAGAACAGGGATCCGAAAGAGGATGGGAGTGACGCCGAAGAAGGCTCTGGCGACCTTCCATCGAGCTACTGCACTATCATCCTCAACCACCAGAAAATATTTAAGACACGGACCAAACCCAAGAATGACAAGCCTTTCTTCAATGCTGGCACCGAGCGCTTTATTCGCGATTGGCGAACAACCGAGGTTATGTTATCTGTCCGGGATGCTCGAGTGCATGAAGACAACCCCCTTATCGGCATTGTATACCTCCCCCTTGCCCACATTTTCCGGAATCGTTCACAGATCATGGAGACTTATCCTCTCGTTGGCGGCCTCGGCTATGGCCGTGCCCGCGTTTCGATGGTCTTCCGTTCTGTTCAGCTGCAGATACCAAATGAGCTTCTGGGTTGGGATTATGGTACGCTTGAAATCACTGGACCCATCACATCCAAGGACCTCCCAGCAGATCTGCGTGGGTTGCGTCTCAAGTTGCGTACCAACATCCACCGTGTTAAGATGTATTCCGCCAGCAGCGATGGGCATTGGACAGGCAAGAAAGACCGGAAAGTCCGCCTTGCGGTCAGGAAGCGGTATAGCTCTTGCTTGGTAATCGAATTCCGCAAGAATCAAATCGCGTTCGACAAAACATCCGCCTTTGCTGTTTTCTGGCTGAAAGATATACCCGACGACGAAGAGAAGACCGTGACATTAACAGTCTGGCATGGAGACACAGACATGAAACGTGCCGAGTCGAATTGTCTCGACAAGGTGGGCGCCAGCTCAGGGACTATTGAGGTACCGATGAAGTTCTGGCACGGACTAAGTGGCCTGCACAAAAAGCATGCGGGCAGCAATACGAATATGAAAGATGTTTTGGAGGTTTTGGATACTGCGTACGACAACAAGGAAGTCAGAGAGACCATGGCGGGGCCCGATGAGAGCGACTCCGACGAATCAGAGGGCGATGCAGAGCGCTCCTCTACCAGCAGTGAACGGCGAAGTAGACACAACCAGGAAAACGGGGGAAGGGACCCTTGGGATCAAGTGATGGATTATAAAGATCACAGCGATCAGCTGCATCGGTCGCACAGGGGTATCATGCAATGGAAGGTATTTAATTATTATTTCACTACTCTGGACGCATGGGTTGCTGATCTCCATATCAAATAGGGGGCACGTACGGCGAAATGGATAAAAACCAAGGTGGAACATGGGAAGGATCACGTGTTGGGAAATTTTAAGCATCATCATGAAAGGGAGTCTGGTATTGAGACGGAAGCCTGAACGTCTTGGCGATTGGTAACGATTTGGAGTGGGTTATGACTTGGGTTTGGGTCGGTCTTGAGGTTCAAAAGGGAGGATTGACGCAGCGTTGTTTGGGATTGTTGATAGGCACACGGGCATTGTAATAACAGTAGGATATTGGTGAGCAGGAAAATGGGACCCGCGGGAAGGGCCTCTTGGATTAATGACAGGTACAGAGCGGGTTGCGCTGGTTGGGGTTCTCAAAGACAGCGAGAATACAAACTCCGTTACGGCATTGATTGTGTACGACGGGAGATATCTTGATATAGCCATAACAAGAATCGCACAAGCACGCGGCAACAGAGTCATCGTCGAACAAGCTACCACTCTCTACAAGGATGCTAGAAATGCAACTTATAAGAACTCCCCCCAACTTTCCCCTCCCATCCATCACCCAGCAAACCCAAATACAACAATGTCCGGCACCTCAGTAACTCCCCCCGCCCACCGAACCCGACCAACGAGCTCCGGCACGGAAGCCAAAAGACGCCCTTCTCCCTACTTTTCGTAGGTTTCAATCTAGTCCGCCAATATGACCGTCCATCCTGTCGGTATCTTGCGATTGCAAGGCAGGTGTGGCGGTTGATTATGCGTTCATGGTTTTATTAAGTGTGAGGAGCAGGAACGGGAGCGAGGGAAGAGGCTTTGGTGGGTTTGGAGGGGCCGGGGGGGGGGGGGGGGGGCGGGGGTGGGGGACGCCCGGGGGGTTAGGTAAGCGACGCTAAGGAATCTTTCTCTAGTCTTTTTAGGTGTACTTCGTTTTTGATGGTTGACTACATCTCCTGGTTTTCGTCTTCTAGCTTTTATGCCGAAGGGTTTGGCCTGGGGTGATGATGAGTTGGTGGTCTCGCTATGGAAGGGGGTTCTACGCTATGCATGTGCCTGTACGGCATACCTTTGAGGTCTTGCCTCGAGTGGCCTCGAGCCTACCTGGCCAATGTCGTCTCTGTGATTTGCATGGCCGCTGTGCCGTCTGCGGCGTTCGTGCATTTCATAGCGCAGGTGCCTGCGCTGTTTTTCTAGTCCTTGTGCCGTACTGCAGGTTGCTTTGTGGTGAATATGCCTCGGGCCTGCATTGCAATTCCTTCTCACATACTCTACCGGGATTCTCATGCTTCGCCTCAACAGTGCAATGAGGCGTCTCAGTTACTCTTTTCTTCGGAGATGACACCTTTAGCGCGTCTATCAAGACACCGTTTGCCCTTCTCAATCTGTGTTCCTGCTCAATTGTGGTATTTTCCACAATGCCCCACCATATACCACGACTTTGCCTACCTCCTGTGCCTCTCACCATGGTCTTGGGGCATACTTCTTATAGTCAGTGGGAGAAAAGAACAGGTTTTTAGCAGGACCGCGTCTTCTCCACCCTGCTGCTCCTGCTTCCGTGGATCAGTAGGACTTTATAATGGACGGACATCTTATTATAACGAGAATAACATTTCACGTTACGTGGAATGTACAAAGTACAGTGATTTACAAAGGGCTAGGCATGGAGTATCATAACAATGCATGAAGACTGTTCTTAGAGGCACCCCTATTTGGACTCGTCGTAAAAGTCAGTACACACCTTTGAAGTGGATCGACTGAATCTATTCACTCTGTCCAGAGTACTCTCAACCCTACTAGTACAACTGATGCGACATCTGGGCCATTGCTTGAGCATTATTTAAAGCTTGCCAAATACAATTCCAAGCTATCATCACAGAGTACCACCTACATCAGGTACCGATAATCCGGACTCATATCCCCCTTCTCCGTCTTGTCAAACTCGGTCAACCCCAAATCCCTCGGCGCCCGATCCCGGTTCCGATTCTGCGTCCAAACCGCCACCAGGTAGCACACACAACTCGCCGCACTCAAGCAGACAAAGGCGATACAAATCGAGTACCCGGGCTTATACTCGGGCGCGTCCTTGGCCAGAAAGGCATACGTCGCGATAATACCCCCGATATTTCCAAAGCCAACCTGCCACGCGGTGCCTACGCTGCGTCTGTGATGCCCACCGAGATTCATGGTGAACCAGCAGACGATGACGGGCATGGCGCTGAAACTGCCCATAGCGACGAGGAAGAGTGCTCCGTATTCGAGGCGGTGGTTGTGGTGCACGGTGAGGAGGATGGCGAAGCCAGCAATGGTGACGGCGATTGGGATCAGGGTGAAGATGAACCGATGTTTGGTTTTGTCGGAGATGTATGCGATTAGCATTGCAAAGGCAAACGCTGCAGCCCATGGAGGTACGCTGTGCAGTTGAGTTTGGATCGGAGAGTAGCCGTAGGATCTTATGATGCCTGGCGCGAAGAAGGCATAGCCGTAAGCCGGGACAATCTTTGGGGTTCTTGTAAGCTTTTTCATTACTCTCGGGGGATCACGTTCTTACCAGTCCGAAGTACATGAACCCGCCAATGAAGACTTTGTAGTCTTTGAACACATTCACAACATCCTTCAGTCCAATTCGCCTCTCCGCAGCACTTCTCCCCTGGTCTTTCCTCAGCCGCGCTTTCACATACACCCGCTCCTCTTCCGTAAGCCATTTTGCGTCTTCCGGGAAGACGGGGAGGAGAAAGAATAATATGCAGGCTACGACGCACGTCAGGGTGCCCTCGAGTATGAAGATCCACTACATTTTCGGCTGTTGTCAGCTGTGCTCTAGAGGAATCGCGGCAGTCGACATACACGCCATCCACGGTAGCCCCGCATGCCATCCATTTTGCCAATGGCGGAGGCGAGTAGCCCGCCGAAGGCCCCAGCGAGGCTAGCGCTGCTAAAGAGAAACGAATAGCGTCGCTGGGCTTCGCTCCGTTTGTACCACATGCCGATGATGTAGAAGCCTAAATTTGGAATTGGTCAATAGTTATCTGGGAGGAGAGGGAGCACTAAAAGAGAGAAGACTAGGTCTGCGAAAACATACAGGCAGGGAACATGCCCGATTCAGCCACACCTAGGAAGAAGCGAGTTGCGAGAAGGCCGCTGTAATTATGGACGAGGCCTTGACAGAGTGTTACGACGCCAAAGAGGAACATGCATCCGGATACTGTGAACGGTGTGAGCTATTGCAAAGCGAGATTTTGGGCTTGCGCAGCTTACGCCATAAGTTTGGCCCCACATTTTTGAGGAGGATGTTGGATGGGATCTCAAGAATTATATAGGGGATGAAGAAAATAGTGAGGCAGGTGTTGTATTCCGTGCCTGTCAGCTTCAAGTCTTTCTGGAGGCCGAAGACCGAGGCGTTGGCGATGTTTGTTCTATGTCGTTGTTAATGTTCGATTTCCCCTTGACAATTTCAAGCGGTTCCGGTCGTACCGGTCTAAGAACGCTAACAGATACATCAGGCTCAAGAAAGGGATGACGCGTAGATCGATCCTGGTCATGAGCTTGCGCTCTGTAGTGTTTGAGGGGCATTCAACGTGGAACTCATCGACTTCGTGGACAGGGTGAGCGAGATCTGGGTCGTAGTAGGTTTTCGCATGTTGTTGCCCGTGGCCGAGCGACGAGTCTGGTGACTCGGAAGCTTCTATGCGGCAAATGGTCAGTATACAGACGTTTCATATTATCGTCTTCTCGTCTGTGTTGCACAATGGCTCACTCTCGCGTTTTGGCATCTTCTTGGCATATAATCTTAAAGCGCAGGGCGAATGCAACGTAACTGTGACGCCTGCCGACGAGTGGACTCATGCAGATTCCACGAGGTAGTCAAAGAAGAGGAGTTCACGGCGACGACCGAAGAAACAAAGACTAGAGAGGAGAGACGAAAGCCTGGGGCACGAGGACCCCTTGATATATTTCCCCGATCCTGCCATCTGCGGTGTCACGCATATTCGTGCGGCCATGTTGCGGTGTGCATGGTGCATCTCGGAATGGCACCGTGGTAGGACAGGAGATAAGAGGATCAAAGTGTGGCCTGTCGGCAGTAAGAAATGCGGCCCCGCATTATACGGTAGGACAGCGTAGGGCCTGCGATGAGGCGAGCCTAGTGTGTTGTCAGTCTCCCGTGGAATCAGCTGCAGGAGAGCTGAAGGCCAGGCCGAAACGCCATTGGCACGAGTAAACCGGTTGATGTGCCATGTATGAGGTCCTGAGCGAGCCGAGGCGACCGATCTTCCGGGTCTGTTTTCGCCCCCACCCCAGCCTGGCACGCCTGCCTAGTGGCGGTAACCCGGAATCTCAAACGGCCGCCCACAGGCGACACGGAGGTGTGGGTGCCAGGGTACGACCTCTGTGCAGCCAATTCTAGAAGACCATTTCTGAAGCTGAGCACATACCTCTGCGCTGCTGTACCTCGACAACTGGACGGGGCAATCATTTCCGGGAGAAAACGGTAGGACCAACGCCGGAACCAAGTACTTGAAGGTTATGAAACGAGCCCTGGATGGACTCTGACATGTACTCCAGGCCAGCCTCAACTGCTGTCCTACCGGACCAAAACATGGTCATCCGGTCCATGCAAAGTAAGCTATCAGCCACGCAAGATTGAGGTTTATTATCTGGATACATTTTCGACTTCATCGACGGTTAATGGACCCCTTATTGCTATCTTAAAAGGGCCTGAGGCGCTTACAGGCTCTCAGCCCATGTCTGGAATGACCTAAATTCTTTTACCCATATTTGTGGTGTCAAGTACTAGGGAGGATGCTTAACTACCTTAGTCTTATGACCCGTCGCAGCGTCTCGCCCGCAATGGGAAAGTACGTTAGTCTTATGAAGACGTAAGGTCTTATTATGCAAACAATATATTTGGTGTAAGGTTGGTGAAGGACAGGAGCCACATGGTCAGAAGCACTCAGTCAGAAGCTGATCTTATATAGCTCGATATTTCTTATATCGATTCTTGACGGCTGAATGCTGTAGTGGGGTGTCATATATATATGTATATATAGAGAGAGTTTCCCCGAACCCAGGCCAACACGTGACCTCCGGCTGACTAAGGTGCCGCCGCTGTGCTCCCGCGCTAAAGCCCATTTCGTGCCACTGCTCCCTTTCTGCTCTCTCGTGCTCCCTGAACTACGAAGTCAGAATTTACGTTGTGGCTTCTATCTTTTAAAATCGACTAAACTCAGTCTTCAATCAGACTTCAGTGATGGAACTTACTAAATCTGCGGCCTCTCAGTCGAAGAAGAGGAAACGAGGATTGGACGTTGATGATCTTAAAAAGCTTTTCGACACCGAACCAGATGACTACAAAATTGCCTGGAACGAGCTCAAGCACCACATCATCGAAATCAGCGAGCATGCACCACCGACGGTCTCCTCAGTAAATTTCTATCATAGTTGTATTACTGGTAAAATAGGACTAACGTCAATAGCTTGCGCCGTCGACGCTTTCTCTTCCTGATGCACAGCAAATCTTCAACTTGCGTCAGGTTAAAGATGTTCTCTGGGCTGGCATTAATGAACTACCAGTGCCCCTGTATCTCTCAGACAATATCGACAGAATTTTGGCCGTCACCTCCAAAACCCATCAGACGAACGAAGCATTTTCACGGACCATAATAGATCAGATCCTAATTTCTGCAGTGTACGAGGAAAACCATACGCAGACCAGTCAGCAGCGCGACTTATCACAACCAGAAGACCCTGCAGTCTTAGAGCTGCAGCACGAGACGCAATTCCAACGCCAGGTAACCTACAAGGGAGAGACCAGGATGCTAAGCGGATATGCGGACTACACGGTCTGGTACGATTCGCAGAAGAGATCCAATCTTGCCACCAACTTGATTATCATCGAAGCCAAGAAGATCAATTCCACCGACACATGTCTTGGCCAATTAGCGGCATACATGGGGGTAGTGCATGCCTATAGGAAAGACGAGCAAAAACAAAACTCTGTCATCTACGGCGCGGCTTCCGATGGTCTTTCATTCCGCTTCTGCCGTATCGATAACGAGGGCAATTGGAGCCAAAGCCGTCTAATGGAATGGGAGATGGGTGATAAGGGCAGGATATACTCGGTGTTTAGATCGTTAATCAGGATAGCGGCATTGTTATCGCCCTCCACATCCCCCATCAAGAACATCCAGCAGAGAGAGAAGGTCCTAGCGTCCTTTGGCAGCCCAGAGCGTACCCGCAAATTCGATTATGATCTCAGTGCGTTAGAAATCCTGGAGGAGGACGATGAAACAGAGATTATAAGTTGGCGTAAATCTAGCTCGTGAAGGAGGGGGCTACGTGGAGGATTGATACCCTAAAAAAATCGACGGCAGACTTCCAGTGAGGGGTTGAATCTCGGCACCAGGAGGCTGAAGCCAAGCAACAGTGTTTATGCTTGTTGTTAAAATAACGTGAGCAGGTATAGCCGGGTACGAAGCAGCCAATTCAGGCTCCCTTGTGCTGCGCCCCTGTGCTCCCCCCGTGCTCTCCCATGCTCCCTTGATGCTCCCTCATGCTCCCTCACTGCTCCCTCACTGCTCCCTCTAAAGCGGCAATTACCAATCCTAAGTTCGGGGTGTATATAATATATATATATAGAGATTATATACACCCCGAACTTGCGATCACGAATTACCGCTTCCGTTCGTAGAAGGGAGCAGGGCTGCTTTAGTCAAGAGCACCAACGGAGCAGAAGGGAGCACCAAAAGAGCACCAATAGAGCAAGAAAGCAGCGAGGAAGTAGCCTGTTCCAGCTTTTTTGTACTTCAACTATAATTGCCTAGCAGGTGTCGTGTACATACTCCTACATACGCCTATCTGTCCTATTTAGGTAAAGCGCTGTAGTACCCTATCTGAACAAGGCGACAGTGCATGTATGAGTAAGCCACAGCTGTTTCTTTGAAATAGCAGTCTCAATTACTGCGTCTTCTTTTCATTACGCTTCCTATCGTGTACTTTCAGGCGCTTGGCCCCTCTCTCTCTCCGCCGCAGGCGTTCGGACAAACTCCTCTAGCCGCGCTTTGACCATCGTTAGATGTCCGCAAACGCACTCCTGAAATTCTCCCACTAGAGCTGAAAGACCATGGTTGATGTGGCCACTGTGGTTGCCCTGGTTGTGGCTGGAGTCGCCCTCGTGATTGCTGGTGGTCAGCTAGCCCAACAGTTGATGGCCACTGCATATGTCCTTCGAAAATGCGATCGGATCGTTACCGGAGGTGTAACAAAAGGCGGCACGAAACATTGGCATTGGCGGCAATTTCGGTTTACAGTTAAATATCAAGCTATTATTTTTGCTTTGCCAGCACCTCTCTATTCTGCTCTAGGAGTTCAGAGTACCGTGCAAGTTGATTCGCCTTCCCAAGAACTTTGGAATCGCGCCATGAGACTGAGACCAGAGCGTACTACCACACAAGGCTGCTGGATCTCTTTCATACAGGACTTGGTTATGTCGGCTTGCATAAAGCCTGAGCATATCTGTTTGAAGGAAGAGAGCGCAGACCGTATCCCTGAAGACCTCACCGTGGCCCCGACCCGGGTCGATGCAATCACTGTCATGCTGGCTTGTGTTGCAATGGGCATGCAAGTCTCCAAGTATGCGCCAACCACTGGGGAGATTTCCATGGCAGGGGGAGTAGGAGGTATCTCATCCT
This sequence comes from Umbilicaria muhlenbergii, assembly GCA_000611775.1. Classification (NCBI taxonomy): domain Eukaryota; kingdom Fungi; phylum Ascomycota; class Lecanoromycetes; order Umbilicariales; family Umbilicariaceae; genus Umbilicaria; species Umbilicaria muhlenbergii. The sequence continues at coordinate 5,167,865 of KK106983.1, forward strand.
CTGTTCATCCCATTCTGGGCGGACTGTTGCACTACAGCGTTTTTGCGAGTGAGCCAACCATAGGATTCGAGGAGGCCAGAAGACATGGACACGCTCTGCTGCAGGAAAAGGGTGTCTGGGCCAACGCTGTCTTTGGGAGATTTAAGGACAGATCATATCGGCCTGATTTTATGGCACTTGAAGTGCTTCGAGAGCGGAAGTTAGGTGTCTTAAAGGCAAGAGGCTGGCCGCCAGATAGCTACGTTGATACCATCGGCGGTGCAGCATGTTTCCTGGCTTTTAGTCACACAGACGTCTACGAAGCCGCTCCCCCTTCGAGCATCCGGCCATGGTGTGCACATTTCGCCGAGGTTATTGTCAAGTCGCATTTGGTGCAGCTTGTTAAAGAAGGGTCTGAAGCCCAAGTTAATTCCACTTCTTTCTCTACGTTCTACGAACCGAGGCAGATATTTATCGACAGATACGGCTGCTCCTCACCATACATTCCATGGGAAAATTTGGATACTGGAGGAGTGGCTAGCTCGGAGAAGATAAACCTTGACCTACAACTTGACAACCACTCGTTGCTTAACCCTGAGTCTGCGAATGTGCTTACATGTCCAGGCTTGATCACTTGTGCATTTGAGTCGGAATCGACCTCTGACTCCGTCTCTCAAGCGTTCAACGAGCGCGACCCAAGCTCGTATGTGCCGACGGTCGCAGCCTGGGAAGCTGTTCTACTAGCGGACCAACGCCTACGCCACATCTACAGAAGCCATGGCTCGTGGCCGGACCAAAACTTTGGACAGTGTTCGGAACAGATTGCGGCGAGTGCGATCCGTTCATTAGCAGAAGTCGGGGCACCATCTTGGGGAGAAGCTTCTCAGGCTATCGAAGGATGGCCGGGGATCTTTTCTGCAGCTTGTGAAGAAGTACTAAAGGATCAAACTCTGCCATTTGATAAAAAATGGGTTTCGGTATATGCACATTTAAGTATTCTACGAGCGGCATATTATACCATCATGATGCGATCAGCCGGTAGCATTGGACCAGGGATTACTGAAGAGACGGTGCCTGATACAGCTTTAGCATATATGGCTTGATACGTATGCCAAGTCGTTCACTTTCTGAAATATTGCGTTGTTCTAAAACATTCTCTGAATGTCATTGACCATTGTTAACCATTCTTTAAAGTTGCCGAGACGAAGTAGCGAGAGGGAGCAGAGAGGGAGCGCCGGGCACACTCGTAGTCTTGCTTATCAGGATTAGCCACCGGAATAGGCTTAGCAAGCCTTCTGGCTTTGGCCAGTAGAGCGGGGATTGAAAGCAAAAAACATGAAGCCGAACAACATTGTGACTGATGGAGAATACCCATCGTAGGTAGATTATTATCCTCTCATTCTTACATCAACATGATCGGGTTACAGCTCTCTCGCCGACTACCATCCCAGAGGTTGGCGAGACTGATAACCGTTCTGCCTGGTATCTCCAACAGTTACACTCCTGGTTTGCACGTTGTCTTATCCTTCAGAGAACAGCTGCTCACAGGAGAAATAGGATATGTCAAGTCAATCAACCTTATCAGAAGCTACAACAATCTGGTTCGAACGCATCAAACGCATCAAACAAGCGATTCTACACCCTCAGCGCAGGGACCGTTATTTGCACTCGTTCCTGAACATATCAAAGCTCCCGTCTCGTACGGTGTCTTGTTGCAAGGCGGTCATTACCATGAAATGATACGCCGGAATGCTCAGCTACCCTGTACAGTCCCTCAAACTTTTGAAACAGCGTTGAGCTATATCGAATCCGCAAAGATCACCATTGCGTGTTCACAGTCGCCGTTCGCTCCTCCCACCGCTCTCATAGATGTCGAAATAGAGGGGATACAGACGGCTAAGGCGGGTATACCTAAGGCCAAAGTCACAATGCATATGAATGAGCAGCTAAAAGGGGAAGTCACAGTACTCGACAGGGTCACTCATGCGGAAGGGAAGAGAAGCTTCGACGGCAATTTATTTCCAGACTACCTTGCTGCCTCTAATGTTTCACCTGTCCCATTTAGGGTGGACCCGTGAAACTGCCTGGGCACATAGCTCATTTATATTGGCCGCTCTTCTCCTAACATTACCGGACGATTTCTCTTGCCATCCTAGAGTTTGGGATCAACGACTTCCATCTAAAATGGCGTGTCAGAAGTCAACAACATCAAGAGAAGCTAGTGGGTCTACAGCTATTACTTCTAGTTACTTCTTGCTATGCTCATGGCTAGTATCCTCGTTCCAAGATATAATCAGCTGTCTGCGCTTCTTATAGTCACTTTAGGCACACCCCAGAGACGGCGCTTAACATGTAACCCTCCAGTGATGCCGGCACGAAAAGCTTGATCCCGCTGGAACTTCTTGCTAAGTGTTCTATACATAGTAGCTAATAGTGGGGTTTCAAAGGTTCTTGATCACAATCTGGGCGTAGAAGTGCAAAGCATGCTCGAAAAGAAGGCATTCAGCGCTGCAGGAAGTCTTATAGGCCAACATATGCAAGACGTGCAGACACAGACAGTCAAGGACGACTCGGGATGTACTCAGGGGTCGATGCGGGAGCACATGAAATCTCATTGCGAGACCTCCGCAGTTCTTGATGGGTAATCTCTCCACTCTTTCCTACCCCAAAGGGTTTTAGCAGTCGTACTCTCTGCCAACATGCCTTATAGTTCTCGGAGCACTATCGTTTGCCATGTAGTGAAGCACGCTAGGTTGAAAGGTACAACAATAAGTCTCGGGTCGTTGAGGACGTTGAAGCCGTAGCGCAATAGTCTTCAGTGCCTATCTTGTTAACATTTTCACGATCAGTGCGAGTACAGTACTTTGTAGATTTGTCCTTATCTGTTTCTCGTACTTACCTACGAGATGAGCCGCAGTACTGCTTCTTGAGGTTCTTGAGATCCTTGACTAGATCTGTCGTCAGTTTCATCGTAAGATCGCTCAACTTCTCGAAGCGCATCTCATAAGTGGCCTAGAGTGTTGTCCAAAGAACACTCCTTAATAATGTTGCGACCATCTTGCGAGAGGTTAGCCATGTTTATGACAACAGGCGCTCGACCTAGCGTAGCTCCGGCCGGAGCTGATCGCAAAGAAGCCATCCTGTTCTTGATAGTCTCATCACATGGTCCTGCAGATATCCCAAAAAAAAGATTTGGCTTGAGGAGATAAGAGGATTGGCTGTGCGAATGCGGGTGGTTGATGAAGGTTTGGGAAGTTGGCTAAGCTGGCCAGGATGTGAGCCGGTGCACGGCCACTCTTATCAAGCCCTAGACGTCAGTCATCCCGACGAGCTCAGCCACTATCATATAGTGTGATATCGGAAGTACATAAAGCTATAGGGAATCCAGCGCCTCTCTCTATTGCGTCCTGCTGTCCTTTCAATTCCTGTGTTGCGAGACAAACCCTGCCCATCCATGACAATCCTCATATTGCAAGATACTGCATGAAAGGCTTTTCGTATCCTTCCTTTACATCCTTTACATCCATTTCATCTGTGATCAAAAGGTCATTGCTCCACCTCCTGAATTGAATACGCCCCCTTGAATCATTTTACCTCCGCCGGTATCGAATTTCCCAGAGAAGTGGCTGATCGGCTGGCACAAATCATTGTTCTTATGGCCGGGAGCTTGGTCTCGCTCGTCCGCAGAAACCTCGTTTCGGATTTTATCTTGAGACGATCCTTGATCCGTGATGGATTGAGAGATTGCTGAGGGTAACCCTCCGTCTGGTTGTGGCTCACTGGGTTGAACAAATCTTCGCAGCTCGGAAAGAACATTTTGATAATCTGGATCTTGGTTGTTCGAAAACTTTGTCATATCCATATGGTTTGCGTGGATGCCAACGGACTGGTATCTGTCTAGAATTGCAGAAGGTTGCGGCACGATCTAGTGATAAGTGTGAGCACAAAGACTTCACCCAGGAGCTTGGGCTTAGAAATACCATCCCAATATTCCGCACCGGTAGCTCCTCGAAGAAGCATATGATCCCGAAATCCATGTCTCTTCTTTGATCGCGTTCTCTTAACATTGTGTGAAAATCTTGTCGTATTCTTGCCATTACTTCGGATTCGTGTCGTAGCACTTCCAGGGTCCCCTGATTGACTCGACGAAAGTATTTGAGAAATCGGCTACCAACCATGGCCCATTCTGCAAGACCTGAGCCGCAGTGTGGAGTGCCCATAAAGAGGATACCCCTCGTGCACTTCAGGATACGCTGAGTAGAGAGATCTGGGCTGCCTCTTGATTTGAGGAGTGCCTAACATAATTTAGACTCAGACTCTGACATCAAAACGTCTGACCTTACATCCTGGCAAATGATTCCTCCGAGGCTATGCGCAACGAATACCAGAGGCGTTGCGTTCTATCAGACAAGAGTTAGCTGTGCAGCCTAGACAAGACCATTCAACCTACAGTATTCGTAACATCCCGAAAATTGGCAAGTGACACTAAGAACTTCTGGCTGTGATCGCCGATTCTGTTCTGGGACGCCATCGACCAGAAATTAATCACGTCTACATCGTAGCCGTAAGTGATGATCCGGGCTTGAGGAATATCGTCGGTCAGAAACAGTTCCGGCCAACTGGCTGCAGCTTGCTTTGCGGTCCATGTTGTTTCTCGGTCACCTGTTAATCCGTGTAAGAATATTATACTAAAAACTCTTGTTAGTTGTAGGCAAAACGAGGTGTTTGGCAAATCCTACTCGATCACTGCATTGGTGAGGTGGGGATTCACAACTCGCAGGCCCAAGGTTGAAGTGCGTGCAGGGGAGCTGGTCGACCCTGGGTTCAGACCGCCTGGTTCCACCCTGCTATTACCGGACCGTAGCGCGCGGATGACAGAACTCATGATGGCAGAAGCGATACTTGAATCTTCGGAGAAAGAGGGGAACAACATTGCTGTGGGAAGAATCGCAGGTGGACGTTGTGATGCGTGATTCAACGTAGCACTGCATAAAAGTGGCGTCCAATCAGACGGTATGGCAGCCACTGAGAACGATGCGGACGAGGCTCGACGAGAGTCGTTTATAATGACCGTGAAGCAATGGTGAAGATATCAGATACTCGAACGAACAATGGAAACAACTAGAATTCGAGAAACAAAGATGTTCGACGGGCAATATCACAGCCATGAAGGCTCGCAGTTCATTGGAAACAGCTTCAGCACGACTGGCCCCATCTACTTTGACTCCAATTCTGGTATGTCCAAGCCAAAATGGTGTCTGCATATGGACCTTGAGGACGTCGCTTACACAGTGTAGACAACAGGCTTCCGACCAGCGTCTGTGAAGTACCTGACCTCCTTCTGTCGCCTCACTTTACTGGTCGAAGCAACGAGCTTGAACAGATCGAACAGGCCTTCGATGATGTTCACAACGATGTTCACAATGATGTTCCGGTTCGCTGTGTTGTGCACGGCATGCCAGGGCTTGGAAAGACGCAGCTGGTCTTGAAATACGCCACGCTGGCATTCAAAGAAAGCCGATACTGCTACGTCTTTTGGGTCACTGCGGCCTCCGTTGAAACGTTGAATCGAGATTTCACCAAACTGGTGCATCTTCTCCATCTCCCGGGACGTCACAGTTTAGATCAGGTGGCAAAGTCCACGGTTGTGCGAGCCTGGCTGGAGGATACCGCAGATGCAAGGAGCTGGCTCCTTGTCGTAGATAACGTGAATCAAGAGACGGCTGCTTCACTTCGTGACATCCTCCCTCGAAGGAACAACCTTGGCAAGTTTCTTTTCACGACTCGTACCGAGAAAGTCGCAGACTCGTTGTTAATGGTACCTGCAAGAGTCCACAAAATTGCTCTACAACCGCCAAGTATTGATGATGCGATCACTATGCTTTTCGCCGATGCTAAAAGAGAGGGAGAGTATTTAGACCAAGCCAGTCTTACAGATATCGAGAGTCTAATAAAGTCTGTGGGGAGTTTGCCGCTGGCTATCAATCAAGCGGCATCATATATGAGAGAAACTGGAAGCAGCGCCAAGGATATTCTGGATATCTACAGGAACGAGGAAGTAGACGAGGTGGGTGAGGCGAGTTGTATGCTCGCAAACAAACGCGAGCTCACTAAAAACTAGATTCTAAGCTGGGAGAACGATCTTTCACAGCATGAGGAGAGGTCGGTGGCGGCAACGTTTGCACCCGCCTGTAAACAACTCGAACGCGATATGCCCGATGCTATAACTCTTCTTCGACTTTTATCCTTCTTCAACCCCGAGAGCATCCCAATAAGTATATTGAAACAAGGATCCGAGAGTTTGAAACGGTGTGGTTCCACAGAAATGGAATCGAATCAATCACTCAACACAGCAGTAGCTTTACTTCGGTCCTCAGCACGTCTTTCAAAGGCGATCCAAGAGATACAGCGCCTGTCTCTAGTGGTTCAAAGGTTAGAGAGGTCGGACCGTATAATATGGATCCATGATTTGGTGCAGCTTCTCCTACGATTAAAGCTGATGGCAAACACAGAGCGAGCGCAGTGGCTTGAAATAGCTATATGCATTACTTGTAAAGCGTTTCAAGATATAGGCGATCGTAGATCTCCTCAAAACTGGATTCTATGCAGTCAATATGTTACTCACATACAAACCATGGAAAGGTTTGCAGAGCAGTATGACCTCAAAAGCGTTGAGCTCATGGATGCGAGTACGTGGGCCGCGATATATTTCCAGGAATGTGGGCTTTATCAAGAAGCTGCGAGCATAAATAAACGGGTATGGGATAAGCGAAAAAATGTGCTAGGAGCAGAGCATCCTTCCACGCTGATCAGCATGGCCAACCTGGCGTCAACCTACTGGAATCAAGGACGATGGAAAGAGGCGGAGGAGCTGCAGGTGCAAGTGATGAAGATGAGAAAGAGGGTGCTAGGAGCAGAGCATCCAGACATGCTGATCAGCATGGCCAACCTGGCGTCAACCTACCAGAATCAAGGACGATGGAAAGAGGCGGAGGAGCTGCAGGTGCAAGTGATGAAGATGAGAAAGAGGGTGCTAGGAGCAGAGCATCCAGACATGCTGATCAGCATGGCCAACCTGGCGTCAACCTACAGGAATCAAGGACGATGGAAAGAGGCGGAGGAGCTGCAGGTGCAAGTGATGAAGATGAGAAAGAGGGTGCTAGGAGCAGAGCATCCAGACACACTGAGCAGCATGGCCAACCTGGCGTCAACCTACCAGGATCAAGGACGATGGAAAGAGGCGGAGGAGCTGGAGGTGCAAGTGATGAAGATGAGTTCAAGGGTGCTAGGAGCAGAGCATCCAGACACGCTGACCAGTATGAATAATCTTGCACACACCTACAGGTCTCAGAGTCGTAACGATGAAGCTATTGGAATGATGAAAATGGTTGTCACACTGCGTGCAAAAGTCATAGGAACAGATCATCCACACACTGCTGCTGCTATGGACTATTTGAGATCATGGACGGTAACATGAGGGCTCCACTCGGAATATACAGGTAACGTGTCTATCATATCAACGCTCGACACCACCAAAAGCCTGAGTAATGCACACAGGGGTCAAACAAGCTAAACCGCGGATGGAGGAAATGTATGTTTCGGAGGGAGAAGCATGGCACAGCAGGATGAAACATATGTCTAGGACAATCGCGGGCTATCTCAGGAGGATCGAATATCTCTACAAAGCATGCGCAAGTCAGGGAAAAGGTATATCGTTAGTCATTTTTATTGCTTGGATGCCTTCAATTTGATCCTTTCCTCTCACTCTAGCTCTGCAACAGCTCTGGCGCTACGAGAGGACCCCGTCCATGAAGACTTCCACCGTGAATATGTTTTGCGAGGCCATCCACGTCGTTCGTCCGCGTTTTCTTTAGTCAATGGTATTCCCCCTCACCTTTGTCGCTCGTAGACAACTGCCACCCCAGGTGTTGGGGCCGCTCTCCGCTCTAGCATATAGGCTGCGTGTCTGCATCGTCATTGTCTTCATTATGGCCAAATGGCGGCGATGGAATTGGTTGAGGTGCCTCGTAGTTCGATTCATCTGCTGTCTCGACTCCTTCCTCCGAAGAAAGCGGTTGGGAGAAGCGGCCGCGCTTGATACAACGCTTCCTCGGACGGCGACTTCGGCCGCACAACGGAGAGTATCTCTCCCTGGGTTGCAATATCGCTCCGTCATCAATATCATCCGTTTCACATTGTAACGGTCTTCTTTCGCGGTTGATTATACAGCTGACAAGAGGGGTAAGCACCTCGAGTCTGGGAACAATGGATTGGACCATGCCGTCAACTCCAATATAAGTGTTGCTTCCGTTGCCGGAATCTTTTCCACAACTAGGTCTCCGTTCGTTTCATTGGTGAGGAAGCTCCACTGCCTTCGGTCTTGGCTTCCATGTTGACTTCGAGCAGTAGATGCCGCACAACCGCATGATCGGCTGAAGTCGTAAGGAGTGAGAGCCATTGCTGCCTGGAGCAGAACCTGGTCCAAGGCACGGCTGGTAAGGAAAATTGAGCACGTAGTGTCTTGCATTCTTGGGCTGACTGCCTCTGGACATCCTGAGTTATGATCGGGTCCAATCATCTGGCCACGTCGTGTCCACTTCGAAATTTGCTCGAGAGTATGGATTCCAGGATTCTAAGCACGAGAAAGCGTACCTACTGCATGGGTACCGGCGCGTATTGCTTTGAGATCGCCGGTTGTCCAGCCCTCCCCCTTAAAAGACAAAGGCGCTCTCACAGAATGACAGCGTCCAGGATAGGCTACAGAGCTTCGGGCGATCTCAAACCCTGCCAGCCATTGTTTGAGAACACGACGGCTCAGAAAAGATATATACACCGGAGGGATCATGGAGCCAAGAAACCGGAAAGTGTGACATTACGTATCAAGGATACGAGGCAGACTAACATATCAATGAGGTAGTAGCCATTGAAGGTAAGACGATCGAAGGACTCTTGAGCAGACTGTTGTAGATACCCGATCTCCGCGCCCCGATGACGATAACAAGCTCCCTAGGAAGGAGGGGGTTGAGCGCGGCAGGACTGAAGCTCATTTTGGCAGCGGGGTGCACGAGAAAGAAGGAAAGATTAGCAGACCGATGGGAAAGCAGCGACGGGGGTCGAACGTGTTTAAATAGATGTTGGAGGTGATGTGGGAAGAGCAGCGAGGGTAAAGCGCTATACCGAACCCGGAGGCTCTAACCGGATCACGGATTCTACCGGCATTCCACAGTACCGAGTAGGTAGGAAATGGCCAAAGTCCCGTGCACTGCGGAAGGCGGAATATGTATCTGCCGATGTATCGACAAGTAGCGATTTTCTTGGCATTTGCCGTCGCCTCAAACACGTTTCCGAACTCAACGATAAAGCCCTGTCCTTCCAACTTCCCAACTGCAACCGCTACGAATCTGTTCCGAATAGGAGCGAGGGAAAGCTCGCTAAATCATGACGTAGGCCGAGTTCCACCGCGTAGCCGGGTCAGATAGAAGCTGTAGATGTTCTAGGTCAGCATCACGATTGTCTCTGAAGCGGGCAGACTCCTCTCTTCGTTAGGGTGTCTTGAAATTTACATTGACAAAGTCGCCAGATCAGATATCAAGAATCCAACATCTCGCCAAATTGTCAATCAAGCAGTAAAGGCCGAAGAGGCGATAGTAACTTAAGGCGATAGGCAGCAGCATTTAGCTGTGCTCGCCCGTGCTCCCCCATGCTCCCTCGATGCTCCCTTCAAAGCGGCTATGCTCCCTTCCAACGACGGAAGCGGTAATGGACGGCCTTCAGTCCGGGGTGTATATAATTGATATATAGATAGGTACTTTCTCCCCCTCGCCATTTCGGGTTTACTTGCGTATAACCGGCGCCGGATTATCCGTGCAGGCTGCGCGAGCCAATGACAACGGAGCCAATGGCAATGGAGCCGTGGTCATCTCGGCCGAGCGATGTGAATGAAGGTGCGGGTGCGTGTTGTGTTGATTGTTTTCACCCTCGTCGGCGACCCTTTTCCCTCCGTCCTGTCATCTAGCAGACCCGCCGTCGTCTTTCTCTCCCTCTTTTTCTCTCTCGTTCTGATCCGCCCTCACCGTGGAACTGTACTTCTCCGCATACCGCTAGACATAAGGCTTGCCATCCTTGCAATTGCTTGCAGAAGCCTCAGCCTCATCGGTCGACGCTAGTTACGCGAAGTCGCGGCCGATCTGGAACATTTCATCGTCAACTGCTCACACTCAGCCTGAGTAACTTCTCACCACCGCCTGCCTTTCTTTCCTCCTTTCTGATCCTCCTTCCTTTTGTCCCTTCCTCTCATTCATCCGTCTCCACACTCACTCGATGACCTAGAAACCTGCCGGTCGCAACATGGCGGAAGAGCAGCCCGTGTTCCAGGCGGGGGACCGGCCCTTGGTCACAGCTGACCTGACCATGCATCAGACGGCCACCTCACCCCCAACGCCTCCTGACTTTTCCTCCTCTTACTCCAGCCAATACACCACCAAGACATGTTCGGTCACAGGCCGTTTGAATTCCTCCAAGAGTCAGCCAAGCACACCACCGCCGAGTGTGAATCAATCACAAAATCCTGTATGGAAGCCATTTCAACAGTCTGGACATGTCGTTGGAATACCCTCATCCTATCAAAACTCGTTCACTGTAGAGACGCCCGCGCCGATTCGAACTCACCCCGTCGTCAAGCGCACTGATCCCCAATTTCAAACCTTAGCGAAGAAACTGGTGTCGGCATTTGCACCCTCATCAGTACCACAAGCGACTTTGAACCCATACAGTGGTTTCGGCTTCTCTGACATTCCTTCTCCAGCACTCAAGCGAAAAGCTGAGCTTGCACAACTCCTTAAACCTGTTCATTCGTTCAAGAAAGTCAAGCAGGCCGAGACTAGTCCCGAAGTCTCGAAGGACAGCACATCTAACACTACACAAACCAAGAATGACGATGGGCAGTCTAAACAACCAACGTCAGAACATGTCGAGGCGACGCCTGGTACCGTGACTCCGTCAAAAGATGGCAAGCGTAACATTGGTGGGCGTCCACGGGGGAAAGCCGGGAGCAAAACAAACCAGCAAAAAGGTCCCACTAGGCTTCGAACGAACCGCCCTGTCGCTGCCGAGGTTCCTATCGATGTGTGGGGTCTTGTCCTACCTTATTGTCCCCTGGACTTCCTGTTCAAGGCACGTCTCATTAGTAAGGACTTTGAACAAAGACTTTCCTATGAATCTACTTGGAGGAACAATCGTATCAAGAATTATGGACCTGACATGCCCGGCCCTCCCAACGGGATGAGCGAGATGCAGTATGCAATTCTTCTAGTGGGCCAAGGTTGTATGTCTTGCGGTGATAGGAAGACGAGAAAGACCTACTGGGCGTTCTTGCGCAGATGGTGTAGCAAGTGTCTGAAAGAGAAGGTGACAATGGTATGATCTAACACCCGCTATTTATAAAGGGATTCTAGCAATGCTAACAAGTGCACCCGGCCAGGAGCGAGCATGTCTGGCTATGAAAGAACAACACCCTAAAATATTCGAGTGCATCCCCCACGCAGTGTTTGATTCTTTTCACAACTTCGAAACCTCCGGAACCTATTCCACTCCGCCGGTCTGGAGTCGAAACAGCCAGGCGCACGTCATCGGATATGAGCTGTCTGAAATTACTACGAAGATTGCCGAAATAGAGGATTTCTTACGGGTCGAGCCTGGTGAAACTCCAAAAACGGATGGAGAAATTGAAGCGTGGTACAGTCCTCAGATCGAGGCCAACAAGGACCTGATGTTACAGATCCAGGCTGTGGAGAATTGGGACAACACCTGCCGTCTTCAGCGACTCGACGACACCAAGGCTCACAAGAACAAGCGCGCTGAATACTATCAAGCGCAAGCCAAGACCATGGTTCCCCCTCTAGAGCTAGAAGCACTTGTTTTGATGCAGTCCTACAAACGTGCAATCGCCATTACAAAGCCTCCCAGTGAGCGATCATGGCAAATACTACAGCCAAAGCTCGAAGAAGAGAGAGCAGCAGCCGAAAGGATGGTACAAGAGAGAAAAGATCAAGAAAACCTCATCGAACACAGGCAGAAATGCATTGACACCTACAGGGCGTTGGCAGAACGCCGTGCCAAGAACGACACCCTCGAGCAATTGGCCGTCCTCGCAGTGGCTGATGCGGTAATCGAGTCTCTCAAAGCCTCGAACGTCTTCAACGAGATTGCTGACGTAGACATCATCCACGTAATCTTGCGGGAAGTCCACAAGCGGTACTATGCTGCGGAGGATGCGCCAGCTGAGCATATCTCATACGACTATAGCCTGCTATTGGCTGACGCGAAGATGGTCTACGAATGCAAGATTGAGCCAATCATCAACGGTTGGAACGATGAGGCTAGAAGCAAGGCGGCCAAGCTACTCAAATGTCCTGGTTGCGTTAGGAAGGACGTACAGCTTCGGTATACCTTAGATCAGCTGTTCTGTCACATCGGAAAGAAGCATTCACCTGAAATCGGTGACTTCCATCAACTACACGTCCCAATTGCGGAGCTGCCAGGATCTGTCCCTTTTCCATGGTGTCGGCTGGAGTGGCCTAAGAATCTCCCAATGCTTGCGGAGCACCACAAAGCTACTGGAAAATGGGATCCTGAAGATGATTCTGAGTATCAAGAGGCACCTCGGTTGAAGGAAGTTACTTCATCACACGCTGCATACTCAGGCCGCTCCGTAAGTTGGGAAGGTGGGCCTCCTTTTCCAGATTTTGTGGAGAACGTGATCTACGTTGGCTCTCTGCTTCGGTCCACTCCTCTTGACGCGAAATACAAAACCCACATCGCGTTCACCTTTGCCCTCGACAGGCACTTACTTGCCAACGCAGAGGCCCCACTGTTCGAGGTCTTGACGGCTTTGCAATTGGCGCTTGTGCGTGACGGTCAGTACGATCTCTTCGAGCATTTCCGTTGCTACTCCTGCTGCCAGCAGTCCAATCCGGCCAAGAACAACAAGTTTGTGAACAAGGGTCAGCCATTTGGTGAGCTCGTTGAACATTATCGCGCTTGTCATAGTCACGGCCAGTGGACGACCCATATGCTCCAATTCTCGAGCCATGAGGAACTTTGGAGTGCACTCTCCGAGCCCGAGATGCGTGCGGCTCTCCAGGTTTTCGAACAACTTTTCCCGATGAAGGATGAGGTGAACCTCGACCCTTTGCTGAGGGGCGGATACATCGCGCCTGTTGCCTTTATGGGATAAGCCTTTCCTTCTTCTTCGCAGCAAACTTACGACTAATTTGATAATGCTTTCTGTTCTCGAACATAATGGGAACGGGGTCTGGTTGATCGAGAGCACATACACGTTCTATTTCAAATCACGAAATTGCATAGCGCTCATGTTGGAAGATACCCAATGTTTACACGAAGTCATGTTTGCGCATACCTGTCACACCGCTGTGACTTGGACTGCATGTTACGAAGCCTTTGCATATGGACTCCATGTGCGGCCGCCTCTTCTCGTTCTACCTCTGCCCTGCAGAATAATTTGTTGATCAAGCACTTCCCTGCTGGGTTCTCGGTATGATCTCCAGCGGCTCTCGCACTAACTCCTAATGGCATGGGAGGCAGTCTCTCCGGAAACACATATTCACGTTCAAGGATACTGAAGAAAGGAAGCTGCCTGTTCTAGTGTATTTACAATCTTCTACTTGTGTACATAGACTGCAATCAATCAAACGAACATCCACGATAAGTCTACCTTAGGTAGACAACAATGAGGGTGCTGTGATGTAGGGGATTGTTCAGACATAATCCATCTCCGACTGAGGCACGTGCTAGGGTAGGAGGACTGCCGGATGTGTGTATGTTATCGCCACCGAAATGATTTTGTCACCACTGAAATTCCCCCCACGCCGGTGCTTTCGTTGAGCCACTGAGGGTGAACTCGTAGTCAAATACGATGCTTGATAACAGACGAAAGTGCACAATAAAGGACTCCAAAGTCCATGCATATATTTGCAATCCCCGTCCTATCAGAATCTATACCTACCCCAGGTCTATGATCATGCGCCTCGAGCTGTGCTCCTATATTATGCAAGAGAATTCCTGAAACTGAGACCCCAACACTCTCAAACCCCCATCCTCAGCTTCAAGAAATCCCTCTCCACGACCTCATCCCTCTTCTCCCAAAACTCCTCCATAGCCCATCTAACATCCACATACCTCCCCACCAACAACTCCCTCTGCTCCCCCGTCAAAATAGTAATCGTATCCCCCGCCAACTCCGGCTGATCAGTCAATACTACACCAACACATCAGCTTAGCCCAACCATCCAAAATCCTTGTATAACGAAGATGGATCAAGTCAGCACCTCCTCCCATGCATCTCCCCCCGCATCCTCCCCGCCAACTCTGTCCTCACCCCCCCGCGGATGCACCGCAAACGCCAGCACCCCGCTAGGACCATACACTGCAACCTTGTACAATCTCTATAAACCTCAACAGCGCGGATTTTCCCGTCTGGTACGCACTCGCCCCCTGCATCGTCAGATGCGCCCCGATACTACTGACATTCACAATCATCTGGTCCCCTCCGCCCTCCAACAACAGGGGGAGAAACGCTCAGGTGACTAGGTACGGGGCCGTGCATGTTGGTTAGTTATGTATACCACCACTCGTCCTAGTCGCTAGTGGCAATGGGTTTGAACTCTTCGAGGTAGCCAGCATTGTTGATGAGGATGGTGGCAGGGACATAGATGGTTTGAAAGAAATCCGACGTGAGGAAAGTTGGAAGTGTAGAGACAATGACGGCGGAGGAAAGTAGAAGACATGTTTTATTCAAAGCTATTGTAATAGAACTGAAGAGCCGGTGATGTCACACAAATGGCAGTCTCGAACTCAGATGGCCGCAGATGCCGGTAAGGCGCTAGCGTACCGGCGTTTTGGTTCCTGGCTCCACTCCACCTTCACTTCAACCTTGGCTCTACTTTGCGCGCGACCTTGCACGCTCCCAGCCAAACGCAACAACAATGGCGCGCCCAAAGCGAACAGCGACGGCAGCAGATCTCGACGCTACCACTGCTGCGACTCAGCCTGCGAAGAAAGGCCGTCGCAACTCGAGCAAGCAAGTAGTCGAAACAGCAGCAACCTCCCGTCCGAAACGCGCCTCAGCTGGGGCTAACGAAGCTGCGAAGACCAAGACGACAAAGAACGCATTCAATGGAAAGGGCACCGGGGGCGCTGAAAAGCCTGTAAAGTCCGCAAAGCCTGCCATATCCCCAAAGCCCGCAAAATCTGCAAAAGCCGCAAAGCCAGCAAAGGCCACGAAACCCGTAAAGAAGGCAGCGAACGCAACAAAGACAGAGAGCAATGGAAGGCGCAGCTCCGTTGTCTCTGTAGAGGTAGAAAAATATAACCAGGAAGAAACAGAGGATGAGCAAGGTCAAGATGCGGAAGATGAAGGTGGACCTTCATACTGGCTCATGAAAGCAGAGCCGGAGTCAAGAATTGAGAAAGGAAAGGATGTCAAGTTTTCAATCGATGACCTAAAGGAGGCCACGAAACCAGAAGGCTGGGATGGTAAGCTTGTACAATAGTCGTCTGCACGTCGATAAATGGCTGATTGTGTCAATTTGATAGGTGTCCGCAACCTTGCCGGTAAGAAAAGAACACTCCCTTGAAAAGCAGCGAACTAACACCTCCTGAAGCCAGGAATAATATGCGCGCGATGAGCAAAGGCGACCAAGCATTTTTCTACCATTCCAATTGCAAGGTTCCCGGCATTGCTGGTATCATAGAGATCGTACAGGAGAGCTCTGTGGATGGTAGGCAATTCAGTACTTGCATCTTCATTAGTGCACCTAACTGATCGCGATTTGGCTTCAGAGTCCGCATTCGACCCCGAACATCCATACTTTGACCCCAAATCCGACCGCGATAGCCCAAAGTGGTCTTTGGTCCATGTGGAGTTCCGGCGCAAGTTTCCAAAGCTTGTCAAGCTGAAGGAACTCCAGAAGTATGCGGAGAAGGGAGGTGTGTTGGAGAATCTTCAAACGTTGAAGCAGAGCCGTCTGAGCGTGTCAAAGGTGTCAAAGAAAGAGTGGGACTTCATCCTCGGTCTTGTCGACGAAGCGGAGGCCGTGGAGTGATGATGCTATCTTTTAGACCTCTGTATCTTTAGCGTGGCGCAGGTGGGACATGTAAGCTCTGAAGCCTCAAGGAGCTAGGGATGGAGCTCCGACATGTGTTGCTCATATCCGGACCAGATCTGGAACCATAAGATCCGTGGAAGCGTCATCAAACCGCGCCCTTCATCTTAGCAAGAAGTCCATGTTCCGCCCTTCACGTGACCAAGCTGTCCACCACCCCCCCCCCAAACTCAACTCTTCCCTGGCCTCAACGCATAAAACCTTACAGGATAAAGCCCCCTGGGAAACCCCCCCTGCAATTCCGACCTCACAACCCTCACCCCGGCCCTCTCAAACAACGCCCGAAACTTCCCATCCGTCCTCGTAACACTGCTGTCCACCTCATCAAACACATCCCCCCCCTCCACGTCGGTGCTCATGTTCTCCTTCACCACGATCCAACCCCCCTCCGTCACCGCCTCTACGCACCGCTTCAAGTATTCCACCAACTGCGCATCCGTCAAGTGCCCTAAGCACCACTGGTTCCAAACCAAATCATACTTCCCCCTCCCCGGCTCCCAGTCTTCAAGCCCCGTGACATACACCTCCCCGACCCGCCCCTTCCCCGCCATTTCCATCCGGGCAACCTCTTCCGCGAACTTCTCCACCGGCTCCACCACGTCGACGACTTCGCAGACTTTGCTCAGGAACCCGGCGGTGACGCGGCCGATGCCGGCGCCGCAGTCGACGCCGAGGGGGAGCGGGAGCGGGAGCGGGCGGGAGGTCCCGCGGGAGGGGGAGTGGCGCAGGAGGTTGCGGAGGAAGGTGTGGGAGCCGCGGAGGTCGGTGTGGGAGATTTGGGGGTAGCCGCCTAGCATGCCGGAGACGGTGGGGGGGGTGGAGGTCCAGTAGGTGAGGCTGGTGGAGGGGGAGATGAGTGCGTCGGGGGGGGGTGGGGGCCATGGTTAAGGTTTGGTGGGAAGGAAGGGGGGGGGAATGAGGGTTGGTGACGGGAGATGAGAAGGGCGGTCGGCGGAGTTGGTTAGAACATGGAGATCGAACGACTGGTGGAGGCTGGAGGGAGTTGCGCCGTTCAGATGTGTGAGAGAGGCGCGTTGGGGAAGGAATGGCGGAGGGGAGTGATGGCTGCCTGAGGAGCTTTTTGTATATGCAGGCGAGCCTGATCAAGGTAAAGCGCATCCGACAAAAGACCCTCCTCGGCCAAGGTTTCAATCATGTATCACCACTCACTGCTGGAGGACCTGTTGCCCTCCGTCACATTGTTTCAGCTTGTCATGAAATCGGTAAATGCATGGCGGCACAGGGTCTCAGAACGGGATGATCTAGAATTTCGGGGTGGTCATGGTGGCATTGTCTGCATGTTCCTACCGTCACCCTCAATTCTGCCATAGTGTAAGTAGGACCTCAGAAACTACAGCTGAATGAGCAACAAAGTTGTCCTCAGGCTCCCTACAGACCCTCCGAATTGGTTGGGAGGTCTCTGCAGGCGTATTGGACAGCACTGAAGGTGGTAACACATGGCACAGCCAGCAGAGAAACCCACAGCCTTTCCCTATCATTATCCACTTCCCAAGGCTCCGGTTCATCAATCTGGCCAATGATACTTCATAAGTACGGCTAACATTCTATTTCCGATTCCACTGTGCTCTTATAGCATAGCCTCATAAACTACTAGTTATGATCTCAAGCTGCGCAGCAATGCATGATCCTCTATGGCGAGGCAACTTGTGATCATTGATATTTCCGTCGTGCCTTCTATGCTAGCCGCCGCCGCACCATTTCTCTGTATAAAGGCTAGGCGTTCCCTGTTCGTTCCGTGGTCGTTCCTTGAGCAATATCTGTATCTTCAAGATATGTTGTTCCTGAACGTGGTCGCCCTTTCGCTGGCGGTTCCTGCCCTAGGCTTGGCATCCAGCGACGAGATTGAGTTAAAACGAGATGGTTCCGAGTCAAGCTCTTTGTAAGGCTTGACTGTTCCGAGGCGGTTACGCCAATCATAACTGACTAACGTCAAATCTAGTGCCCTCCTCGAGGATCTGCTCAGAAACAACCCTCTCTTCCAGGTCTTTGAGAATACCATCGGTGAACCTATTCGCTCCTGCCTTGAGTCGGATGCGGAAGCCCTCCCGGCACTGATTCACTATCTCGCGGACAACCCCAGCGAAATCCCGTCAGTAATAGCTCAAGTCCCGGCGGACGCTCTTTCAGAAATTGAATACGTCGGCAAAGAAATCACCTCGATTCCAGAAAAGCTTTGGGACGCCATAACTAGCTTCCCTTCCGAAGCAGAAAACATCGTTACCCAGATCATTGCCGGTCACGTCCCAACCCAACTAGAAAAACTGGGTGGGGAGATCGCAAGCGACGCCGAGTCATTTGCGAGCAACGCCAAGTCGTTCTTTGAAGGTATCTTCGGCATCGGAGGGCAGACATCGACGACTGCTCCTCCACCGGCTCCGGCTTGTCTTACGCATGTCTCAACAGCGTCTAGCGCTGATGCGGTGACACAAACTGCAGCACCCTCATCCAGTCCTGCTCCTATAGCTGCTGTAACGTCGCCTGCATCTCCCACGATACCGCCCTCGATGTTCACGACGTCTCCGCGATACGCTGAGGGGACTTTATTTAGTACGACATCTGCCAGTAGGTGGAGCAGTACCCAAGCTCTTAATAGCAGCCAGCAGTCGTCAGCTTCGAGCCGGACCAGTACGGACGCGTTCAGGGCAGGCATGTTGCCACTGCATGCGCAAGGGCATTGGTTGGCTGGAGTTGTTATTGTGATGGGTTTCGTTGTCTTTCTCTGATCATCATCTTCAGATCAACTGCACGCTTGCAAGCAGCATCCGCTCTTCAGCCAACATCTCCTACAATATATGAGACTGATTTCGCGATGGCACATTTCGCTCGTGGTGGGTGAAGATGGCCTCACAGCCTCATAGGGTTGATAGGATCGTTGCTTCCATAAGGTATCTAACAGATCATTGTCCATTGTCCCGCTATGATGAAACGTTCGCCTTTCTGGCCTATTACTGTAAGACAAGAGGAACACCTTGGTTTCAACCGAGGTTCCGTTATGTCGGACGGAACACCTCGGCCGTTGTCAGCCACGGGGAAAAGGGAAAAGGGGGAAGTGGAAGAAGAACGGGAAGAGAAAGCCAAGTGCTCCGCTACTGGTGACGAGATGGCGGGGTTGGAAAGCAAACACAGCAAACACAGCAAACAGCCCGAGATAGGACAGTAGATCCCTTATCGTGATTTGCGCCCAGGGGTCGGGACAAGGTGCAAGGCTAAGGTAGCTGTCCAACCCCACCTCCGCCAGTTGCCCCATGATAATTACGTCCTTGCCTCTTTCCATTCCCTTGCTCTTCCAAATTCCTTGTTTCTTTGGTGTATGTCCAAGTGTCTTCTTGCGTTGCCAACCCGTCCATTCCAGCCATTACGACTTTGCAGGTACACGAGAATAGTTCCAGCCTGCAGACTGTTTACCACTTCCAGCCCCAATATGTCCGACCTCGCAGTTGAGCTCACAGCCCCAAATGGCCGTAAATACACACAGCCAACCGGCCTGTTCATTAACAACGAATGGGTCAAGGCAAAGTCCGGGGAAAAGATCACGAGCATAAATCCAACGCAAGTCAACTGCAGCCTGAAAATCAGTCGTGCCATGAAGCTAACCAGTCACTTCCCCCAGTGACGAAACCGAAATTGCCTCCGTTGAGGCAGCCGGCCCCGACGATGTCGACGTCGCTGTTGCTGCCGCCCGCAAAGCCTTCAAAGCCTCCTCGTGGCGCGACATGTCGTCGACAGACCGAGGCAACTTAATGCTGAAACTCGCATCCCTGGTCGAAGAGCACGCTGAGACGCTTGCAACCATCGAAACCTGGGACAACGGCAAGCCATACCAGGTAGCGCTGAACGAGGATCTGGGTGAGGTAGCAGGTACCCTACGCTACTATGGCGGCTACGCCGACAAAATCCACGGCCAAGTCATCAACACCTCCCCCGCCAAATTCGCATACACATTACGAGAACCAGTGGGTGTATGCGGTCAGATAATCCCGTGGAACTACCCCCTCGCCATGGCAGCCTGGAAGCTCGGTCCCGCTCTCGCATGCGGCAACACCGTCGTCATCAAAGCCGCCGAGCAAACCCCCTTATCAATCCTCTACTTGGCCAACTTGATCAAAGAAGCCGGCTTCCCCCCCGGTGTCGTCAATGTGCTGAACGGCTACGGCAAAACCGCCGGTGTGGCCATGGCCAGCCATTTGGATATCGACAAGATCGCCTTCACCGGCTCCACGGCGACGGGCCGGCAGATCATGAAAACGGCGAGCGTCAACATGAAGAACATCACGCTCGAAACGGGGGGGAAATCCCCCTTGCTCGTTTTCGACGACGCAGACATCGAGCAGGCGGTCAAATGGGCGCATGTGGGCATCATGTCGAACATGGGCCAGATCTGCACCGCCACATCCCGCATCCTGGTCCAGGAAGGCGTGTACGACCGGTTCATCAAACTCTTCAAAGACACCGTCAAAGAAGTCAGTAAAGTAGGCGACCCCTTCAAGGACGAGACCTTCCAGGGTCCACAGGTCACGAAAGCGCAATATGAGAAAGTCCTCGGCTATATTGAGTCCGGCAAGAGCGAGGGCGCGACATTAGCGGCGGGCGGGGAAGCCTATAAAGATGTCAACGGCAAGGGCTTCTTCATCGCGCCAACGGTGTTTACGGATGTCAAAGATAACATGAAAATCTACCGCGAAGAAGTCTTTGGGCCCTTTGTGGTGATTTCGAGTTTCAAAACGGAAGAGGAGGCGGTCGCGAGGGCGAATGATACGACCTATGGTTTGGGGAGTGCGGTGTTTACGCAGGATTTGACCAAGGCGCATCGGGTGGCGAGGGATATCGAGGCGGGGATGGTGTGGGTCAATAGTAGTAATGACTCGGATATTCATATTCCGTTTGGGGGGGTCAAGCAGAGTGGGATTGGGAGGGAGTTGGGGGAGGCGGGGTTGGCGGCTTATACGAATGTTAAGGCTGTACATGTGAATATGGGGACGAGGTTGTGAGAAGGGGTGGTAGGGTTGGTGGGCCGGAGGTTGGGAGGGAGTGGGGAGGATTGGTACATAAGATTGTTTGATATTGTATGACCACATATTTGTCTGGCATTATATGAAAAAATGTGTTTGGATAATGATATCTCGCTCCGACCTCTCTATTCCGGGTGTGCTGTGTGCACTTATGGGTTGGAGGACTCTCATCAATGGGCAACCAAAAGCCAGATCCCGAGATCCCGTGAGCGAATCTTGCACAGCTCAATTAACTTCTGTGTCTGCACACTTGATGTTCATCAACGGCTCGTTCTTGAATTGCTGGGAAAGGTCGTCTTCGTCTCTACACCCAGGGCTGCCTCTTGATTCGGGAGTGTGCCCATGGCGCCTTCTGTCGTCCTTATTTGGCAAACAAAGTATCGTGTAAATCCAAATCTCGCCCCCTTGCTTTAGGCCCTGTTCCGCATGGCTCCTCGTAAATTGAAAGGTTGTGATCGTCTGACTTGAGACATCGTGCTTTATTGTGAAAGGAGGAGAACGCGAGAGCAGCGCCGGAGGGGCTGGGAGGCTGAGGCTGAAGGTGGCGAACGTGAGCGGCTGTCGGATGACAACTTGTATTCGACGGTGAGCCTGTCCGCACGAGGATATTGAGAATTGCGGGTTGGGAAAAGATACAGATCGATGTCCACGAGGCGACTGCTACATCGGGACACCTTCAGAGTGTGTGGTGATGGCTGTGCTGGGAGAATGGTTGATATTCTGGTCTTTTGTGGTTGCTGAGGTTGAACGGTCCACACGACGTTCGACGAGGAACTTCGTGTGTCTTGCCTATTCGGGCAGTATTTCTTAATGCGGATAAGGCTGAGAGAAAAGCGGATCGTAAGCCTACTGAGATCTTGGGATCCTCAGAAGCCCTGATTCGTCTCCTCGGGACCCCTCGATGACTTGTTGGGGATACTTGGAACTCGGTGGGCTTGGCCTTAAAAGTCCGCATACTCATAGACATGGCTATTAGTGTCGGTCCTGACGGAGGCTCTAAGCGGTCTCAAGCTACAACATGCGGCTTGCAGTGCTGCTCTTTCGTTTTTCGAGAAAAAGGGCTTGGATCCCTCATTTGCTAGGCTTATTATACCTAGGCCAGTCCCTAGGTAATCTACGTTAGCAAACTGGATCTGAGGTTCATCTACGCAGTGCAAGCGATTCAATACATACACTGGCGAACTTGCTTCTGGCTCGGATCCTTGGTCCGTAAAAGACTAAGACCCAAGGGACCACGGTGAGCAACGCACCCTAGTTCAAAAGTCAGCCTTGGTTAAAGTCAGTGCCTCGAAATACTCACAACACCGCCGAGGAAGCTCGACGCCCCCGGATAAGTCATGGCACCAAACATCTGATCTGTGACGAGAGGAAAGACGCCGCCCAGCATATTTCGGCCTGTTGAATCCTATTAGCTTCTTCTTGAGACAAAGCTCAAGCTGCCAGTGCACCTACAGAATGATTGAGCAGCCAACGCCGAGCTAGCGTAGCGACCATATGTATCGGCGAGGTAATTGAAAACGGCAAGATATATAGAAAAGATGCCCATAGTTGCGCATCCGATGGCAAGTGTAGGAACAATCCAATGGATCGAAGCGAACGACGACCAGCCAAACCAGAACAGTCCAATAGGCATTAGAGCGCTTTCGATACAAGCAAAGTACAGGCGGCCCTCCGGAGTTGACGAGAGCTTGCCGTAGTGTTTTGCAATCTTTTCCTGATAAATACTCAATATTGTTGAAATAATGGCGCCGACGGACATGGCTGGAAGACAGAGTTAGATCTTTAATACTAGATAATCAAAATGCTATGAAGTATACCTGCAAAGACCGCACCGTTCTCTTCGATGTTGAAGTGGTGGTTCGTACCAAACACCAGAGGGATGGCACTGAATGTCAGGTATAGCACAGCCCAGCTGAAAGCTATCCAGAGTGAAAAGAAGAACACCACAGGTTCCGTCAATAGAAGGTCTGCACTATTATTACTCACTCCACCTGCACAGTAGAAAAGAGGAGCAAGCCTTACGGAATGGTCTATACAGTGATATGCCAATCATCTTCGCCAAACTGTCTCGCTCTTCATCTGCTTTGACTTTCCATCTTATCCTCTGGCTCTCCTTTTTGTACCCATCACTACTCACTGGCATCTGGAAACCAATGTAACCAGCCTTTTCTCTCGCCTCATACCACTTGTTCAATATTTGAGCTTTCCTGCTTAGGAGTACACTTCCCCTCGTCTCCTGCAAGAACAAGGCCACGGCCAGAATAAGAAGACCACAATCGATAGTTTGTATGTAGAATATCCAGCGCCAAGTCGTATGCTGAGCGATGAAACCCGAGACCAGTGGCCCTAAGCCGGTACCAAATAAGGCCGCCCCCGAGAACAGAGCCATCGCCGTATTCCTGTCTTCTGCACGGTATATATCGCTTACCACTCCGCCAACCATGGTGGAAAAGGTCGAACTCCCCACACCCGCGAAGAAGCGCGCCAGCAACATGCCCGGATACGAGCGAGTCACGGCGCAGCACAGCTGGCAAATGACGAACAGGATCCCTGTAGCGACAAAGACTGGTTTCCGGCCATTGATCTCGGAGAAGGGCGCCAGCACCATGGGAGCGATGGCGAAGCCGGTCGTGAAGGTCGTAATGCCTACATATATGGCGACCCAACTCACTCCCCACTCAGCCGATAACTGAGCGGAGGCAGGGCTGTAAGAACCTGCGGTGTAGGCGGTCACCACCGTCACTGCGCAGGAAAGCCACGTTGTGAAACTTTTGCGTGACTCCGACCATGTGAACGGGGACACGTAGTTTCGAAGATCGGGCGCTTCAGGGGCTAGTGAACCATTGGGATCTGATGAAGACAGTGTGGAGGGCGATGGTAATTCGGTTTCGAAAGTCAGATAATGATAGACGATTGGTGGCTGTTCCGCAATCGAGTCTGGCGTCGAGAGGCTCTTCTCCTCATCGCGAGTACGCCCATTAGCCTGCTTCCCTGCAACGTGGAATAATTCATTTTCTGCTTCTTCCTCCTGGCTATGAGCAAAAGTCTCTGACGTCGATGCGGGCAGATCAGTTTCGGTTGACGCCATAGCCCTCCAAATTGCCTCGAACAAATGAAGGCAACAAAGATTCAATTCTGCAGAGGAGACTGGAAAACAAGAAATCAAGCAAGCAGTCCAGTAGGCTTACAAAGATTAGAAGGAAAGAACGACTTGATCATTAGCTGATCTATTCCCTAATGGAAGCGGGCGAAAAGCCGGCCTATTTCCGCCATTTTAGTGGGAGATCCACCCTTTACCCACAGCTTGACCCACACACTCCACACCACCTCGACCCCATGCTCGGGAGCATAACATTAGCTCCCGCGGTGATACGGATAAGGTAAGCTTTCTCAGCTGAAGCTTCCACTGAACTTCCGCATCGGGGCGATGTCGGACGAGTACGTTAGGGTGACATGTTCGTGCGCGGTTCGACCGAGGACTTGGCCACGTGTTGAGATATAGAAGAGCGTTGCAACGTCAATAGAGACACGGAGTAATTGTCGGGAAGATTTGCCGTCTTGCTTCTGCCTATCTCGCCTATCTCGCCTCCGTTGATCGCTTCCCTCCCAGCGGACCGCTTCGCCTTCGATGTGACACATGCGGCCCAACGTCACCCTTCCAAGAACAAAGAATCATGAGAGCAGTGAACCATGGGAAGAGTGAGGCACTAAATAGTTTGCGCGCTTCCTTCATGTAAGCGGTACCACTTCCCCGCTTCACCGGGTTCTTCATACAACTGTCAGCCTGTCACCTAGCAATCGACGCAAGCCTCGACGTATCGTAGGGGGAGGCTGAGGAGGCGTAACACCAAACCAAGTTTACATCCTACACTTGGCCGTCCCTTTCGATATCGGTACAGCAACAAAATATATCAAAGAGTCTCAAGAACACAGTTGCTGCGTCATTAAGCTCCAATATCTGCACTCTTCAGAATGATTGATGTGCCTTTTTCCATTGTCTTATTACTGAGAAGCCCTATTATGACTTACTCAAAGTTGTCACCGAACCTGGTCGGCGCTCGCAGCCAAGCCAATCACCACAGTGTCTGCACAAGGACGGCGCAGCGCAAGCGTCAATCTCAAACAAAAACGCCGAATGCATACGAACCTGCCACCATGAATTCATCCCCAGGGACAACCCGTCTGCTGCCACTGTTACGGCGATGTGGCCATAGCTCCCGCTTCAATATTAACACGAATAGTATCAACACGTACAGTCTCAACACAAACAGTCCCAATACGAGGAGTCTTAACACGAACCTACCCACCATCGCCTCACCATATAGGCCTAGCCCAGCAATCGGACCATGCCAATGCCATTCGGCTTGTCGATCAGTGATTTAATTGCAGGCCTAATTCTCCTCAAGGACACTCTGAAAGCCGTTCGGGATGAGTATGGCGCCAAAGCTGATTATCAAGGCCTTATCAGAGAGGTGGACAATCTCTAGGCTGCTCTCAGCGCCGTTGACGACCTTGATCTAGGTAACACAAATTCCAAGAAGTCTGCGGCTATCCAGCAAGCCGTCGTAGAAAGCCGCGATTGTATCGAGGATTTTCTCCGACGCATAGCGAAATATCAACCGTCACTTGGCCACGGAGAGTTCTTTTCCGGGTGGGAGGCCAAGTTATTTCAGATAAGATGGGCTATTTGCAAGAAGGAGGACGTCGCCCAATTCCGGACTAATCTGCATCAGCGTTCGTCGGCTGTCAACATGTTGCTTGTTACTTTACAAGTGCACGACACCTGCGCCTAAGATTCGCTTGAAGGGGAAGAGCTACACTAATGGAAGAGCAGAAGCGAGGCGATTGTCCAATCGAAGAGGCAGCAAGTCGGGCTGGAGACAGCCCGGCGCATAGAGACGGCGAATGCTACCATCCAACAAGGGGTACTCAGTACCGTGGATATGGTAGACCGGTTGCATATGGAGCACCTAGAATGCTCCCACTCCCTTATGCAGCAGCAGCAGCAATGCCTTCAAGTATCCAGGCACACGCAAATCAGCATCGAGAATGATCTATCAACTATCAAAGAGCTTTTGCACGATTCGAATACACAGCACGCTCAAATATTCCAATCTGTGTTACAACGTAATCAACTGCTATCGCAAACCAATTTCTATCTACTACAAGAGATTGGTCAACTGAGAGCGATGTTAAGGACGAGTATGGAGATTCCTCCGCAGGTCGAGCTACAAAAGCCTGTCATCCTTCTAGACGCTTGCGGTAAACGGGCGCCGTTCCATCTGGAGTTCATTACCTCAACGGAGGCTTTCTTGGCTGTTCTCAAGGTTCGGTTCAGGCAAGCCGGAGTACGGCTTCGTGGTTTACGGAAGCTGGACGATTCAGAATATGTTCTGCAGTCCCAGAAGAAGCCATTGAATATTGCCCTGCCTTGGGAACGAATATTTCGACCTGGACAGCTAGTGGATATGCGGATGACTTTCCATCATGTTATATCGCGAAGCATATGCCCTAGTTGCAAGACTGAGAGGGAGTGTGGTGCAGATGATAATGATGTTGAGTGGTAAGCCAAGACTTCATTTCGTACAAGCTCCCTCTTTTCGATCAGGCTTCTTCATAAAAAATCAATCTTGCGACTAATTAAATCAATTAGCCATGGATGTGGACGTCAATTTCAGAGAATCGTGACATTAAACAGCGTTCCCGCCTCGTGCAAGCAATCCACGGACTCGGCATTTCCAAATATTGCGGGAGTGCGAACAACGAAGCCTCGTGATCTGGACAAAGTTTACAAGGACGAATTCATTGCGGCCGAAGCTCCTGAAGAGGACTTAATGAACGATTTCCAACGGCTAGCGATTATCGCATCATACGAACCGGCTCAGAATCACTCCAAAGACGAGGAGCGGAACCTAAGAGGAACACAAAAGGAGAATTGTATCGGTAGGTGTTGCAACCAAGCTCCATCTGCAGACTCGAAGCCACAGACCGATGATGTGGGTTAAATCTGCGGATTAGACTAAACACGACTTTCACTACATCACCAGCTGATTGATGATAGCTTTGATCAATCCACTCGATTGCAGAACTTCAATTTCTGCTCTGTTACAAACCATCTCCCAGATTGCCAGGTACGCAAGAGATTTGGCCGCGGCAGGAAAAGACCAGAGCGACTATGTAGAGAGGTTTGAGGATTTAAGATACAACTTACGTCAACTCAAACGTCGGCTAAACGAGGACTGGCCCAGAAAGCCTTGGTATAGACTTGGGGAACACATGGAGCTATACTCGCCTCTAGCAAAACTCATGGGGATTAACAAATCGATGGAAAGCCCGTTAGCTCCCGGCGAGGCCAAAAGGGGCCAAGAGTATCTCAGCGTCGATATGCGCTGGAAGAAAGAGGCGATTGACGACCTGTGCAAAGAAATCGCAAACTGCTGCGAGGCTGTCAGAATCAGACTAGACACAAATCCAAACGCGGCCGCGGAGTATGAGTTTTCCAAGAGACAACAAGAGTGAAAGAAGAGAAAGAGTGGAAATGATGCTAGCGCAAGAGCACGAGCGAACATCTCAAATTTCAGCGGTATGACCACACCGAGATCCAATTTTACGACTCTTTCACGGCATGCACGGGTCCTCAGCCCAGAACCAGGGACCATCTCCGGCATATCCCTATAATCGACGGTTCTGAACAGATTACAGCTTGGCCGTCTACTCACGGGTATGCAAAATCTGCAATGTGAGACAGCCCCCAGGTATCGAAGTTCGTAGGCACGAAGCAGGCATCACGATCGAGCTCGAGTCTAGTAATTGGCAATCAAGGAAGGCCGGGTACGATCTCTCGCAGGATTGGGCACGGTATGAAAGGCGTTCACAGAACTGAGCGATTTCCAGTCTAGTCCGTCCAACTATGACGCATATCTAGATGTAAAACTCCATGTCTTATAGTATAAACACTGTCATAACCACCGCTACCATCAAGATATCTAGTTGCCTACTCATGGCTTGCCACAATAAGTTAGCGCCACAACCACAGCTGTACACATTGGTGATCCTTAAAGCTACATATACATATACCCCACCACCACCCTCTCCCTCTCTTCAACATACCAACCCCATCCGCCAGCCGTACCCCACTAGCTGGACCCGCAATCACAGACACACCCTGCATCGCGCCCATTTGCATCTGCATCCCACCAGCACCACCTCGTAACAAAGCTATTCCCCTGAACACCCTACATCCTAAACCGATGAGACAGATCCAACCGCCGCGCCGTCCTCGAGGATCCGCACGTGCGCTTTGTGAGAATCGTGGATATCTCCATCATAGGCGCCTCAAGTGCCGAGTAAGGTCGAAAAACTGGTCTTCTGGCTTCCTGGGACAACAGTCCTCCATGTCATCTGTATGCTGCCCGAGTAGCAGGGTAAAGGCATCGGATCCATGCTGGTGAAGTGATGCTGCGACCTCGCGGATCGCCATAGTGTCGAGGCGTACGTAGCGGCTGCTCTACCTGCGATTCCACTGTATCAACACTTCGGGTCCAAGTCGGTAGAAGAGCAGGGCATGTCGGAGGGGTATATAAGCACGTATATAGCGAGGCCGCAACAGGAACAACCCGACAGAGGTTGATATCCTCGGAGACGACAGAAACCCGGAGTTTGTGCTGGATTCGAAGCTTCCAGTCCTATGCGCCCATGCTCGAAGCCTAGAGTAGCCGAATGCCAACGAAGGCAAACGATAAGCAGGCGCCCCCCCCGCCCCGCCCGGGACTTACAACTACAACCCCCCCATATTCGTATCCCCCACCACCCCCTTCGGTCCCAACCTCCCCACTATTCCCTTCTTCAACCCCAACCTCCTCTCTATCTCCCCCCCAGCCAACCCCTTGTCATCCCGCAACATCAACACCTGCCTAATAGTCGTCACGTCCAGAAACCGCCTTTCCGTCTGCCCTGTCCGGCCTACGCGGCTGAACTCCTCGTCTGCTTCTTGGGCGAGCCGCTCGCGCGCTGTCAAGACTTGGATAGCGGGGTTGCGGGTGGGGTCGGGGAAGATTTGCGAATGGGAGGGTTGCGGGGAGCCGGGGAGGCCTTGGTGCGGTGGAGAGTCGGATTGGGTGGCGGAGTGGGGGGTGAAGGTCGAGGAGTGGGAGAACATGGGGGAGGGGGTTACGGGGCCGAGGGAGCGGAGCGAGCGAGCGAAATCGGGGTCGGAGGCGTCGAGGTTGATTGCTGGTGGATTTTTAGCTAGGAGTCTGGTGGTCATGGGGATGGTGGGCGGGGGCTGGACTGACCTTGGTCTCTTGTTTCGCTTGCTCGTGCTTGCGGATGGACTGTGGGGCCTGGGGCACTTGACTGGCCGGGTGGTGGGCGGGTGGATGGGGCGTTGGTCGTTGGGGGCACTCGCTGCGGATATTGACGTCGTGCAGCACCCGCTGCTGTCTTTGCGGCTTTTGATGATGACGAACCCATTGTGCCCCTGAACGCCTGTGCGAAGGATTTCTGTACTTGCTTCCAAGCTTCAAAATAAAGGTCGAGAACATCTATGAGGTCAGAAAGATGTTTGCACCGTTTGCATTGTCGTCAATGTAGGGCTGTACAAGTTTGCCCGATACACAACACACATCTGCAGACTTTTTCTACATGGTCTACAATCCTTGTGTCTAAGCAAACCTCAAGTCGTATGGAGTGGTCCGTGTATAGGTGCGTCAATGAGAAAAATAAGATTGCGTCTCTCATCAAGCGCAAGTGTGCCCTAATCTCGGGGTCCAGTACAGGACCGGATCGACCACTGATATTGGTGAACAATTTGTGGAACTGGCTGCCGAAGCGCAATTTCCATTGAAGAGATGATGGTTGTTCCATGTTTAGACTGAGACTGATTGCTCTAGAGTACCAATCATTACCAAGCTTGAGGGTGTCCGCTAGCATATTAGGCAGCAGTCCGAAGTATCAATGTTTGGATAGCTTCTGTGTTCCCTCGATGTAGCGTTGACTTCAAAGAACCGCATTCGCAAGATGAGTACAAATTACGTAGCATTCAATCCTACTGTCAGTTCTGCTATGCAGAGTGACGAATTCGAGGAAGAAAAGGCGAGATGCAGGTAAGAACTCGCTCCTTGGGTGCCCCCATCGTCCAAAGAACCGGTCTGTATGTTGATGCATCGGTAGAGAGCGAAAACTTGCAATGCTGAAGCGTCTCCTGGAGCTTTGTAATGCGCAATCAGACGACGATGCCGAATGTTAGCATCCTCTAGGACCCAATGGGCGGAATAGGCTGACTGTCTCAGGGGTTTTTGTTCGAAAAGAGAAGCACGACCAGTAGGCCACGCTTTGCATCTCAATAACATTATGGACTGACTCAATATAAGAGCTCCTAATGGTCAGCCGGTTCTATCGCCCTGGGTCGAACTTTCGAAGGTCTTCTCTCTTGGGTATTCCCAGTAAAGGCTTGCCAGGCCAATGCTGTACTGCTCTCACGGATCCTGGCGTTCGCTGTATGCATGGACGGTTCACACACAGTTCTCCCACACTGTTTGCCCTCGTACATTGCTGGCTTCTCATTTTTCCATGATCAAGTATTTCAGGCAGACGGCTATCGTCAGTCAAAGCATCAGTAATAAAGAGATAGTTCCTCGACTCAATGTCTTTGGGTTTGACCCGACAAGACTATGGTCCTATTGTACAACGTAAGTGCGGGCGCGCAAGAAGCTCCAGTCCTAAACATCGAAAATCTAGATAATACTTTGCTCAAGGTAGTTTAGACCTTGCCATTTTCACCGAAGTCCGGACAGTCTTCGTTCTTGTACCTCTGTCAAGGCCCTGCTTCCGCTGAGAAAGGTAACAGACCCTACCGCAATTGCTGCTGGTAAAGTCTGAAACAAGTTCCAGCTGGTATAATACATAAAGAAAATACCCTCCATGGCTAATATGGACCCGAAAAACAATGCGTGCGATAATGGCGAGCTTCTAATAGCTTTTGACAAGTGGTTGAGATTTGCTCCAAGGGAAAGCCACTGGAAAGAGAATGGGTTAGTAGACATGATGACATTAGCATAAAGCATCACTTACTGTAACGAAGAGAATGGGTAAAGCTGCGACCACTGCAGCGGTGAAAAAGATGGAAATGACTTTAGGCGAACTTTTAGGATCAGACCTGAAGATGTGGTGTATCTCCGGCAGTTTGCCATATCGTAACGGCTTCTCCTGTGAGATTGTTGGTGCGGCGGAGTCGATTTTGATGGAAAGCTCAAAAGCACGGCTCTTGTAAGGTTTTGACGAGCCAAAAGAACCGATGACGAGAGAGGCTGCAAGCGGAGTTGAAGAAGTAAGGAGTTGACTTGGGATATCCTTATGCGTCTATTGTGGTATTGAGTCAGTCTGAGGTAAAGCAAAGTATTTACCTTGAAAGCTTACCAACTCGACTTTGCCCTTCCCGTTCTCCTTTACTGCAAGAGCATACGATGTTTCCAAGCCCGTTGTAGGTTCCGTGATTTGTAGAAAGGCCTGGTGTGGCCGCTTTGGTTTCTTGTCTTCTTGCGCTGTGAGGAGGACCTTGAGTGTGTCGGAAGCCCCAAGTTGGATTGGCTTGGAAAGAGCTTTGTTCTCAATGAGTCTATAGATGTACAAGATATATGTCAGCATTAGCGTCACTATATCTCAGGAGTTTGATGCCGCACTTCTCCTTCGAGCCCCCACTGACGCCGGCACCCTTCCCTTGAACAGAGACAGCAGCATCATCGAAACCCCATGATGAAGCTGCGGTCACCAGTGATGCTGCGCCAATAAGGAGGGCGTATACGAACAGCGACCTCTGTAATTGCATGATGTTCGAAGGACAATTGCGTGGTGGAGCTCAAATGTCACGATCGAGTTGAGGAAACGTAGATGATGCAGTTAGACCCCTGTCGAGGCAAGCGCGTCCCGAAGCGACAAGGCGATTTGATCAAAACCGCAGTCTCGTATCAATGCCAAAGCCTGAGGAGCCTCGAAGATTCAGATTTCTTGCACAATGGGAGTGGAGTGTTGCTTCTTTGCTACATGCCAGCCTTGCTGAAGTGCTCGGTCTCTCTAGTCTAGCCCTAAATGGGAACAAGGACTGGCCGAAAGTCCAATGGGGTTTCTGCAACCGAAGACTCCTAGTCTCTCAGCTCACATCCTTCCACCCCAGGGTCAGGAAAGCACAATCACAATCAGCAGCACATCCTGGTAAGACTTTCATTCGGTATCGGATGGAAACTATCTCACGCTGACCCCAAGATCATTTCACCCGCCTATGTGCTGAGCTTTTCCTCGATTTCGCCAACTTGCACTTTCGGGTCTTGCCTTGCTCCTTAGCCCTCATTCGCAAAGTCCTCACCTACCTACAACACCCACCCCACGACAACGCCCACTTCATCATCTACATTTTTATCTCCCATCTTTAGAGCATACATCCGGAAGCTAGTGCGCCTCTCCAATACATCGAAACAGCTAGCAGGACACATGGGCACTCGACGCAAGTCACGAAGCCCTAGCGACACCAGACACGCCTCCAACGTTATTCGGGTGAATGGAACAACTACGACAACGGGCAGCACAATGACAGAGATGGAAGGTCACCGTGTGAAACGAATCAAAACAGACGATGCGGTCAAGGGCAGATTTACCGGTGGCTCTCCAGCGTCAGGGCATTCTCCAAACATTGCGGGGACCCGTAATGATCGTGTCATGGATCTCGGCCTAGACAATGCACATCCAAATGAAGGCATCGATATTGCGGCTTTAGCAGCACACGCGGCAGCATCTGTAGTTGCAGACATCGATCCTACAAATTCGACCAAACTCACTTCAGCGAATACAAAATCGGTCCCAAGCGCTAAATCCACGCTGGGATATCCGATGGAGATAGATGGAAGTGGCCAGTCCAGACCGAAGCATCCCCAGATTGACCTAGCAAGTGCACCCGCCGATCCGACTGAGCTCGCAATATGGGTCGCACAACAGATCAGTCATTTCCAGGACGAAGGCCGAGATCCCACGGAGGTCGATGATGAACAACACAGGAACAGACTGCTGTCGCACCCTCCTGGTATCTATGGTCGTCGACTCGATGAAGACAGCGACCCCATGAAAGTTGCGGAGCGCGAAAAATTACGAGAAGAGAATCGGGAGAGGAAAAAGCGTTGGAGGTTGAGTAACACCGAGAGAAGTATGTAACAGTGCCTTAAATTCCTTGAGAAGTACGGATTCAGAGTT
This sequence comes from Umbilicaria muhlenbergii, assembly GCA_000611775.1. Classification (NCBI taxonomy): domain Eukaryota; kingdom Fungi; phylum Ascomycota; class Lecanoromycetes; order Umbilicariales; family Umbilicariaceae; genus Umbilicaria; species Umbilicaria muhlenbergii. The sequence goes on from KK106983.1 coordinate 5,201,292, forward strand.
CTGATCATCGCTCTCCTTACAGATAAAGACAACGACCTTCGCTGCCGTATCAACAAGCGCGCGAAATCAATATACGGCCTTGGTCCGTCGCCTGAGAAGTCGGCCTGGATGGAGTCGGAGTTTAACAAGCGGCGCACGAAGCGAGAGCACAAAGAGAGGCAACGTGGGTTCGGCAATAGTGAATTTCCAGGGTTTCCTATTGCCACCGATCTCGGCAACACCCTGTTTTCTGCTGCGGACAACGACTCTCAGCACGAAACCAACGCTGCGGGAATCCTCTTGGCAAACGTTCTGCTTGGTCCAGGCAGAAACGGAAGATCAAATGCTGAAGCGGCTGCTGCGCTGAAATCGGCACTTGCAAATGACTCAATCGATCCAAGACCCTATATCGAAGCACTACGCACAATGGCCACCAGCCAAGATGTCATGAATGGCATTAACGAAGTTCTTAGGTACGAAGGAGATGACGATGAAGGCGATATCTTGAGTGGTGACGAAAATTCGGATCCAGTGGTGCAGCCAACCGAGCTGCGCAGCGGGGCAGCGGCAGAGCATGCACCACAAACCAACGATCACGAGACCGACATCATTAAAGCACTGAACGCTGCAACCGCAATCCTCAACGAGATGACAGAGACAAAGTCCCAAACTTATACGACGCCATACGGTAATCCGCTCCCAGCTAATGAAGTGAACGGCTTCACGGCTGTCAACGGTGTCAACGGTGCCAACTCCCAGAAGTCAAATGGAATCACGAAGCCATCAAGTTCAAGACCCGTAGTCAATGACCACGGTCTTGATCAATCCCAGATCGACGCTCTTCTGGCTCTAGCAAATGGTGGCTCCCTGACTGACGACGATGATGATAACACTATTGCAGATGGACAAGATTCAGTGGGTCAACAGCCGGACCAAATTTCAACGCCTCAACCAGACAGCGATATCACCGCAACTTTGCAGCTCATAGTCAGTCAGCTCATAGCGGAACGAAACGGAGACAACTGTCAAATTCAACGTGGTTTACCCGTCACCACTTCGCAAGCAGATCGGTATGGTTTGAACTCTGCCAAGGATCAGGCAGCCACACTCCAATCACTGTTTCACCAGGCAGGGGTATCCATCAACACCATCATCCCCGCAGCACAAAGTCATGCCACCTCCCAGCTCTATGCACGCCTTTCAAACCGTGCGCGCTCGTCCACTCCTATGGGCGGTGGGATTAATCCAGCACACGCTAGTGCTTATGGCAACACTGCGCAGATGAATCAGAGAATGCTCGCTCGTCCCGGTGTCTTCAGCAAACCACTTCAACAAACAAACTCCTCATCAAGAGGAAACGTGGTCGGACCTCCGTTGCGGGCAAGAAATGCAGAGGAAATGAAGAAGGTCAAGAGCTACGGATACCCACCCTTGCCGGGCTCGAGACTGGGTATAAGGAAGAAGTGATGGAAGGTTGATTTTGACATACTTACGACTCAGCTGGCGCACCTGGGACTCTTTCTACGAAGCATATACTCGGAGCGAACGGGGCTTTTGGATTTGTATCATACGGAGCATAAGGTGCATTGTTATTGAGGGAGGAGGGTCCCTGTCCAGGCATGCAGCCCTCGGTCATGTTTGGCTCTGCGAGGGGTTTCAATACAGAAACCGGGTGTTAGTTGGACTGTTGGCTGGCATGCGGGCATGTTGTAACTGTACTCTTTAGACTGAGAAGACATTACTAGACTCGCATATTCTCAGGGTGAAACCAGTATTATTTGAATAGTTTGAAAACCTGTCGAGCCACTGCACTGACCTAATTGCTATTGCCCCCTCTCAGCGTGATCTTCACACGCGTGCCTTGCGTCGTCGTAATGATAGAGTTGTAGAGCATCATCATTCCCCTATAGCGGAATTCGAGATTATCGAGAGCTTGTATCCTTGTACACGAGCAATTCTTGGTAATAAAATATTGACGGAGGCTGCTCGTAAGCGGAGTCAATCAAAGACATTCGGCAATAACGACTGCCGACGACGAAGCTCCCGTGACAAAACCCGTTGCCGGCTTCGCTGAGTAGGAGGAAGCAATCTATGAAGATGTCACAAAGCTCGAAGAAGACAACAGCACGGACCATAGATACGTCCAAACTAGATCAAAGCTCGAAGACGCAAACGAAGGCCACACAGCATCCTGCACCATCTTCTGCTGATCCTCCCAAGCCAAATGTCCAGCCATCCAAGATCTTGAAGCAAGTTGCAGAGAGGCGAGCTGCAACTGCAACTCCTGAGAGCAGTGGCCAAGCTTCCAGAAGCCAGGAGATCAGGTCAATACCTCCTGCAGTTCCAACAGCGAAGGCCAGCCATCCCCTGCCCTCACCAACCCAGATCAATGCCTACGCGATCTCGCAGCTCACCGACAGACCTCTGAGACGGGGAGGCAAAGTTTACGATGGGAAACTACCTGAAAAGTACAAACCTGCGGCACGACGGTGAGAGTTCCTTTGATCTGAGGCAACGCCGGTAGCATCTTAGCTTATAACTTTGCAGGATCACCTATGCCATCGTGGCACTCCCAATTGCCCTCGTGACTAGCTATATGTTATATCAACGATGTATTACTTATCCCCTAGCAGGCTCGCACAACCCCTTACTAACCACTTCTTCCTATAGTGGTGTTGGGTCAGGAGCGGAAAAGACTGATCCCTCCACCCACCGAGCCTTCTCCAGCGGCTGGATCATGAGGGTGCGATGCTCAAAGAACGGACAACCGCAGCGAGCATACGACAGCCCGTGAAGCCATGTAAAGTATTTGTATATTAGACCAAGGCGGTCTTTCCATGGCCAGCACGTTATCAAATGTCATCATGGGTGGAGATTAAGATGACGAGGAGTGTTCACAAGCTTAGTGTCTATCATACTGCTTCTCCACCGCCATCTATACTTTCCGTACACAAACGGTCAAAGCTACTACTCGGGCCTTAAAAGCCTTCCTCTCGTACAATTGTCGTTCCGACCAAACGGTTTTGGCGTCTCGAACAGTTGCACGAGAGGCTGTTTGATTCCATGGTGGCACGGGTGCGTGGGTTGGCGTCTGTTAAAATGAGGTTATTGAAGTAGGACTGATAGGTCGGTCATAAGGTGAAAGAGCGAAGGGTTTTGATAGAGCGTAGGAAAGGCTCGCAGCATCTGCTTGTGGCCTAACCGGGCTCTCTTTGAGGAGTGGATCAGGCTTCCTCCACCACGCACTTCTCGACATACATGAACATGGGAGAAATGTTAATATACCCGTGATAGCAAAGGTCCGGAAATAGTACACAGAAGTCAGTACATATTGTGCTTGATGCGAGTTGCAACTGCTAAAGACCGTTTCACAGTGTTTAACAGCCAGGTGGTGCTGAGCCAATCAACTTCGTTAGCGCTATTCCTCTTTCGTGTGTTGTCATAACAAACGAGGCCCCGCCCATTTGAACTTCTCTCTTCTATTCATCCAAGCCACTACACAACCTCGCGGCAACTTCCTCGATTCAATGATCAGCATTCATTGTTGTTGATAAAAACTTACTGTACACAGGCTACTCATGGTAGCTCTTTCAACGACGGCGAAGAGAAAGAAGACCGCAGACATGGACGAGTCACCGCCGAAACGTGTGACACGCGCACGCGCAAAAGCTACAGAGGAAACCAAATCCATTGCGAAGACCACCAAGATCACAACTGCGGCTGCCAAAGCAGCTGCTGAGAACAAGGTGAAAACAACAAAGCGCAAAACAAGGGCAGAGGATGAGCTTGAGCAGGCAGAAGCGAATTCCGGGCCAGCTCCGAACCCCAAGGCGGAGCCGGTCAAGACTCGTGGAAGATCAAGGAAAATAGTCGAATTTGTCACAGCAGAAGGGCCTGTTGAGAAAGTGCCTGTTGAAAAAGCGCAAACCGGAACCAAAACCCGCCAAGAGAAGGATGTTTCTATTCCCGGTTCGGCCCAGCTGGAGCGCCCGAAAATGAGAGCAAGGCCTAAGAAGAACACACTCACAGCAACAACGGAGCCGCAAGCGGTGGTAGCAAAGGATGGAAAGCCAGAAAACGAGATGAAGTCTACTCGGGGACGTGCAACTACAACCATCTCAAAGGCTACGCGTACAACAGCTCCAAAGCCCTCCACGATCCGGAAAAAGGTCACGTTTCAAGTCGAGTCCGAGCAGGACAAGGAAAATATCCCGGCTGCTCAAGAGCAGAAGGCAAAGGCTGGGCCCAAGGCTACAGGTCTGAGAGCTAAGCCAGTACGCAAGCCGGCCCAACCCAGAACAAGTAGCCGTGGTAAGGGTGTCACCACAGGAGAGGTAAACCAGACAGGAGGAAAACAAGAAACTCAGCCGTTGTCACCGAAGAAAGTCAAGCAAGTTGCAAAGACCAGCTCAGTCAGCTCTGAAGATGAATTGTGTGGTGAGAAGACACCCATGAGGGCTCTGAGCAAGTCTCCCAGCAAACCGGCCATGAGTGGGATGAGAAGCAGCGTGAAGCCAATGTCGAAATTAGACTTCAGTGCAGCAACTGCTCCGTCATCGCCCACAAAGTCCCTGTCGTCATCTATTCTTACGAGCCCCGCACGACGTCCTCCACCTTCGCCATTCAAGGACGCTCTGAAGGAATCTCCCAGAAGAATCAACCTCGGAGAGTCTATAGTACAGCCTGTGCTCAAACCCTCACAGCCAACAGTGAAGGTATCACTGCTTCAATCTCCAGCACGTCGACCAGCTTCATCACCAACAAAAGCAGCAGCTCCCAGCTCCCCGGGGAAGTCAGCCATATCGGTACCGATTGATGATGCCGAAACGCCTACGAAACAAGCGAATCCGATCAGAAAGCCGACGTCGCTCTCGCCGCAGAAGCTTATCAGTAGTCCGTTGAGAGCGGCCAGGTCACCAGAGCAATCCATCAAAGTTCATAAGATGAGCTTACCAGAGCAGGAAGAACTGGCAATTACGACTGAACCCTTATTGATTAACGAGTCGGTTGTCTCCAAGGATCCCAGAGACAACACGCCGCAGCGTTCTGTTGCGCAGAACGTCCCTAAAAGTTCCACAAAGACCCCCAAGCCGGAGCTGATGCTGCAAAGCCCGCCTATGTCACCAACTGAAAGTGCCGACGAAACCGAAGCCGACGTGGATATCGCAGCTGCAGCAGAGCGTCACACGGACAGCGTGATTAGCACTCGTAGTACCACTCCTTCAGGACCACCACCTTCCTCTGTTGTGAAGGCATATAACTTGTCTTCCCCGGCGTGGCGTAGTAGTTCCGAAGACTCGGAGTCTGAAGACGAGCTTCAGTCACCACAGAAGAATAACACGCCTACACCACTGTCTAACTTCAATATATCCACCAAGGATTTCGGAATTAAAGGGGCCTCTACCCCAAGTGTTCCCAACAAGACCCCAAAGAGTATACTGAGGCACACGGCTGCTAACGCTGAGGCCCCTACCTCGACGAAGTCTAAATCTAGAGCATCACAGAAACCACTCGTTGAAATGACTCCACTCGCAGTTCAGTTGAGTTCATGGCTGGCAGCAAGCCCTGAGAAGAATACTCCAGCCGATGAGGTGCGACGGCCTCGAGGCATCTTCTCGCCCATTGGTCCGACCTTGTTGAGTCGACCGGACCAGAAATCAGAAGACACTCCTGTGATGTCTCCCATCAAGTCCACCTTCTTCGAAGATGAAATGGCTGTTCGCGATGAACAGAACGAAGCTGAGTCTGAAGACGTCTTCGAAAACGATGAGAATCGAATGGATATCCAGCTAAGCCAAGAATCGCATGACTCAGAAGAGTATGGAGACGAAAACGCCATGCCTCTCGACCCTGAGCTACTTGGTGCGGAACACAAGACCCAGGACTTCACGTTGACCTGCACTCCTGCGAAGGTCTTCTCGAAGCAGCCGCGGGAAATTCATACGGTGTCGAAAGTTCCCTTGCGACCTGCAGCAGAGGATTCTCCATTGAAGATGCCACGCAAGCGGAGTAAATCTCTCTCTAGTGACATTGCCGCAGGCAAGAGTTCTCAGAACGCTACCAGTGCTAGGATTTCCCACCCAGGGGATGGAGTAACCGCAGACACCATGCTTAATGAGCTCGTGGCCGATGCGTATGTTACGTCGTCCAGGCTTACCCTAGCTGCGCCCCAGACTCCGGGAAGTGGTGTGTGGTCTGTTGCTGGTACCCCAGCCAGGAGCAACCGTCGAGGTGCAGACGCGGAAATCCTTAAAGGAGCTGTGGTATACGTGGATGTGCACACGACTGAAGGCGCTGATGCAAGCGGCATCTTCCTTGAGCTCTTGACTCAGATGGGTGCCAGATGTGTCAAGCAATGGACGTGGAACCCCAGAGCAAGCTATGGTGGTTCCCTGGAGGACACCGGCTCTGGTCAGCCTGGGTCTTCCGATTCTACCCATGAGTCTACTACTCCAGGAAGTAAGATCGGTATCACCCACGTTGTGTTCAAGGACGGTGGAAAGCGAACATTGGAGAAAGTCCGTGAGAGCAAAGGAGTAGTTCTCTGTGTCGGTGTTGGCTGGGTGCTAGAGTAAGTCAACCTACTCCCCAAATACCATTCTATCGTTCTAACTAAGGTACTAGCTGCGAGCGTGAAAATAAATGGCTCGACGAAGCAGACTACGCCGTCGACACCTCCACAATTCCCCGCGGCGGTCACCGTCGCCGCAAGTCAATGGAACCCCGTCTACTCTCCAACATTAACGGCAGCCTCATCCCCGCCGAACCCCCAGCCAAGCAACAACCCCTCGACCTCTCCCCCACAAAAGAATTCCTGACCTTCAGCTCCCCCGCCTCCCGCCGCGACTCTTTCGCCATCGTCCAGCAGGCCGTCTTCCCCGAAGCGCAGCCGCCTCAAACACCCATTGCTGCCGACGACGATTGCGGGTTCGAAGAATCGGCATGGGGATCACCGACGACGCCATACTATCTCAGCAGGGGGGCAGAGCTGGTGCAGCAGACTTGTCCGCCGAAACAGTTGCAGCAGTTGTTGTTTCCACTGTCGGGCGAGATTGAGGATCAGCCGGATGAGACTGTTCGGAGGAGGTTGTTACTGGCGAGGAGGAAAAGTCTTCAGTGGGCGCCAAAGGTGGGAAGTCCATTGGGGAGGGCGGTGAGTTTTGGGAAGTGATGTGGGAAGGGTTGGGTTGGGGGATGGAGGGAAATTGGGAAATTGATAGTTGGGGAGTGAGGGATGGGAATGGCGATGGTGATGGCGATGGGGGATGGCGATGGGGGATGGCGATGGAGGATGGCGATGGGAGATGGCGCTGGGGAATGGGGCGTGTTGGGTCTAATTGACCCTGGTGTACATTCGTTTGATGGGGCTCAGGTGATGCTTGGATAGTTATCGGAGTTGGGTGGTTTGCGGAATAGCAGTTGTGAGATGTCTGTCGCTACCTGGGGCTTGGATGTAATGGATAGGGGATAGGAGTACGGTAGAGACGCAGATGGAATAGTATGGTTGCTGTCACTGCTCGTTTACCATCACATGTTCATGATGGAGACTAGTCGAATGCATGATGATGCCCTGAAATGCTGTACCTTGTAGAGAATTTGTTGATGGCAATGTTTGGTTGGCGTTGTGGTATAAATACTGGCCTTAAGTCCGGGACAAGCAACCATGCTTTAAGCTTATCACACAAGCTTCGAGGCCGCGAGACTACATCCTTGAATGGCCGCTCGTCGATAACCGCCTGGTAGATTTTAACGGTACTGAGGGATATGCTGGCATGTATCTCCATGGTACTGGTTACGAGGACTTACCACCTCCTGACGAGAATTGCGTTTATTTAATCACTCATTTCCGCTTGAATCTACCTCGGCGTATTTCTCTGGCGTTGGATTCCATTTTTCCCTTAACACATCCAGGCGTAGGCTTGTAGAGGCCAACCACAGATCAGATGCCGATATATCCGCATAACGAGACTTATGCTACTTGCTCTACCTTGAGCCTTTTAAGCCTCCTAGCGAGGGATCAATGAATGCTTTGGCCATACTCCGCCAAAGAGGGTTATCCAATTGAGAATCCAGATATTGCATGACTAGAGAAGCAGGTCAAGGCGAAGAATGCGTGTCGGACTAAGGATGTGCGACAATCGGATTGAGTAACGAACGACCCAGAACAGAGCCTAGAAAGCTGGTCGAAAGTTAGGAGAGGGGTTCTCCGTCCAAGAGGGCCTCCTCTGAGAAGGAGCTCCAGCGAAAGCGAAAGCGAAAGCGTGAGATGGATAAAGCACGATACCGTACAGACTCAGCTGTAGTGAGAGGAAGAAAGCGTCAGCAAAGCCGCAGGTCTCCGCGGCATATCAGCAGTTGCGCCTGGACGAAACGAAGCTTACGAAGACCCCGGAGTAATCGCGGATCCGAATGCAACGATACAAATTAGATCCAGTGTCTTCTCCAAAGACAGAAGCAACTCAAACAAGCAATCGTATCTGAAAGCAGGCTCAGATGCCACAGAGCTCGAGAGAACAAAAAATTAGGGCGGAGAGAGCAAACGACCAAGGATGTACCCTGCCTTTGGGAAATGTTAACGGATGGAGTCGACTTTCTTGTTACTTTGAACCAAAACAACAGACGAATGAAGAAGCGAGTTTGTGCAAAAGAAGGAAGGGAAGGAATCCTGTATACGAGTCACACACACCGCAGTAGCAAGATTGTAGAGTATCAATAACCCAGTATCCAGTACGAGTACCTAAGTACTCTTTGGAGGAAGTTCTGTAGGAAGTCGGCTCGGGAATTGTACACAGAACTGCACCTGGATATGGTAGGGTGTACATGCAGCCAAAAGTGGGCTTTACGCCTAGCAATTCCCTATGAAGAACGCCGTTTCTACTCTCCCTCGAGGTTGGTAAACAAGGAGTAATGTGGGGAAGATTGATCTGGGCATAGTCGTTTCAAGCGGGTATCTCATCCATATGTTTTTGGCAAGGAATGTCTTTTCGATCCACATGCACGGATTGTTCCGAACTATTTTTCGAGCGTAAGAGAATGCAAGATTAATGGCTCGCAACCCATCGAGCGGAACAGTTTTGTCAAGACGCTCTTCCTTAGAAACCGCCTTCTTCGTTCCGCAATAGTGTATTCCGTCCTTACACGCCAGAATTTTGTTCCATGCCCAGACCCAGTGACGTTCATATGGAGGATGGATATAGCATCACGCGGACGGAGGCACCGAAGGAGCGGGGTGGGAGGTTGTGTCTGAACTGGGCGCGGACGGCGCCTGAATTGCCTGGGAGCGATCTTTGTCAGAGAAAAGGCGCTTTGGAAAACATGTCCAGCTTAACATGGATGATTCTCGACGCTCTCGTACATACCATGGGTATTTGTAATGGTTCCCCAGATCACTCTCAGCTTTGTGCCTCGGACCTCCTTGCTCGCACGGTAGACATATGCGCAACGCTTGCCAAGGTAGAATCTGGATTGGTTATGTCAGTGGATTGGAAACCTTTGCTGCTTGCAGTTGTACGCACTGGGCGGCTTTGGAATCTCCGACGCCTTCGAGAACGAGGAGGCTATTTGCGCATGTCAATGAGCTGATGGTTCCCTCTACAAAGACGCCTATTACCTGGTGCTAGGATGTGTAGTCCGCTTTCCACGTCTGTAGCTCAGGTGTCGTGCTCTGTAATTGGTGTTAGTCACGCATCGTCGATTCAGCTGTTGAGGTGGCTCACTTGACGTAAACTAATTACAAGCAGCAGTTAGCGCTGGTCTGCTAGTGATCTATGGGTGACATACGCCTATGGCTCTTCTGAGATTCCATACTGCTTGCTCTCTTCTGGCACTGCGTTTGAATGCAATTTATCGTCAGTTGTGCGATGTCTAAGTCAGAATGTGCGGATGGTTCGCTTAGAAAGAAGCTATACCACATATTGCCTAGCGCCTTGGCAAAGTCAAGCGCCTTCCTTCACTCAGTCTCCTCAACACGCCTCATCTGAGGACAGTTGGGATACAGAATTCCGCCCCCTAGCCGTCTCTTCATCTCGAGAATGTTGAAACGGAGACCTCCGCTCCAAGCGTTCTCTTCATCCACGGGTCACTGATGATTCTTGCGGTACGCCGCATCCAATATCCCGAAATCCAGCAGACTTGAACAGCCTCGATCCTTCTTTCCTGACGGCGGAAGCTAAATCTAAGCGCACTCAAACTATAAGCTCAGTGTCTACCAGAGATTGCGATCTACGCTACCATACTCGGTCTCATAACAAGCCGTTTTGCTGCCGCCAGAAGCGAAGCACGAGATTGACGAAGGGCATCCTTGGCGTGAAAGGCACATCGACTGACAAGCCTCCTAAAAGCTGGAGAGAAAGTATGGACAACGCGTAGAAGCTGTAAGATACACGAGAGGTGGCCGAGGAGGCGGAACACAGCTGTGCACTCAAGTGTTTCTAAGAGCTCCAGGCAGAGATTATGGGGTTGAGACTAGAGTATTATTATATCATATTTAGGGTACGAGAAAGGTCTAAAATCAATTATATCTCAAAGCTTATATGTCTTGACTCCTCTCCTTGGATGCTTTCTTCTCTGTCCATGTGTGGGGCAAGCTTGGTGCGTGAAGACAACTTCTGTCCGCCCAGAATGATTTCTTCCTTGTCGCTCTTATCACGCGAGCAAGGAGCCGTTGTACGCTTCGTCAGTGACATCAAAGAGATAGGTAATCTTTGTTGATAAGTTAGGAATCAGGTAGCAGCTCATCAGTTGCTGTTCGTGAATTTGAGCTGTTCAGGAGTACTCATTGAAGATACAGAAAGTGTGACGTAAGGAAGTAATCATTGGTAGCGATCGATAATGATTGATTACCAGTAGTTACCAGCGGTGTGCAAAGTTAGCGACCTGGATATCATCCAGTAATTCTGGGTTGAGACTTGTCGTTTCCAAGTCCTTTAACAAAAGAAAGAGAGTATACACCCACGCCCTGATATTCAGAAACAAGCGGGTACTCCCCAGAAAGCCCCCAAAAAGGGGGTACTCGGAGGATGTTCGCCGCCACTCAAATACTCATTTCCACTGAATCAGATGGTGCACAACTAGAAATGGCGGCCATGGAAAGAATCATCGTTCTTTCTTCGGACTGTACAGAGAAGGGGGAGCGGCCGTGGCAGGACAGTAACAGACATGAGACACATCCATGCTGCGCACCGCCATCGTACGACCCGTAGCACATCTGCAGTAGGGGTCACTGAGGCATCAGCTCCGTATGAATATCCTTATATCGCAAATAAAACGATGTAGAGGTTAATCGCAACGCCAGCTATGCCGCTAAATGATGCTCAGAACAACTGCAAGGTCTCCGCGAAACAGCGTCATCCTGATGCTGTGACGAATGCCCTCATGGCTTTTACGGCATTTCCTTCGTGTGCTCGTAGTAGTTCTGTAGCTTTAGGCTTGCTCAATTCCAGCTGCTCAACCTACACAGGTTGTCAACATCACTCTTCCTCTTCCAACGAATGATACGTACCAGTAGCCCAACATCCGCCTGATCAACCTTTACCACCGGCTTCTTCTTCTCGACCTCTCCTTCCTTGCTTTTGCCCTTATCGCTCTCCTTCCCTTTACTAACAAGTTCAAGTCTACTCATAGCCTTCCCAAGTGCTTCTTGATCAAGGTTGGTTTTCTTGCTTGTGCCCTCGTCATCCTCGCCTCTGGCATCAAGTGAGGAGAGTGCCGCCGCAGCTTTGCGGTCCTCGGCGCTGGCGGGAACTGCAGGCGTCTCATCGTCGACATCGGCGCCTTCTCGAATTTGCGGAGGCTGCGGTTCAGCCATTTGAAGTATTTTAGGTCCGACTGGCAACTCTCGGCAGGGGTCTATAACATTGTGCCAAAGTGGCTGATTATGGCAGTTCAAAGCAGCTTGTGGAGGGGGTGGTCTCGTTTCTTGAGCGTAAATTGTACGCGTTACTGGATTAGGCGATCTAATGTTCGAAAAATCGCAAGCTCGCCCTTTGCTTGTCCTACCTACACCTTCAAACCTGGAGCATCAACTGAGCTGCCATTTCTGTACCGTCTTGCATCTGGTCTGTGTTTCTGTTCAGAATACTCACCCTCGTTTGTGGTTCACTGTACTTCCGATTTCCAGAAGCAAGAAGTCATAGTCTGTCAAACACTGTAAAAGAGCTCTCTTCACTTCCACACAATTGCGCATTGGAAGGCGGCATAGTTCCCAGTAATTTTCAATATCTTTGACTTTACTATAACCCATCATGTCTACAAGCGGACGTATCGAAGAGCATATATCAGCACCCAAGCTCAGCAAGGGTGGGCAGGCTGCTGTTGAGTTGAAGCTCGCCAATGGCCATGTAACCAAGACAGATGCCACTACATGGAGTCCCTCGTCATGGACAACGAAGCCCATCAAGCAGGACGTCACTTATGACGACAGAGGAGCAGTGGAGAAAGCGCTAGCAAAGCTGGAGAGACTGCCGCCCATTGTCACACCCACTGAAATCGCGAAGCTGAAGAAAAGCTTGCGCGAAGTGGCTCTTGGTAATGCATTTCTTCTGCAAGGAGGGGATTGTGCGGAGCTATTCGAGTATTGCGAAGAGAATGCCATCGAGTCGAAGATCAAGCTGCTGCTGCAGATGAGTCTAGTGCTCATCTGGGGTATGAACAAGCCAGTAGTTCGGGTAGCACGAATGGCTGGACAGTTTGCCAAACCCCGTTCCAATCCAATGGAGATGCACAATGGCGTCGAGATACACTCATTCCGCGGGGACAACATCAATGGCTACTCCTTTGAAGAGCGGACTCCGGATCCATCCCGTCTGGTCGCTGCTTATTTTCACTCCGCCAGCACCCTCAATTACATGCGAGCATCACTGGCGTCCGGTATCGCCGACTTACATTCTCCGCTTGACTGGGGTTTGGGGCATGTGCAAGATCCTAGCATCAAAGCAAAGTATCAGCGCATCGTTGAAAGCATTACTGAGAGTCTTCGCTTTATGCGAACAGTGGGAGCTGACAGCAACGCAAACAGTCTGGAGACGGTAGATTTGTACACCAGTCACGAAGGATTACTGTTGGAGTACGAGCAAACCCTTACGAGGAGGCTAAAACACCCGCTTAGTACAAGACAGCCGTACAGGCCGGGAAAGAATGGCGAAGGTGAAGGTGAAAGCGATGGCAAAGGCTGGTACAACACTTCAGCACACTTTCTTTGGATAGGCGATCGTACGAGACAGCTAGATGGAGCGCATGTGGAATTCTTCCGCGGCCTGGAGAACCCGATTGGCATCAAGGTCGGGCCATCAATGGAAGGGCAAGAACTCGTAAAGCTGCTTGAAATTGTCAATCCGAATAAAGAGGAAGGCAAGGTTACTCTCATTACGCGCTATGGCGAGGGCAAAATAGAAAGCCTACTGGGGGACCATATCGATGCAGTAAAGAGGAGCGGTCACGTTGTCGTCTGGCAGTGCGATCCCATGCATGGGAACACGCGAAGTACACCAACAGGGGTTAAAACAAGGCAGTTCTTATCTATATTCAACGAGCTCTCAAGCGCGCTGAAAATTCATAAGAATCACGGATCTTTCCTCGGTGGTGTCCATCTGGAACTCACTGGCGAGGCTGTTACGGAATGCGTTGGAGGAAGCGAAGGATTGACAGACGAAGACTTGAGCTTAAATTACACATCATACTGTGATCCAAGGCTGAACGAAAAGCAGGCCCTGGAGCTGATGTTCTTGATCGCGGCACATTATCGGGTGACACAATCACCTTGAAGAAGACCTATGACAGCGAAGGTAACTACCATGAATGGCAGCATATGACACAGAACGATGAGAGGTAGCGTCAGCCCTTCTGACGGTGGCTTGAATTAAGACCTTCCGCGGAAGGTGTGAGGCTCCCAAGGTGCTCTCAGTGCATTACCAAGGACCTTTGTTACAGCGAAATGCCGACATATCCCACGGAGCACGACACTCGAAATTTGTCAAAATAAGTGGAAGCCCCAGGCATCTTCATTGTACCTTTGTATCTGCAGCCCCCAAGTCCCGCTTGGAACAATGCAGTAAGCTTGTGCTCCAAGGCTATCGGTATATTCGACGTGCTACAACTACTTTCCGGTACCACTTGTGTACTCTTGGCATCAACGAATACGAGCATTGCGCAACGACCATATCTAATGCCTCTCATTCGACAGACCCACCTAAGATCGTTGTAATTCGTCCCGCCTTTCTAAAGTGGTACCCTTAGGGCTACTACCTACCCGAGCAAGGCTGCGGAAGTCTCGTCTGCACAACTACCTACGGAACACTGCTACCGACCACAAACAACTGTTCTGTCCACCAGAGCCTCAAGGTTGAGAGTCAACAAGCAAGCTCCAAGCTAGCTTCGTAGCGTAACGTCCTCGGTTACTTGCGATCGGTTCGGCTTTCTCATCAATGTCGCTGTACTAGCAAGTACCACGGAGCAAGTGCTCTGTACTTCAACTCTTACTCCGGGATCACAGCAGAGACATACAACAGATATATGCAGGCGAGGTCTTGCAGTCTATCAGACTATGACGTTCGAGGATACCACCACCGTATGATCAGCTCGCCCTCGACACTTAATAAGGCTTGTGCCTTACGTGACGGCATCTCCGGTGAAGCAGCCCGTGTTCTGCCTATCGATAAGTCACTGCGGGCACTGTTACACGACAGCTGTCTAGGGAGGCAATGCATGCTACCTAGGTAACACACATTGTAACCAGATATAGAGCTCAGCTGCGAACAACGCTCTCTCACTATTCTTCACAATCCTATACCTATCATATAGCTTGTTTGTTACAATCAAAGAAGGACCTACCTTTGCTACTACTCTAACAGTTCTCTTTTAAATTCTATATGGCCTTATGTTTCAGTTACTGGAGGAAAGGGCGCCTTTGTCTGATATATTTACAAACACCTATCCGGAAGGGGAGTAGACCACATCCTTCTGATGTATCTGATGCTGTGGAGCCATCAGCCGCATGGATGCGCGCTTTTTGATTGTTTGGTTACCTAGCCTTCGAATCTGCATCCTGGCCGCGGCTCCAATAGCATCTCACATGTGGCACTTGATCGTCAGGGCAAGGCTGCAAGCTACCTCCCAAGAGTGTGGACCTTTGCGATGTCATGTTCCATATATTCAGTGCCTTTCTTTATTCACCCCGGCGTTCATATGTGTTGATTTTAAAGACTGAAACTACCATTGCTGTTATTGGTATTGATCAACAATGGCCCGTTGGCGGGATATCATTGTGATCGCAGCACACCTCATTGGATTCAGCCTAGGGTGTAAGGTCTATTTCTGAACATCCCTACGTTAGCTGACTTGAGCTGAAGGGTCTGAGGATCAATCAACTAAGACCCCATGCCTTTCATTAGAAACCATTACTTGGTCTCTGTCTCCAGGTGCTTCAACGGCAACTCGAATTCCGCCGTCACCCCTATTCACAAACTCTACCACTGTATTGAGCTCAAGTTCCGCAAAAGTTCAAACTTCCTGCTCGAGTCCCACCGCAATCTCCCACTCGTCCTCTTCAACAGATCAGATTTCATGCAGAAACTCGTCCATATCATCAACCTCAACTCCCTCAGTGTCTTACTTACCGTCACCCAATTCCGCTGCATCAGCAAAACAGTCGTCCGAATTGACAACAGCTCCTCTGAACAGCTCTAACACAACAAGCTGTTCAATCACCATTACCACTTCCTCCACATCCTCGTCTGCATCAGCAAAGCAGGCATCTAAGTTGACGACAGCTCCTTCAGACAAGTCTACCACAACGAACCATGCAACCGCCACCATCATTCCCTCCACGTCTTCATTTGCATCAGCAAAACTGACATCTAGACTGGCAACAGCTCTTTCAAACAACCTTACCACAATGTATCGCTCAACTCCCACCACCACTCCCTCCACGTCTTCGTTGGCATCAGCAAAGCAGACATCTAAATTGACAACAGCTCCTTCAAACAACTTTACCACAATAAATCGCTCAACCGCTGCTACCACTCCTCCTATATCATCGTTTCTGGCATCTCATATGTCTTCATGGACAGATCAACTATCATGCAGGAACTCAACCACAACATTTATTTTGGCTTCATCGGCACTCTATATTTCGTCTAGCAGTTATACCACACCAGCAACGCAGACATCAGAATTAAATACAGCTTCTTCCAACCACTCTACCACCAAATATGGCTCAACTGCCACCACGAAAAGTTTCACATCAGCGTCTTTGAGGTCTACACCAAGTCTTCCACCAGAGTCAGTTTCGACTCCAAGAAAGTCAACCACATCCGCTGTCTCAACTTCACCAGCATATTACGTTTCATCGATTAATTCCTCTGCACGAGCAAAGCAAACATCTAGATCAACTACAGTTCTTTACAATAATTCGGTCACAACAACTTCCTCAACTGGTACCATTACTAGTCCCACATCACCGTTTTTGAGCTTCATCACAAGTCCTCCATCTGCGTCGCTCTCGACTCCTAGCAACACGACGCTATCATTGGCACTAGCTCCTCTCACGAACGGAGCTTGTGGCGCATGCACCATTAATGCCCCAGATGCTGACCTCATCTACTGGGACTCGTCTACGTACACTTACATAGCTAGTTTTGGGACTTGCCTTAACGAATCTCTGGGGAATATCCTCTATTCTCCAAATCCAACACCGTTCACTATCACCCAGAGCCCGCTTGGGGCTGTTGCCACAAATATTGTCACCTACTCCCCCTCTTATTCTACACTCGACACGACGGAGACCAGCACATTCACATACTCTACAGGAACAGAGGTTGACACGTACACTGTCTCATTACCTTTCCCTATCAGTTCCGCGCCAACGCAAGTCATTAAGCTCAAAGCCACTCCAGTCGGTGCCGCTTACGAATACATAGCGTAAGTCGACTACCGCTACTCAGCTTATCGCCCGTACTGACGATACTTAGCACGTTTCCTACGCCTTACATATTCTTTCGAGTCGTCGAGGTAGAACAGGAGATCCTGACCGTAATCCAAGGCGTGACCACGTGTGTAGTTTCGACAACGTCAGTTACCCTTCCGGCGCCGTTGTTGGAGACTTACAGCGGCAACGGCTATGGCGATTGGTCGGGTCGATCGTCCGCCAGCGGTCCATTACCGACAAATTTCATTGAAGCGTTGGGCAACCAGTCTGCTTCAAAAAGCTGCACAGCGGGGACCTATAACGGCAGCCCAACAGTCAACGTGGCGGTAGAAATAGTTGTTGAAGCCTCCTGTGCCGGTCCTGCATTTGTCTTAACGGAGGTCTCTATGCTGTTTGTCCCATCAAAAGCGGCCTCTGCGTCGTTCGTCTCTTCGACCGCCCTTGCTCTGCTCGGCGGTCCACAAGGAGGGCCGGAAACGCCAACCTCAACGCCAGCATCGACAACGTCAGAGGCAGCTGTATCGCCTGCAATCGCCTTACCCTCAGCTTCTGGGCTCGGCGGTGGCTCCAGTTCGGTCGCAGCCCCCTCCCCGACCATTGAAGAGCCAACTCCCATTCCAACAGCGGTCGCCTTACCCTCAATTCCTGGACTCGGCGGCTCCAGTCTAGTTGCAGCTGCTTTCCCGCCCACTAAAGAGCCACCTTCCACTTTAACAACAGTAACCAATGCAGCACCTGCAGTCGCCCTACATCCAGCTCCTGGACTTGGCGGCTCCAGTTCAGTCGTAGCCCCGCTTCCGCCCATTAGGGAGCCACCTTTTACTCTAAATACGGTAGCAAATGTAGCACCTGCAGTCGCCTTCATCTCAACTTCTAAGTTCGGCGGCTCTAGTCTACTTGCAGCTCCCCTCCCGTCCAGCGAAGTGCGAACTTCTATTCCAGTCTCGTCAGCTCCTTCGCAAACATCAGTACCATTTGGGAGTTTAGGAGCGTTGAAGCCAGCTCCCGGTCTCAGCGGGCTCAGCTCTATTATCGCTCCAGTACCGGCCCCTAAGACGGTGGCACCAGCATTCGCCTTAACGCCAGCTAGTTCCGCTGCGGTCCAGCTCATCACACCAACATCAACTTCTGATTTAGGTGGCTCCAGTACTATTGTCGCTCCTTTAAAGCCCGTTAAAGAGCCAATTTCCACTCCTGTGTCGTCATCTTCTTCCCAAAAACCTCTAGCACCTCTTTTGGCGCCCATGTTGCCTTCTGGTATCAGCCCTGATATGATAGCCGTCCCTCGACCGGCCACTAAAGAGCAACTTTCTACCCCGATACCAGCAGGTTCTTCGAGGAAAATAACATCGTTGAAAAGTGTTCCTGTTTTGCCGTTAATTCCAGGAGGATCGGCTTCCAATTTATTTGACTTTAGCTATCTCGCAGGGCCTCAGGAGACACCGCAGCAACAGCAACAACAGCAACCTTCTACTTCCGTGATTACACAAACCGGAGTAACACTTTCATCAGGCTCTCCTACTCAAGCGGCTAGGAATTCTCCACTTGAGTCTGTGTCATCGAGCGTTATTTCCAAACCATCAACAACATTTACAACACAGCAACCACCAGTCATTACTTTCAATGCTTCACCGATCACGGCTAACTTACAGACTGAGTTTCTGATTTCCGGTGAGACGCTTGCTCCCGGCGGCACTCCAATCACCATCGGTGGAACCGTTCTCAGCTTGGGGACTTCGGCAACGGCAGTGGTTATTGGAAGCAATACGATGATGTTGAGCCTAATTCCAAGCTCGAAGTCCAGTGAAGGAAGTACGACTAAAGTGAATGTCGCCGGCTTCGAAAGCTCTGCGTCGAATCGAGAAGGAAGGATCGGATTACTAGTTTTGATATGTTCAATCACCCTAATCCTTACTGTTCGCGGAGCATAGTATCGATGAACAAGAGAATGTTTTAGATGACAATTACTTTAATGCATTGAGGTCCTCAGGACCATGAATACAATAATGCCGTATTTATAGATACTGCTTGTGGCTTTATTAAATGTCAATCAAAATGGTAGTGCTGGGCAAGTCATGTGTCACCGCGTGCAAACCTTCACAGTTGGCCCATATGCGCAAACTGTCCGATCAAAGTCACGCCTGACCACAGTCGTGCATCGCCGATTTGCAACAATAAGAGAGGAAGCACAAGAGCTACTTGCATGAGCAGAAACCAGAATGACGAACTTACAGCTTGACATTACACCGTCATTCTGTTGCAGAGGACTTGGATAAGCATGGCGGACAACGAGGTACAACGTGCCATGTCAATTATACCATATCCTACGAATCGTGAGGTAGTCCTGTGAGCATCTCCAATAGACCATAGAACAAGCAAAGGGCTTAGCTCTCAGACCATATGACTGATCAATCTCAAATCAAGCCGTCACGACGATTCTGTTGTTGTCTACGATCCGCGCTCGAAACAGCTAGTGCTTCGTGATGTCTCTGAGGACAGGGATTTGGAGCTCAACGAATGCCCGTTCTGCCATCGACCACTCCGCGACGAGGACAATGAGCGCAGCCGTGACCATCACGGAGCCTCAAGCCCAGATGTGGCGGCAGGCTTCGTCAGTCCGGAGTATTTTCGTATGCTCCACCACAGCTCGCCAGGATCAACCGAGTCTACACCCCCGCCCTCGCCACGAAGACGACTTGTACAGCCAGTACGGTCCGGTACATCGTCGCCTGCCCTTGGCCCCAGAGGTACTGAGTTCGTGGGTAGTGCGCCGGCTTCTCCACCTTCAACCCATGGGATATCCTCGGCAGCATTCAGTCCGAACTACTTCAATAGGTTCTTTGTGGAAGAGAAGGAGCTTGGGAGAGGGGGAAAGGGAGTGGTACTATTAGTGAGACACGTGTTGGACGGAGTATCTCTAGGACATTTTGCGTGCAAGAGAGTGCCCGTGGGGGATGATCATGAATGGCTCAAGAAGGTCCTCATTGAAGTCCAGCTACTTCAGCATCTATCCCATCAGAATTTGGTCTCCTATCGGCATGTGTGGTTAGAAGATGTGAAGCTGTCGAACTTTGGGCCGAGCGTGCCCTGCGCCTTTATCCTACAGCAGTACTGCAACGCAGGAGATCTTCGCAACTACATCTTAAGCTCGGCCCAACCGTCAACATCTACACAACAGCTCAAGGAAAGGATCCGACGTCGGTCCAAAAACCAGCCAGAGCCATCTCAAGGTCTGCATAGCCCTCGTAGGCTACAGTTCGAAGAGATATATTCGTTTTTCAAGGACACTACCTCCGGTCTGAACCATCTTCATATCAACAACTACATCCATCGAGATCTCAAACCGAGCAATTGCCTACTCCACGATACAGGGACTGGGCTACGCGTACTTGTCAGTGACTTTGGGGAGGTTCAGATAGAAAACACAGTGCGCAAATCCACAGGTGCTACTGGTACAATATCATACTGTGCGCCCGAAGTCCTTCGACGTGTACAGCCTTCGGGAGCCTATGGAAACTTCACTACGAAATCGGATATCTTCTCGTTGGGCATGATACTCTACTTTCTCTGCTTCGCGCAGCTTCCGTACAGTAATGCGGATAATTTGAATGAAGAGAACGAGGATCTGGACCAGCTAAGAGATGAAATCACGTCATGGTCGGGCCTGGACGGTGAGAAGAAGATGCGCCCCGATCTCCCAGAGAAGCTGTACCAATTCTTGAGACGGCTTCTCTCACTTAATCCAGCCAATAGACCCAGTGCCGAAGATATCCTACACGGCATCAAGACCGGGGCTGGACTCGAAGAGACGCTCAATGCCACGTTCGCCATCCCCGGTCCCGTCCACGAAGATTTACGGGCGAGTACACGGATCTCATCGGTGGACAGCCCAGCGCCTCGAAGTCCTGTCCCAAGCCCAGCTCGGAAGATGTCCACGGGCTTCAGCCGTCCAGGGGGACCTTCGAAGCTCCGCCTATCTTTCCTTGATGAGCGAAGCAACACACCGCCATCAGGAGAAAGCGGCAGTGAACGGGCCACGAGTCCCGGTGGTACTCTTGTGTTAAGGTCCAAGTTCCCGTCTCCCGCCAAGGTATCGGCGACTCCCGACCTGATCCCACCTCCGACGTCCCACGCGACTCTCCAAAGCTACATTAGCAGCGTGCTGGCGCACAGGACGGTCAAAGTTGTCCTTTTGCTTCTTAAGTTGTTTTCGGTGACCATGCCTTGTGCGCCTGTGGCAGCAACTCCATGGGTAGCCTATCCCTTACTCGGACTTGCCACGCTCGACCTATATTTCGATGAGCCGGGGCTTTGGGTCTCTATCTCCCTTATGGCAGCGCACGTTGTATTGCTTCTGGGTTCTTTGAGGGCTGGTGTTCTCTGTGTGCCAAAAGCAAGCATCTGGGAGGGCTTATGATTTTGTGATACCACGGAGGTTGCCGCACTCTTTTTGAAGTTCCTTGAAGGTGCGTGAGGGACGAGCTATCATCATGCTATCCTCCCTTCCTATACCGAAGCGTTTTGCGTCTGCTCTCATTACTTCTTCTTTCTCAAAAGTTTGCACTCGCTCTCGCTGAGGAAGCTTTAGACACTAGCTAGCATCGAAAGACCTCAATAGTATTCGAAGACTTTTACACGCTTGCTTCGGAGTGCGTTGTCTTACATTACCTGATGCAAGCCCACAGAATGACATTATGACGAAATAGTCTTATCGGGAGACGGGGGTGCCTTTATCGCTATGTTGTGGAACATTGAACGGCACCGTCGCTTGTACTCATCTTGGAGAGAGACACACACCTTTTCTGTGAATAACATAGAAATCCCCAAAACTCGGATTCAGAGTTGAGAGTGAAATGTGTAGAAATTCTTCCCTGCTCTCTGCCTCCCCGTTTGCCTCTCCGCTCCCGTCACCCCCTCTTCTCCACTCCCTCCCTCCTCCCCATCCTAGTCTCAAGCCACCACCCCGCCCAAGCTCCCACCGCATATCCCCCAAACAACCACCCCTGCAGAAACCCTTCCCCAAACTCCGGATCCGTGCCCTTGCTGCCCGGATAGAAGATTGCGCTCAACCCGCATATCCAATACGCACTGGCAAAGATCGCTGCGGTGAAGATATCGTCCTCATGCATCCTGTCCTTGCCAGCGCGGGGTTTGGGGTTTCGGTAAGTGTAGTATAAAGTTGCTAGGCCTAGGTAGAGACCTAAAGACATGGTTTGTCCATTGTGAAAGCGCGCGTGAGGGGGCCAGCGGGGGTTGAGGACGTGCGTTTCATTAAAGTCAGCAATGAAGGGGCCGACGCCTTGAGCGAGGGCGGAGAGGGTTATGAGGATGCGGCCAAGCATTGTGAGGGGTGAGGTCAAGTGGAATGGTTTGAGAGATGAAGGTAAGGTTGAAGGGTGAGAGTGTTGCAGAGGAGGTTTCTTTTGAAGGCATTATGATGAAGGGTTATTACCTTCCTTATCTGGATGGGTAAGGTACCTTAAGCTCGATAAGATATTGCGTAATCCGTACTCCTATCACCACGCTGCAATGCAAGATTAGGGATGACTGCATCTAAGTACCTTAGGTAGGTCCAGGCACAACCCCCATCGTCATGGCTTTCGGCGTCCACGGCCAGCTCGGCAGGGTATCTCCCGTATTCCGTACTCCTCTCACCACGCCGCAATGCAAGATCAGGGATGACTGCATGTAGGTCCAGGCACAACCCCCATCGTCATGGCTTTCGGCGTCCACGGCCACCGGGCGCCCGCTCGTATAAGAGCGATGGAGCTCCAGTCTGGTCAATGGAGCTCCAAGCGGCAGATTCATCCAAGTCTTCCTTCAGGAACACACAGATCTTGCAAAGATGCATCTCTCCACAATGCCTGGCCAGCTGCTGGCGCTGACTGCCATCTTCGGGCTCTCGCTCGCGAAGCCATTGAGCGCTCAGGATGAGAAGGTCAAGAGAAGCGAGGACATCGTTGTTGCCCCCAAAGTGTTCATCATCGACATGGTAGGCTTGGTCATACTATCATTGTAGGGACCCTGCTTAGAGATTTCTACAGTTTCCTCCGGAAGGAGACATCTGGTACGGCATCCCAGAGTTCAACCTGTTGGAACACAACATTACTGTTCCTGGCCTATCGCCGCTGTACCCGGATGTTCATTGTACCAGCGATGGGCAGATTTGTCAGGTCATTACTGGGGAGAGCGGTGCGTACCCGAGATCCCCCAGTGGTTACCGTCTCTTCATGCTCTCGCTGACTTACAAACTCAGAAATCAACGCCGCCTGCACGATCACAGCCCTAACCTTTTCTCCGCTCTTCAATTTCACAAGCACTTACTTCCTCATCGCCGGCATTGCCGGCGTCAACCCAGAAGTCGCGACTCTCGGCAGCGTCACGTTCGCCCGCTACGCTGTGCAAGGTAAGTTGCCCATTCCCATTCCCCCCTCCAAACACAATCCCGAACCCAAGCCAACCCGAACCAGTGGCCCTCCAATACGAGTTCGACCCCCGCGAGATCCCCGCAAACTTCTCCACCGGCTACATCCCGCAAGGCAGCGTTGTCCCCTCCGAGTACCCGCAAAGCATCTACGGCACCGAAGTCTTCGAAGTCAACGACGCCCTGCGCCAACTCGCCATCGCCTTCGCCAGCACCGCCACCCTGAACGACTCCAGCGCCGCCGTCGCCTACCGCGCCAACTACGCCTCCACGGCCGCCTATGCCGCCGGCGCCGCGGGTCCCAGCGTCGTGGGCTGTGACGTCGCCACCTCGGATGTCTATTACAGCGGCTCCATCCTCTCAAACGTGTTCGAAAACACGACTAAGCTCTTCACCAACGGCAGCGGCGTCTACTGCACCACGGCGCAAGAAGACAACGCCACCCTCGAAGCCCTCCTCCGCGGCGCCCTCAAGAATCTGACCGACTTCAGCCGCATCATCGTCATGCGCACGGCGTCCGATTTCGACCGCCAATACATGGGCGAGGACGCGACGTACAACCTCCTCTATGCGGACCAAGGCGGCTTCGAGCCGGCGATCCAGAATATCTATTTGGCGGGGATTAAAGTCGTCGAGGGGATTTTGGACGGATGGGATTCCACGTTTGCGGCGGGGGTCAAGGCGACGAATTATGTGGGTGATATCTTTGGGACTTTGGGGGGGACGCCGGATTTTGGGCCGGGGAGCGTGTTTAATGATAATCCGGTAACGACGAAGAGGAGTATGGGGAAGAGGAATATGTTTTATAGACGGTGAGTATTACGGGGGGGTTGTAGATACGTGCGCTTGCAGCGCGGGTCCGTAGTATTATCAAGCCTATACAAAAATGAAAGAGTCCGTGTCCCGCAACCTCCTGTTCTCCGATATCAGATTATGAGAGCTGGCGTCCTTTCCCCTCAATTCATAATACCATCCGTCGCAGACACCTCCACCTCAATCCAACTCCTCAAACCTCCCCTCCTGCAGCGCCTGCGCAACCGGATTCTGCACATCCACCACCCCCGTCGCCTTCAACCGCTCGAACAGCACAAACAGCCTCTCCGCCTCCCTCTCCTTCTCCTCCTCCGTCATCTCCTCTTCCTCCACTTCGGGCTCCATATCCCTTCTCTGCCCCGTCACGGGATTTACCTCCTGTCCATCCACCGTCGTCACTTTCGCCCCGAGATCCTCGCCCGGCAACGCCGCGTCCGGGACAGGGAAATCGTGCGTCATGAGGAAGCCGGACGCGAAGCCGTAGCCGACGTTGCGGACGAAGGTGGTGGCGTCCCGGTCGGACAGCTCGAAGAGGAGTTGCGAGATTGTTTCGCGGAGGGTGGGGGCGGCGGGGGAGGTGGAGAGGCGGAGGAGGTGGGAGGCGAGGGTTGAGGAGCGGCCGAGGGCGAGGGAGCGTTCGGTGGGGGAGGGGAGGAGAAGGGTTTGCATGTGGGTTTTGACTTCGGTGGGGGCGCTGTCGAAGACTTTTCGGAGGAGGGAGACGAGTGGGGGGGTGGTTCGCTCGAGCTCTTCTTCTTGGCGGGTGGGGTGGCGGACGGTGTTGTCGAGGATGTGCATTAGGCGGTCTGTATTAGATTTGGGGTCGGATTCTGGGAAGAATGGGTTTGATGGGGGGTGGGTGGGGTCGTCCTCGTTGATAATGTCGAGGTTTAATAGGGCGTTGATAAGGTAGTTGACGGGAGGTTGCAGGGCGGGAGAGGGTAGTTCCAGGCGATGCAGGATTTTGAGGATGTGCGGAAGGGATGGTGTGAAGGACGGAGATTGGTGGGGATAGTATTGTGTTAGGTTGAAGAGGAGTTTGAGGCTTTCGGAGAGAGCGAGGGTAACTGGTTGAGAGGGAGAGTTTTCCTTGGGAGGCTTGGGGTCTGAGTAGAATTTGGAGTGGTGGGCTATGTTCTGCACAGGCATGAGTTGGGTTCTGCAGCAATTTGGATGGAATTGGCTTACTCTGTTTATACTCTCACTTAATTGATGATGTTCAAAGAGACTACCGAAATTGAGACTGGTGTCATAGGTCATGAGGAATAGAATCCTCGAAACCAAGAATTCGTCATCCCGATTATCATTCTGTAGGCTGCTTAGGGCTGGACCAGAAGCTCGTAAGGTCCCAGACAGACCCACCTTTAGCCTTTCTGCGGCCTTGTCAGCGAAACCCAGATCAACAAAGATCTGTCGAGTCTTCGGGTCAAGTAGGAACAGGTTGGCCAGACACCGGAGCGCATCTCGTGAAGCGATCGAGGGAGTGCTATCAAAGCCATGTCGACTCAGAGTTCGAATGCCCTTAGCACCATAAGTGAATGCCGCAAGGGTCGTGCCCTAAGTAGCTCACCTCTTTCGTCAACAACGGGCCTGCGTCCTCGACTCTGCGTGTGAAAGGCTTGAGTTGTTCCAAGGTAGCGTTGCGCTCTGCTCCCAGGCTATGTTTAGCAAGACCCAGCGCATGTTAGTTTGTGGTGTCTTTCTTACCAGCTGGTGACAAGTTGTTCTCCTGTAGATCCAAGTCCAACACCTGTATCAACTTCGTAACTTCCTTCCCTTCCGCTATTCGTGACCTTGAATATCAGTTGGAAGTTCGCAGCGAAGGACTGGTTCGTACAAGACTGACACGTGCCGTTAGATATTGATGCCGTTGCTGACGTTTTCGCCGGGGCTGACATGGTTCCGCTCGAATACGTGGCTCTCTAGCTGCGACTTGCAAAGCTTGGAAACGGCTCGAGCTTTCCAGCATCTCTTGGGGTGGTACTTGTTGAGCTCTCCGGGAAGTGAGCGAGGTTCCGTGAGGCGTCAGGCGTCAGGCATCAGGCATCAGGCGTCCCTGCTGTCTCGTCTGTTTTAGCGGCCAATGAAGCCTGCAGCATCAGTAAACGCACCTCGCTGGTGACGATGAGATTCGAAGACGAAAGACGTGCAGATTTACTCACACATCAAGTACAGTTCGAAGGATACATGTACCAGCGTGAGAGTGTGGCAAAAGAAGAGCTCGTTGATACTATTTGATGTGTGATATGTGATATCGCCCCTCCGCTGATTGGGCCAAAGGCACTATAAATCGCGTGCAAGGGTGTCTGGAGCGGTTTGAAAGTTAATCGCGTCCGGCGTCGGGCGTCTCGTGTGCTCGAACCCTTCTTTCTGCTTCTCCTACGGGGGCTGATGACCTCCCCAATTGCAATTCTCCTCCTGTGAAGAGCCTTGACACTCAATGCCCGTATACCAGAATCTGCGATGACCTGATGACTTGCTGCAACATTCACTGTTCCTCCTCGAGCTATAATCATGGTGGACGTCGCTCGGGTGCTGGCTACTTTACCTACCCGTCCACCAACTCCCCCAAAAGAATCCATCTTCAACAAGACAAGCAAGCCCCTCAACGATGCCAGTCTCGTTACTGGCATAGCACACAGGGCGGCCCTTGATACACCTGACGAGTCTCCTTCCTCTTCCGCCGATTACTTTACGAACATTTCCGACAAGACCTCGAAACGCGTGGGCTTCTCGCCATGGAACAAATACCACCAACCCCCGTCGAGCAGCAAAAAGATAGCCTCGCCTGACGGCTCCATCAAGCCACTACCGCCATCAAAAGAACTCAAGTCTCTGAAGTCAATTCTCAAACCCTACGATCGTCTTATGCCTACAGATCCGAGTGGAACCATCCCCCACGCTCAAGCCGACAACTTTCCGGCAATGCTTGACTCCGTAACTCAGCAATTGGCTGGGATATCACGCAGCTCGAGGCTGGACGCATACATGACCTTGATTGGGTGTCTCAAAGCCTATGACAACGTTCCGGACCCTCAAGCCATGGCTGATAAGATGGATCTGTTAGCACAATTTATACGTCGAGATGTTTGCGCTCAAGTGCTGGAGACTGGAATCGTGGACAGCACGTTGGCTACGCAAGCATTGAAGTTACTCACAATATTCCTCTGGACTCCGGATTTGGCCGATTCTCTTCCGGACGACTTCCGTACTTTCATCGTGGAGAAGTCGATACTAACGCTAGAAGATCACGATATGCCGAAGATGATCGTTAATCACTACATGCATCTCTTGGCTACACAGAAGTTCCGATCGAAGACGATGACCAACGACCGAGTCAATCGTTTGCTGACAGCTCTTGACTTAGTAACGGACCACATCAAGGGCAATGGTGTTATTGGGCAAAGGCTCATGATCTACCAACGCTTGCTTACACAGACAAGATCTCTTATGATAACCCGTGTCGGAGACTGGATCGACCATCTTTTTTCGGGCATGCTGAGCAGCATGAAAGATGTTCGCGCTCGCGCCATTGCGTTTGGAGTCGAGGCTGGCCTTGCTCTTGGTACTACACCTACAGTTTCACGAGCGGTGATGGATGTCTTCAACAGGGAGCCTCCTGATGGTAAGAAGTTCGCAGACTTTATCAGCAAACGTCTTAACTCCATGGTAAACACCAAAGAAGAAGGTACCCATGTTCCGCAAGTTTGGAGCGTCGTGGTTCTTTTTCTTCGCAGCCGGCGGCACCAACTCGAGCATTGGGAATATATGAAGACGTGGCTATTCATTATACAGAGATGCTTCAATTCCAGTGATACACAGGTCAAATTCCAGGCCCACGTAGCTTGGAATCGACTCATCTTTGCCATCTGTCCAGATACCTCCACTAGTCCAGCTATGGTCACGACGCTTCGACAGCCTATAGTATCCCAACTCGAACGGAAGTCTAGTGACAGGCATGCGAAACAGACAAAACAGATCACGTATGCCAGCTACTGTACGCTTTTGTACTATGCTCTGCGTCCCTCAGCAACACACGCTCAGCTTGACTCTTTCTGGGACACCTATGTTTCACGAATACTTCCCAACTGTTTTCTCAGTAACGAAGCCGACACCGAATATGCATGCCGGGTCCTGACTGCTTTGTTTGGGAACACGCAGCCCACTGTCTGGAATGAGAATAGGGCCAACGAGAACGGACCCATCAAACCAGATGAACTACCTCGTCTAGACCCAAAGTGGACCAGGTTAAGAGCAGCAACTGTTCTCAAGGTATTCGAAATAATTCTCGGATCTGCAAGTTGGCAGAAAGACGATGGGAGAGAAGCCCGGGTAATGCAGGCTTGGTGCAGCTTTGTGAGAGCGATTGCGGACGCTGGCAACAAGGAGGTGAAGGTGTCAATGGAATCTATGAGTGCAATCGCTCATATTCTCCGAGTCATCAAGTGTTTTTGGGCCCAACGCCATACGCAGTCGGGACCTGATACGATGCCAGACGTACCTGTCTACCTGCATAGAATTCGACTACTTGTCAACGCGGCAATGGACTGTGTGGGTCGTATACCTTTCACGGAAAAGCGATTGCTTCAGAGTTCCCAGGACTCCTTCGAAGCTGCAGAAACTCCTTCTAGCCGCTCGGTTCGGCACAATGGCGTCCTCCGATCTCCAGTCGTGTGCTTGGTAGACTTCTTGCGGTCTTCTACCGACGCAGGTTCCCAAGCCGTCAATGCTTACAGAGAAATCATTTCGGATCTGCTCCAGGCCTCGTTAGCCATAGCATCCTCACGCCGCTCTCAACTCAAGGCATTGCGAGAATGGATGCATCTGATCTCGCCTGATGATTCATCGTCTCTGCAGTCGAATATCGTTATTTGGGAATCGATCGCTGAATGCGCAAGTGCATCGCTGACATCGGGCAGTATACTTGAAAACTCCGCTGAAAGTCCATCGCTCGTCGGTCACGAGTATAGAGACGTTGTAAAGGTCTTGGAAGTTGGTGTCAGACTGCAGTCCGAGGAGATTTCTTTAGCTTGGGAAAGCTTGCATCAAAATCTTCACCGCCAAGTGAAACACGAAAATGGGAATGGCGCAACTGTCCTCGCGGTCACAGAACCTCTTGCTGGAATGCTTCGTCTAGAGAAACTTGAACACGACAACAGTGGCCTTCTGCTGCCGTGCGCCGCGTCCGTAGTGGAACATGTGTTATGGCCAGAAAATCGACAGGTGGTCGAGCATGCCCGTAAACATCTATGGGGCCCAGCGCCCATGTCACACAAGTCTCTATCTTTCGATCCTTTCGATCACTTGTATACCTTGGTCGATCACGTCCTCATTGATACTTATACGAATTTCCCTTCCAGATCTCCAACTGCTATGACACGACTTGTCGCTGCTGTGGCTTCACTAGTCTCTTCATGCCCATTATCACTCAGAGCTATCCTTCTCAAGCGGATACAAAACGCGCTGGCGGTGTGGATTGAGGATGCATCTGGCTTGTTGTCGCCATCTAGTATCGGCAACCAGCAAGACCTATATCCAACGGTATGATCTCCTCGAACTTCTAAGAATTTTAGGCTTACAGTAGCAATTCAGGTGAAACAACTCTGGGCTGTCATTGTAATTGCAATCGATAGTCTTCCGGGGAAAGACAGCACACTGTTGCAACTTCTGGAGACCCTAATGGTGTCAAGCCTTCGGAGCCGCCACAAGAGCATCGTCAACGAGTCTATAGCATTGTGGAACCGTACATTCGGAGTTGCAGAACATCTAGAATACTCTGATCATTTGCGCGCTGCCTTGCTCCGGGTTAGATCAGTTACAGAAATCCTCGTCCCAGGCCTCTGGGAAGACGATGACATTGAGGTAGATTTTCCCTGAGTGGCCACATTTGATCATGATTGACACATGGCAGGTCGAATCCACGCCCTTCAATTTCATCGAATCACAGGAAAACGAACATGGGTCATTTCTGCCAAGGAATGGCAGTGATGACGCCCAAAGGAACGTGACGCCACAAAAATTTACAGAAACCGTACCCAAGATATTGTCTCACGACACTCGTAGTACTCCCATATCGGCCGAGCGGAAATCAGAAGCCAAGTCGACACCGACGCGACGTTTGCGACACAATGACTCCCAGATTCAGTTTGCCGCCATCGACTCCTCTCCCCTAGGGTCCGACGCTCTAGACTCGCAGCTCCTTACCGATCGTCAGAAAGAGGTCATGGAACGCCAACGGGTCGAAGCGGCGGCCATATTTCCTGGTCTGGGATCTAGCCCGCGAGTAAGGACTCGTGATTCAGAAGGCGCTCTTCCAAAATTGTTCCTGAGCGCCGATCGTCGCTCGTATGAGAACGTCGACGTGGATGAAACGGCATCACCGACTCTACCACCAGTCGATGCTCTAATGAACGATTTCATACCGTCATCTCCCTCTTCCCGATCGAGTCAAAAGCGGTCAGATGCCAAAGCCAACGATATAAAGCCTCCTTCATCTCCACCTACCGCTCCGGTCCTGGCTGATGCCTTTTTGCTCGGTGGACCACCATCGTCGCCCCCGCGTATACACCAAGGCCATGAGGAACTACCGGCGCAAGGTGAATTGGCATGTAGGGTTGTGGCGGGGCCCCAGTACCACGACCGTGAAAAGCCAGCTATTGACCGCGAAATCCCAAATCCTACACCTGTATCACCTCTCAGGGCCGAGCCAGATATGCCCTCATACGATCTTCAAGTTGCGGCTTCACCTCACGTAGAAAACTCTTGCGCAGCGGGTGAGCATGTCGCATCGGACCTCGACATCTTCGTAGACGCCCATTCGAGCCCTGTAGCGAGTAGTCCTACTTTTGCCGGGTTTCGCGAGGAGTCCCTTGAATGCTCTCAAATGCTAAGGCTACCTGAAAAACAAGAGACACTTAACACGGCTACACAAGATGGAGCAACGAGCAAAGAGCCCGATAGTCGAACAATGGATGCTGCGCTTCTACAGGACAAGGACGATATGACCTCAACATATCAAGAAGATACCAGCAGAATCGATGATTCGTTCCCAGCTGCTTCGCCGCGGAGCTTTCCTGGGCAGGAAGAACAGACTTCAGTGCAACTAGTCGACGATCTGGAGAGAGCCTCCTCTCTGGTTGAACTACAAGGCGCAACAGCAATTGAAATGGAAATTCAAAGTCCACAAGCGAAGCAGAAGCGGAAGCGCGCTTTTGAGAGCCCAGCAGGTAGCCCGAAGAAGACAAAGGTGCGATCACCACGTAAGAGCGTCCAGGTTGTTATCGAACGACGGGAGACTGCCTCAGCAGTAGAGGAGCTGCACGACTGCATTATAGTGGATACCAGTGCTGTGAAAGGCCGCCGGCATCCGCTTTCGCAAGAGATAAAGCCGGAGCAATCGCCTGCATCAGCATTCGCTACTGAATCCCTGACGTCCACACCCAGACCACAAGCTAAGCCGGCTCGGCGTGGGAGGCCTCCAATAAGGGGTTCTGTAACAAGTCAAGAGGATCAGCCAAGAACATCTAGGAAGCGAAAAGCATTACACAGCAGTTCACCAGCAGCAGGATCAGTAGGGAACATGGACGATCAGACAGTTCAACCAGCGACCAAGAAGCGAAGATCAACAAGACTTAGTCAGGCGTCCGCAGCTAGCCAAGAAGTTCACAACCCTGTTACTTCACAGGAGCTTGATCGGGATGTCTATGGTTCGGTGAACAGATCCACCAAGCCAGTCAGCTTAGGGGGCAATGAGGTCGATGGCGGCGATAATGAGGATGGGATCATGTTGGCGGAAGAAGCTGATACGGATTTCCTTGGCCGAACTCCAGAGGCGGTCAGTGAACGCTCCGTGTCAATGTGTGAGTCGCCAGTGGAGGAACCAAGCAACGCAGGCGGTAGAGACGAGACGACTGCTGCAGATGCAGGTGCTGATGCACACTCAAATGCTCCGCCCGTCATAGAGAACCCTCATCAGCATCAGGAAGACGAAATCAGTGAACGTCCAGAATGGCCGGCAGGGGAGGAATCGGATATGCAGGCGACGCCAAGCGCAGCTGCCTACGACATGTCATACAAGGCGATCGAGGCAACGGTAGAGGCAGCAGAAGCACAAGGAAAAGCGCAGATGACGACAGTTCAGCAGGGAGAAGACATCCTCATGGGGCTCAAGCAGATGTTGCGGGATATTCAGCATGTTACACTGGGGCAAGCTGAAGAGAGGGAGATCGGCAAGGCGTTGTTTGAGTTGGGAAACGGTGTGTACGAAGCAGGGCGTCGGAGGAGCTGAGTTTCAGATGCATCAAAGGTGCTGTATGTTTGTCTTCTAGATGGGAGATGGGCCAACCAAAGGACGATATGGCATGCTGCTGGGGTTTCAGCGCACTGGCAGCCAAGCAGCCTCATGTAAAGCGGTCAACGGATGGGTTTTGGCTGTGCATTAGGCTCACATTCTCGAGCTCATGTAAGATCAGATGGGTTCGGGATTCGCATTGCAGTGCACTACGGCGGAGGTGGTGTGCAGTCCTCCCTTGATCACGAAGCAGGAGCGATGGGCTGTAATGTGTGCGCGGTGGGACATGTGAGCACCTCTTGACGCACAAGTACGTCAGCGCTGTAAGGCAAGGCAAGGCAAGGCATCAAACCCAAGGACATGTAACGTAGGGCGGTGGGGCCACCCCCTGCGCGCGAGCCGTGTTTCAAGCTAAGGTGCTGCATCATCGCTAACAGCCCACCTCTCTGCTCTCGAGCTCGGTAAAGACGAAAGCATGGGAATTTACTTCAAAAGCCATGTAATTCGTACTCTGCTCCCCCGCCTCCTCCTCCCCTTCTCGTCCCCTACCTCCTGATTCGTGTGATCCTTTACTGTCAAGACTCGTCTTTGCGACCTTTCCAGATATACCCATCCTCCCATCTACTCCTACCCAACCTATTTACCCATTTCTATCCTAATCAACAAGCATTATGGTCGAAAGAGCACACAAACCAAGCAACATTCCCGTCTCACCGCAAACTTCCTCTCCGCAAGCCACGATATCGAATGAAAATGGCCGTGTGACTGCTACCCTACCATCTGGCGAGTTCGTCGAAGTCCTCCTTCACGGCGCTACTATCATCTCGTGGAAAACTGCCAAAGGCGAAGAGAATCTCTTCGTCAGCTCAAAGGCTCGTCTCGATGGATCAAAGGCTGTCCGAGGCGGCATTCCCATAGTCTTTCCTGTAAGTGCCCCCGGCCTTCAGTACATGATCGAAACCCCGCGCTTCTAATTGCCTTGCATTGCATTGACGAGGTACTCCACTAACATCATCCACTCCAGGTTTTTGGCCCACCACCGAAAAACCACGCTACGTCTGAATTGCCCCAGCATGGCCTTGCCCGCACCTCACATTGGGAGTACCTTGGCAAAACATCCTCTGAATTCTCCACGGATGCCACCAGCGGCGGCGACTCTTCGGTCAAACTCGATTTCGGCCTGTCGCCGGAGATGGTCGAGGCGGACTTAAAGGACCACTGGCCCGAGAACTTTGGGCTTACGTATTCGGTCACCCTAAGTACTGAAGGCCTTGAAACAAGTTTACAGGTTTCAAACGTGGGGAGGAAGACTTGGGAGTTCCAGGTACTACTGCATACATACCTCAGAGTTGATGTGAGATGACCCCGATTCCCTTCGGCTCGTTTATGGCGGGCATCAAAAGATTGATGCCCTGCTCGATCAAGGAAGCTAATGAACATTTTGCTTTCCGTCACAGAACATCTCGAATGTCGTTATTCAAGGCTTAGAAGCTACACCCTTCACGGACAAAGTCGCCTTGGCCGAGCAACAAGCAGCTATGAAGCACCATTGGAAACCGAGCAAAGACCCGGCTGTTCCAGAACGCACCAAACCCAGTATGGACGTTCTTACCATTAACTCCGAGACCGACCGTGTCTACCACACTGCACAGGACGGACCCATCAGGGTGCTCGTCAAGGAGTCTCCAAGGTTTGAAGTTGTCAGGGATATTTTGGGAGACGTAGTGGTATGGAACCCTTGGGAGAAGAAGGCTGCGGGGATGAATGATATGGGAGAGGGCGAGTGGAGAAAATTCGTGTGTGTAGAGGCAGGAAGTGTATCCTCGTGGACGAAACTGGACTCGGGAGAGACGTGGGAAGGGGGCCAGAGAATCAGGGCACTGTAAGGGAAGGGCACAACTGGAGGGTCTAGTGGCGGGGCTGGCAATGCATCAAGACCGACTCTGTTCATGACTGACGATTCGACGAATGCATTGGGAGGCCTGAAGAAAGAGATCTGGAGAGATATTTTCGGTTATCTACCCCATGTCTTAGATACCTTGATTATACTACAGGGTCTTAGGGAAAAGCTTTGAGCATGGCATAAAGTGGAATACCTGAGGCGAAGATTGAAGAAAACGTATACCACACCGTGATCCGATGCATACTACTTCAGTGGGTTTCTTTGTTCTATTATGAAGGAGATAAGATGGAGTATAAGCAGTAGCGTTATGTTGACGGCGTAAAGACACCTGTGACAAATCTACCAACGCTGTACCCTGTGCTAGGGCATCACTTCGAAGCGATGCGTTGACCTTCCGCAACAGCGGTACAACGGAAGGCGATAGTGTCGAAGACCAATTATCCAAGCTTTTAAGGTCCTTGGACTCCGCCATTTACACGACCATGACGTCGAAACCGTGTCCTTCACGTTTGAACGTGGAGGGGCGCCTCACAATGACACCTGCCATGCCTGGCTAGTTCATGGCTTTCAGAGATAAGTGCGGAAAACACGGCTCATATTACAAAGAGATCTACGGATAGTGGTAAAGACTACTTTTCGAGATGGATCCTTCTTCTAAAAGCACCTTTGCTTCTGCTAAGAATTATCCATTTAATCACTTACTTGATATCATTGGTGTTTCTATACTTCTTGCCTGAGGTACCGAGTACACACTGTCAGAGCATTTTTCAAAACACTGTTGCCAGCCCTACCATCGCCTAGATACCCCGCCACCCCGCAATCCTTCTCCAGAGCTGCCCAAAGCGCAACATTTGATGCGACCAGCATCACCCCACCTTGAAGATGATGTCTCTGATCCCACCATACCACACACGGTGACAACTACTTCAATAGCTTGGCTAGGAACGCAGGATGATCAAGGTCGTAGCAGCATTGGCTTGCGAAATCTCGCCGAGCGAACCCAGCGATACGATGAAGTAGCGGAAGACATTCCCCTCCGTGAGTCTTATAAAGAGTATAGTAGTGACGGAGATTTGGTCCGGCAGGGATCCAGAACATCTCGTCCTGGTATGCTGTCGAGGATTGGTAGCCAATTATCCATCGTCGACGGCGAGAACGCCGCGAACATAATTCAGTCAACTCCCCCTCTTCCTCCAAAGAAAGACAGACCTATCTCATGGAAGGACCTTCCACACAAAGGCCAGCTGGCTATCCTAACCATGGCACGGCTGTCAGAGCCTCTCACACAAACATCACTGCAATCCTACATGTTCTACCAGTTAAAGTCGTTCGACCCGTCATTGCCCGATTCGACAATTTCAGAGCAAGCTGGTATGCTACAGGGAGCCTTCACAGCTGCGCAGTTCGCTACCGCTATTCTATGGGGTAGGGCCGCTGATGCAGACTGGGGTGGGAGGAAGAAAGTGATTGTTATAGGCCTGCTCGGAACGTGTATATCTTGCATTGGCTTTGGTTTCTCCCGGACGTTCTTACAAGCGGCCCTTTTCCGGATACTGGGTGGTGTCCTCAATGGCAATGTTGGAGTCATGAGGACCATGATATCCGAGATCATAAAGGAAAAGAAGTAAGTAAATAGCCCTCTGACGCAGGACCTAAATAAGTGGCAATTTCCAGCCGGGGACCCCTTCGACTACCTAACAACCAAGGCAAAGTTGAGGTGCATCCGGTGTGTGGAAGCAAAAGCCGTCAAGGTAATGTCTCCACACTTCGAATCCTTGTATCTCACTGTTCGTTATTGGGGTGTTGAGAAGGTCCACCGGCTGGAAATTGCCAGTTTTTGACCTTGCGCCTGCTCTAACAGCCTGCTGGTCGTCGTTCTGACATTACCAAGGTTTCAATCCAGAGCCTTCCTTATCCTTCCAATGTGTTTTAACATCGGGGTGATCATTGGGCCGATACTTGGAGGCCTTCTTGCCGATCCCGTCAAAAGCTATCCCTCTGTTTTTGGAGAAAACTCGTTGCTTGGAGGAAAGAGCGGTGTCTGGTGGATGAAGCATTGGCCGTATGCCCCGCCGAATCTGCTAAGTGCTTTCTTCTTGTTTGCTGCTGCTGCTGTCGTCATCTTTGGTCTCGAAGAGGTATGAAGGGCCTTCGTGGAAGCTCCATAGGGTTGTATGTCAGACTGACTGTGGATAGACGTTGATCAGTCTTAGAGGCAAGCCAGACCTTGGCCTGCGGATCGGTCATGACATTGCGAGTCTAGTACGACGCATGTTTGCGCGCGACACACACCGT
Organism: Umbilicaria muhlenbergii; assembly: GCA_000611775.1. NCBI lineage: Eukaryota > Fungi > Ascomycota > Lecanoromycetes > Umbilicariales > Umbilicariaceae > Umbilicaria > Umbilicaria muhlenbergii. Next base: position 5,237,917 of record KK106983.1, read on the forward strand.
TACTCAGCTATCAGCGGCGAGGACATGCTAAATTCATCAGTCCAGAACCTATACAGTTCCACGCCCGAACCCGACGACCCCGAAGCGCACCCTCAGCATTCCCTTCATCAAACGTCCCCCCAAATCGAGATCAGGCCCACGTCTATACGAAAACTACCCCTTCGCCGCATCTGGACCCGCAACGTCATCTTCACTCTTCTCATATTCGCAATCCTCGCCTTCCACGTCGGCACCTTTCAGAACCTTTGGTACATCTTTCTCTCCACCCCGCGTTTCGACCCTTCCCACCCAAACCCTCCCACCCACACCTCTCAATCTCTTCCTTTCTTCTTCACTGGCGGTCTCGGTATGCCGCCTCGCACCGTGGGGTTTGCCATGTCTATTCTAGGTATCATTGGTATCATTCTGCAGCTGTTGGTTTATCCAACCGTGAATCAAAGACTGGGGACGCTACGCAGCTACCGCTGGTTTTTATGTCTTTTTCCCATCGCATACTGCCTCGCGCCTTATCTCGCCATTGTCCCTAGCACCACATCCCCCCCTACGCAAGCCAGCGGTCCTCTCCTCTGGGCAGCTTTAGCAGGCGTGGTGTTCATCCAGGGCCTGGCAAGAACCTTTACACTTCCAGCCAATACCATCCTAGTGAACAACTGCTCGCCACATCCGAGCGTACTGGGGACAGTGCACGGGATTGCATCGAGCGTGAGTAGCGCGAGTCGGACCGTGGGACCCATAGCTGGTGGCTGGTTGTACGGACTGGGTTTGAGGAAAGGGGTTGTAGGGGGCGTGTGGTGGGGGTTGGCCGGTGTGGCAATCATGGGGCAAGTGGCAAGTGGTTGGGTCTATGAAGGGGATGGGCATGAGATTCTGTTGGAGGGAGAGGAAGAGGAAGAGAGGGAAGGGAGTTAAGCGGAAAGACCGAGTAGATGGAAGCGGGATAGCGAGTGTTCATAGATGAGACCAATACCTCACATAGCGACCAATGACTTCCGACCTTTTATGGTCATTCCACGCTAGCTATGAGAACTAAGTCCTTTCTTTTTCAGTCATGGTTGCAGCCGTAAAAGGCTGGAGAAGTAACTGGTCGCCATTCGGACTTTCGCATAATGCTCCTGACCAAATTTGTACTCATACATCTCACAACTGGCATCTAACGTGATGATTGGTCGTGAAGTCAAATCGGCGAACTTTTGAGTGCTGCCTCGACGTTTCCCGATGGCTGCATCACTCTCGCCCTATCACCCTTGCCACGCACACCGTTCAGACCAATGCCACCAACATGCACAATCACCGTTGGTCCATTCGGCATCAGGCCTACGGCTTATGGGGACAATATGAAGGCTTGGCCGAGTCTTCCGTGAATCCTTGCTGCACGCGTGTGTCTTTGCCTGCCATGACGTAGGCGCACATACAGAACGCACTGCGCCTGCTCTGAACGCGTTGCCCTTCCTCTTGCTTCAGAAGTTATACCTGTTCGATGGCCCTTTGAAGAATAGAATTCATTGTACATCATAACGTCTAGTACTGAACAGTCATGAATCCTAGTCACGACCAGCAGTCTGGCTACCAGGCTAACCCTAATACCAACCAGCAGCACGGAGGGACTGGGACTGGTACACAACATGATGCGGTATCTTCAGGACAGCAACATCAACCACAGCCAAATCAGCCGTATCAACCGTCACAATATCAAGGGCAAACTGGCTCACATCCAGCCGAAGCTCCTCTAGAATACGGGGCACCTTATGAAGGCTTCGGCCTTGCTCCTCCGTCTGGGACTACTCCAGCGCCTACAATTCCTCAACCTTCTCAACAGATGAGCGGGGGAGTGACCTATTATCCTCCTCCTCCTCCTCTTCCTCCTCGTCAAGCACAGGGTGACTACAACCCTCCCCCAGAAAAAGCGACTCACGGCGCGGCCACGTTTCCCCCTCCTCCCCAACAGTCGGGGTCTTACAACCCCGGCGACTACTCTCAGCTCGGTAGCCAAGGCAATCACACCCATCCACCGCCTTATGGCCAAGACCTGTCCCAAGGCTACGGCGACGACGATCTGTCAAACCCCATCCACTACACGCGCGACCCGCACAAACTCATTGCCTACCTCGTCCCCTTCCCCAAGCCGCAAATCCACGGCGTCGACCCCTCCAGCATCCCCGAACGATTCTTAATCTATACGCCACCCCCACCACCTCTCTCTAAACCAGCCGAAGGCGAAAAAGAAGGCAAAGTGCACAAAGTGCAACGCAAATGGCAAGAAGAAGTGCGCGAGGCCAAAACCAGCACCGCCAAAACCGCCAGCTGGAAAGGCGTCAAAAGCAAAGTCACCAAAGGCATCAGCCACGCCATGGACCTAACCAAGAGTTCCAACATCGACTTCCTAAACCGCATCCCCGGCACCGAAAAGGAACCCCAGCATCCTGACCCTCACGCCCACGACGGCGTCATCGAAGACACCACCACGCACCGCACCGTCGGCCTCTCGGAAATGGTCCTCATCTACCCCCCTTCCTTCCCCGGCACCGAAACCCAAGTCCGCGCCGAATTCATCAACTCCATGCTCCGCTCCAAGTCCAAAGCCCAACGCGACGCCATCATCGCGACGGGCTTACTGCCCGTCTCAGCTGCCATCGACCTCCTCGCCACGGTCGTCTGGCCCTTTGGTGGTCTCCTTGAAATCGATAGCGTCTGGGCCTACTCGTCGATCCGGGGCGCCAAAGCCGCGAGGAGCGTCACTAAACGCCTTACTTCTTCCAGCTCCACAGACGCTCACGCATCCAACAACGACACTCTCTCCGACAACGACACCCTCCGCCTGACCTTCCGCTCCTCCCCGCGCATCGAACTCCTCCACCGCTACCTCACCGCCCGCTGCGCCGAGCGCGACGCCGCCATCTTCGGCGCGGCCAAGTCCCCGGGGCCGACGCCGACGGAATCGGAGGTGCTGGAGGCGATTGGGTGGGCGCCGGCGCACAGTGGAGGGGCGACGGGGAATTGGGAGGACGAGCGGTGGGAGGTGGTGGAGGTGAAGGAGGATTTGAGGAATGTGATGGGCAAGGGGGCGAAGGAGTGGGTGGGATGGTGTAAGGGGTTTGCGAAGGATCCGGAGAAGGCGGTGAAGAAGTAGTGGTGGGAACCCCCTGGGGGGGCGGGGGTGGGTGAGGGAGAAAGGGCGGTGAGTGAGGTGGTTGTGGGATGGATGGAATGGATGGAATGGCTCTGAAACGATTATGATGGGACCGTGTTTGGCGGGAAGGGGTAGAGCTCTTAGAATTCTTAGGTTGAATAAGGGGGATTACGAGGCGATTGGCTTGATGAAATGATGATGAAACGAATGTGATGGAGGATGTTTGCGGGAAATGGGTAGAGCTCTTAGAACTCTTAAAATTCTTTGAATCGTAAATCCTATACCTCTTAGAGCTCTTTAAACTCTTAGAACCTAAATGTCACATTTTTTTAAGGACTCTTAATGTTCTCAGGGCTTAAAGAGCTTCGAAGGCCCTTATCATTCCAAGAACTCTAAGAACCGTTGCGAATTCATCAAGGGAGACAGCTCTGAAGGACAGACAGATAGACTTCAATCTCAATGTCAAAAAAAAATCTCCTTACGCAGGCAATCAAATTCAACGTCAAACAATCGCATGATTTTGAAACAGATGTAGTGGGTGAAACGAATAGCCATGTCTTGGAAACCTCGGACACGGCCTCAGAGAGTCCACACATAATCTCGGAACACAGGCGCAAATGGGAAGGCAAGTGGAGAATGGAGTTTGCCTTCCACAATCATGCCTCGAAGGCACAGCACCGATCCCACGCAAGCATGCAAACAAACCCATAGATAGTGACAGTCGAATAATTGATCAATTATGCATGAACATTCAAACTACTTCCCTAACCTAGCTAACCTCGCTGCCTTGAACCTACTGACTTTCCTCTCTCCGCCTTCCTCCTCTGTCAGCGGCACACGCTCTTCTTCCTCCGCCTTGGGCATGAATCCGCCGTCCCGCTGGATGATCCGGTTCCGCATCTTATGGTACTCGACCGCCACTTCCTGATGCATGAGAGCGGGGTCGAACTCGTTGGGCTCCGGCACGTCGACGTTGTTGCTGATCGTGGGTCGTTCGATCAGGGTTTCTGCGAGTGTTTTGCCAACTGGACCTTCTGGTGCTTGGCGGGTCCGATCTTCGTCGGTGAAGGTGATGGGGCCGCTGAAGGGCTTGGGCTTGGATGGTGTGGCGGGGGCTAGCTGCGGAGAAGGAGAACCCGTGAGTACTTTTCTCTCCCGAATATCTCCGCTCAGGGGTCCATTGGCTACGACGTTTGTCGGAGCCGAGGATGGTGAGGGTTTGCTGTTCTGGCTCGTAACCACTGCTGCGGTACGGCTGCTCTTGAATCTAGAAATCTTCTTGCCATTCTTAGGAGCAGGAGTGGCTTCGCCACTGGGGGGGGCTCGTTCAATGACTGCCTCATGAACTGGAGGTGCTGTAGGTCCGGATGTCGAAACGTTTGTGGGCTCTTGGATTGGTGGTGGTGAAACATCCAATTCGTCTGCGAAGCGAACTCCTTTCTTGCTAGGCGCTTTTGTGTTCGAAGGCCGTGACTTTCCGGAAAGCATCTTATCGCCGGTTGGCTTCTCGAGATCATCCAGATTCTCGGGGAATTTTGGTCCTACGTTTTGCATGACTTTAGCGTTTAGTTTTCTCTCCAAATCCTGCATCTCTCGAAGATAGTCATCACTAAGCACTCGCCGTGTCGTCCTCCCGAACGCATCTTCCTCTTCATCTGCACTGCTTGTATATTGCTCATCTCCGTCCTCCTCTGAGGAATACGATGTTTGACTGCCGCTTTCGTCTAGGTCGATTTCGGCGACGACAGCACCAATCTCATTCATACTATATTGTAGCATCTGCCGCCGCAAAGCAGCATCTTCCAGAGATTCGTCTGTCGGGATGATCGGAGGTGAACTGTCTTCCTCTATAGAGTCCGAAGTTGCATCGAAAACGTGCTCTGTACTATAAATGCGCTTCACAGGCCTAGCTAATCGAGTTTCGTCCACATTAGCCTCACTGGACAGGGTAGTGTCTGCGACCATCGGTTCTGCATCTTTGGTGTCGTCTGCGAAGGTTACACTGTTCTTCCGGCGACTTTGTGGCCGTGCAGGGGCCGCTGGCTCGGGACTCATCGCGAGGGAAGTTTGATCTTCCACTGTATCTGTGTGATGTGGCGCGGCTACTGCGTCCAAAGGTTTGGCTTGATTGCTCTGCAGCTCCATAGAGGCTGCTTCTTGTGGTAGTGTTTTCTTTGCATCGTCTATTCCTAGCATCGCTGCTGTTTGCGAGGGTGGGAACTCCTCCAAGCCAGCATTCCGTAAAGCATCTGCCACCTGCGATGCCGCCTCGCCTGGTCTCGTAGTCGAGCTCGCTGTAAATTGGTCAGGAGAGACTACTGTAAGTCAAAAAGGTTTGTGTTCATACAAATCACATTTCCTTCCTCGTCTAACTCTTCGAGAATCTCCGTGATTGGTAGACCTTCAGCGTTGTGTAACATAGGCTGACTTTGAACTTTCAGAGCGCTGAGCTGCTCTTCTGCTTTTTCCAACCGCCTTGAAACCGTTTTGACATTCTCGAGGACGTCTTGAAATACTTAGCCTTCGCAAAGAGACGGATATAGATATATACTGTAGACCTACAATCATTCCGCCTGGTCAACAAACCGACGATCTGCTGGCTGTCACGCGATTTGCCTTGTGCGTCTTTAAATAGAGACTTGATCTCTGGAAGGGCTTAGTATTGGGTTCCGGCTCTGGTGTATGTGCTGCCTACCCTTGTCGTTCAATAAGGAACCCCCAAAGTCTGCTCCTACTTCTTCCTGGTCCATGCAATTAGCCCACATAATTGCTGGCTTGTACGTATGACAGAGGCTACTCTACCAGCTCATCCGGCGTATGTTCCTCTCCAAGGGCCATGATTTCCTCCTTCAGCCCCTCATACTCGGCCTCCCAGGTCTGCCAGTATTGCAACGATTTGCGGAGCCCGGCTACATTTTCCTCGAGTTGCACACGCTGGCTTTCAAGATCTGTAAAGTTGATACTTGGATCTGCCATGATGACCATACAGTCATAAAAATCTAGGCAGCCACGAGGGTGAAAATAATGGTGTTGTAAAAACTGGTGTACTGAAAAGGAGGCTGAGGAGGCTTAACCCCAGATTTTGAAGGCCACGCTAAAGAACCTAAGGTCTAATTTGTCAGCCCTACACTCTAGATGCGTACGGGTAGAGGTACAACCCACCCTCCTTGGCAGTTGTACAACCGCAGGACTGCTCTTGAACCTCACCATGTCTCGCCTCGCTCAGCGCAACGGGGCGTCTCGCGGTCCAGGCGAAGAGGATGGTGAGCTTCATACCCAGCTCCACACCCTTCGCCTTTCCTCACCTCCCTCTCAAGCCCCTGCTAACGCGGCGTCTGCATCTCCAGACATTTGCCCAGTATGCAAATCGTCCCGCTACCTGAACCCAAACATGCGGTTCCTGGTGAACCCCGAATGCTACCACAAGATGTGTGAATCCTGCGTCGACCGCATCTTCTCACAAGGACCGGCTCCTTGCCCCGTTGCAGGATGTGGAAGGACGTTGCGGAAGCAGAGATTCAGGAAACAGACATTCGGGGACATCCATATCGAGCGGGAAGTGGACATCAGGCGGCGAGTAGCTCAAGTGTATGCTTCCCTTCTACATTTCCAGCCACACCGCTAATCTCCCTTCCCCCAGCTTCAACCGCCGGCAAGACGAATTCACCACCCTCCTAGACTACAACAACTACCTCGAAGAAGTCGAAACCCTAACCTTCAACCTCCTAAACCGCATCGACCTCCCCGCCACCGAAGCCGCCCTTGCCTCCCACGCCGCCCAAAACGCCTCTTCCATCTCCCGCAACGCCTCCCTCCAAACCCAAGAATCCGCATCCCTCGAAGCCCGACAAGCGTACGAAAAAGAACAAGCGCGCCTCCGCCGAGAAGCGGCCCGGAGAGAAGAAGACGACGAAAGGCGTGAGATAGAAGAAGGCAAGAAAGAAATCCTCAACCGCCTAGCCACCACCACCGGCGACCCCGACGCCATCGCGCGAGAAGGCCAAAAAGTCATCCTAAAAAAAAGCACCGCGCGCCGAACAGCCGCGGAAAAGGCCCGCCAGCAGCAATCGCAGTCGTCAGACCCCTTCAGCAACCCCGATAACGGCGCCTCCTCCTCCTCTTTCACCATCAAAGGGCTGAAACCGACCGTGGTGGCCGAGCCGGAAAAGCCGTACGATCCCTTCGGCGGTGTGCAAGAGAAGCGGGATTACTATGTACTACAAGATTATTACGAGCACCCGTGGCTGGACAATGCGAGGACGGATCCGCAGATCACGGCGGGGGGTTACAACGTTCATGAGTACTATGCGAGGACGATGCTAGAAGCTTTTGCCGGGCTGGGCTGTTTTATAGAAGCGGAAATTGCAGGCAGGGATATGCCGGCCGATAAGTCAGTAGCTACGGCTGCAGCGGCAGCTGCTGCTGGGGGAGGTGGTGATGGGGTTGGACCTGGCGGCGATGTGCTATAGATGGCTGGGATTTTGGGATTTTATTGGTGCATAGCGATGGCGTCGAGATCACTTGATTGATATACCCACTAGAATATTGCCCATGTTTTTGCACAGGAATTATGAAACGACGATTTTCTATTGACGTCGATGGAAGCTTTTGATCTCTATACAAAAAAACGCCGTCAAGTGCCCAAAACGCCCAAGGTCCCTCAGAAGTGTCGTGTCCAAGTCATGAAAATGCAGTAGGCATCTCTCTCTGCAAAAGTAGCCTCCGAATGCTGAAGGCATCTCGTTCCGCAATAGTACTCCAGTTGCAACTCCAAAGCCACCACAAAAAAAAGAATGAAAATCCCTACCCTGCGTTCAGCATTGAAGAAAACGATGTCGGATGATCCACCCAGGCGCATTGCCCTCGATTCACCGACCCATTGAACAGAAGCTCAACTCGTAGACATGCACCGAGGTCAGTCAAATACGAGGATCTCCCGCCCAGTAGCCGAAGTCTCATCGAGGAAATGTTGTTTGCCTTTCCGCCCCTGCGAACTCAACCAGTGGACATGCACCGAAGTCAGTCAACACCAGGAGTTCTGCAGGAGAGCAGGAAGACAGGAAAGTAAAGTCAGGAGAGGGTGTACATGTAGAAGAGGTGGAAGTAAGGGTAGGACAGGTGTAAGTGTGTGTAGAACGCAGGGTAACAGGAAGAAATGTGAAGTGGACAAGAAGCAAAAATCCACGTAAAAGACCAAACCCACAACGCCGCGCTTGCTTTTCTGCAAGAATACGATCCGATAAAAGAAGCCAAGGACTACTCAAGCAGTCCAGCTCCCCCGTCTGCCCCCGGCACCGCGGCCACCCTTTGACGTCTCCACCGTAGTCTCGATACCCTCCCACGGCAGCTCCTCCTCGCTCTCGTCCGCGCTCTCAACATCCCACGCATGACGGCGTCTAGCTTCCGCGCCCTTGCCATCCTTCTCCTCACCCTCTCCTCCTCTAAGCCCGACAATGACTTCGCCAACATCGATGCCGATAGACTGCAGCGTAACTTCGACTTCCTCCTCACTGATCTCGTGACCATCCGCCTTCTGGCCTTCCAGGACGTCGTAGAGAGCGTAGATCTGATCGGCTTTGACATCGATACTCTTCAACAAGGTCTCGATTTTCTTGTAGACCGACTTGCGCTTGCGCTTGCTGAGAGCGGGATCGTGGCTGTTGTAGAGAGTTTGGTATTGAGAGCACTGCATCTTGAGATGGTCCAGTTCGTCTTGCAAGCCTTTCATCACGGTTGCAAGCGCAAGACCTGGTGGCTGGGATGGGCGGATCGTAGGCTCTTCTTCGTATGGCAAGGGTTCTGGCATGCGTTTGGAAACCGGAATCGGCTTTGGTATCATGATTGTCTCTTTGACTGCCTCGTCGTGGCGGTGATTGCTTCCATGTTCGATAACGCGTTTACACACTGTGCAGTTCTGGCCATTGTGCTGTGCAAGCCCGTCAAGCACTTGCTGTGCGGCTGCGGAGAGCTTTGGCGCGGCATCGACCTCTTTTAGAGGTTTATGCAAAGTTATGTCTGGCAGGATAAAGGCCGAGGTCATCTCGTCGGCGACATACCCACGGCGATCGTTACGTTTACCTAATACAGAGTTCTCTGAATGGCTACGTTGATGAAGTGTTGCGGTTTTGTTGCGGACCTGCTGTCGTCCAGTCAGCGTTTTCAGCTCGATTACGTGACTGGGAATGATTTCATACTTCTCCCGGCTGTTCTTCGTCACGATTCGTATTACCAGCATCGATATTGCTGAATTTACCAGTCACGTCTTTCATGGACGATTTTCGAGGCAGACCGAGCCCTGTCTTAGGACCGTTCTCAACTACGGCGGCCGGCTGCATGGAGGAATCGTCTGCGGTAGTCGTATGGTGCGCCGCTCGTTGTTGCTTGAGAGCCACTCTCTCCTCTTCAAGAGTCTTGCGTAGCTTTGCAATTTCCTCGCTCTGACAGAGACCGGTTAACACTCTTCGTGCAATGTCGGGCCAGAATCACTTACATCTAAGAAGCTTAGGTACGTCAAATCCTGAGCAGGAGCTTGAACGTCTTTGGCATCTCTCAATCCGCGAGACGTAGTTGGCTGAATCACCTGGATTGAGTCATGTCTGCCTGTAGTAGCATCACATGCCGAGTTCTCGCTATCGCCGTCTTCTGATGATAGATCATCGATTAGGGCTTGCATACTCTGCAGTCTTTGTTCCTCACTTTGCTGTGCTGGTTGTTTAGTGAACGAAGTCGATGCTTGGCCTGCTGCAAAGTCTGCAGAGATTCCTGTTCCACCTAGGTTGGTCAATTGTCGAGTCTTCCCCTGCATATGATCGAAAATGCTCTTTCCATAGTCATCGCTCGTGGACTTGCCAAAGAGGCTGTGCTCCCGCTCGTTCGCGGCAGCGGTGGCTCTTCCGTTACCATCTCTGTGCTGATACGAGTTCTTCTGACCTTTTTCGCCAAGGTGATTGCCGTCGAAGATATTCGCGGTAAGTTCGTTGGTTTTTTGAACCACGTCTCTCTTACGATCAGCTCTCTTTCGCACCTCAATTGAGTTCGCGACGGGCCTAGCTTGTTGCTTGTCGTTATTAGCTGTGAGGCGAGTAATCTGGCTCTTGAGTTCGTCATTTTCCGCTTTGAGAGCGGCATTCTCTCTCTTCAACTCTTCGGTCGTGTAATAAGCAACTCCAAGTTGAGAGACCGCCGAGTCACGGTCCTGGGTAATGTTTCTGATCGTGATTTCAGCAACAGAAACTTTCCGATCTGCAGCATCTGCTCGGTCTTGTAGGCCTCGCACTGCGGCTTCAAGTCCTGGAGCCAGTCAGCGAAAGCTTGGGAGAATCATGTGGATAGGCAGGCAACTGACGGCTCTTTTCTATGATCCACTTGCGTTGGCTTCTTCGTCCATGATCGCCACCATCGCTACCACCATCAGTCATGCCCAATGCACTGTCGCTCCGATCTCGTCTCCCTCTATCGGTTTTCTCTGCCTCTAGCGTCCAGTTCTTCTGCTGGAGCTCTTCTATGGTTTTTTCCGCCTCTGCTCGATTAGTCTCCAGCTCGGCTACCCTATCTTGGAGAAGCTTGAGCGAAAGGAAAATTGCCTGCTCATCAGCAGGAACTGCGATCTCGCCAACAGCTGCATAGTCCGGCTGTGCGTTCGACTGGTTGCGGTGTCCGTGCGAGCCTGAAGCGAATCGGGAAGCTTTGGTCTTGCCATGACGGGAGAAAACAGGCGTTCCGTCCTGGTAGACTCCAGAAACCAGCTCTGAAAGATTCGGCATATCAGGAAGCATGAAGGATTGCTGGGTTCCGCCGTTGTTGGTCGACGTGTTTGTCGCATTAGTTTGACCATCCGCGCGTTGCTGGTCGACTCCCTTGGCCTGGCTTATATATTTCATAAAGTCTTGGGCAGAGCTGAATCGTTCTGGCATGGCGTCAGACGCTGTGCCTTGTCGAATCTTTGCGTTTCCGAAACGGGTGTTTTTCGCTGTCAATGTGACCGTAGGCGGTCTATCTTGACTCATACGAGAATCATCATTCGCGTCAGTGACGTGGGCCTGCATCTCAGCCAATGTGCGACGATGCTCAGCACTCCCTTGCCTGCTGCCACCAGATACGTAGTCTGTAGTCTTAGCCAATGGCGGCGAATGCTGAGTGGTCTCCTTCTGTGTGTTTGATGCTCGTCTAATCGAAGCGTCTCTTCGTAGGCTGTTGCGAGCGGATTTCCCATTCTTTTTGGATGCTGCCTGTGGTAATGCCGGTGGCGTGCTCATAACCTCATAATTTCCAATCATCGGCGCCGAGAATTTAAAGCTGTCTTCGTCGGGGTTTATCGCTGCATTAGACGAGAACTCTCTGGACAGTCCGAGTCTGCTGATTGTACCATTGCTTTTCTTTACTCCTCGGCCGATTTCAACGGAGAAGCTCCCATCATCTGAGGAAGTGCCTGCTTGGGTGAAGTCGGGGAAAGCTCGGCCAAGTGCAGAGGTATTAATGGCAAAATCGGATTCAGGTCGAGTGTACTGGCGGTACTTCTGGGCACTAGCGCGTAGTTCCGGCAATCTGTCCGTAGTAGCGTCGAGCTGACGTGTGGACATCAATGCTTCATTCTCCGGGTCGAAGTCAGAAAAGGTGTCTTCGGCAAAAGAATGGTTTCGTGAGCCTTTGGAGGACGTGGAAGTAGGGCGCGTCCGGTTGAGGTCGCGAGACATTTCTCGAATCAGTCTCGCCCGATGTTGAGAGCTTGGAGACTGTGCCATTTTGGCTGGCGTTGTCCTTCGTTCGGGCTATCAATGGTTACGGTGTGAGAGCTCAAGGACGAGCGGACAAGTTGCTGGTGATGATTAGGTTGTGTTTGCGCGTGCGGCAAATGCTGCTTGGCTTGTAGAATACTCAAACACTTGACTGGATAACCGAGGAATGCATACCAATGAGATAATGGCTGTACTGTATGCTAACCTGTGCAATGCTCACTCCGTCGGTGGAGTTGTCGAGTTGTGTCGAGTCGAGAGAGTCCTGTTGTTTCGAGGGAAGTATTGAATGTTTGTTATGATGGGTAAATAAGGTTTCGGCCACTAACCCAATAAGGCTGAAACCCAAAGCGAGTGAGGTGACCTAGGCGAGCACTTGGCGAGTAAGGTACCTGCCACTCCTGCCCACGCTGCTGCACGACAGGCGAGGGCTCCTCATGCGTGTGAGCAAAACAACTGGCAGTCCTCAGCTGAGGTTCTCAGCTGAGGGAATATTCGACTACGTTACTTCAACTATCAAGAATAGCTGAACAGCGAACCGCCATTGGAAGCCTAAATCTTGAAAAGCTTGTTCCCTACAATATGCTAAGACAGAAATATAGAATATCGCTTTCGGTGTGAAGCAATAATGGAGAGGGTCCCCGGCAGAACATTTTCTTTTCACGTATAGTGTGGGAGCGTGAGACCTTAAAGTTGCATTTCTCCGTCAGAGGACATTCTCAATGCCAGCAGCGAACTTTGATGTGTAGATGCTGCTGATCTGCTACTAAGGATTCCGGTACGCTCTCTTGTCAGAACTGCCACTTATTTTGTCCCTGCGCCTAGAGCCTGTCCCAACAATCGCCTCCTAACAAGGCCACAAAGTGAGGACCGTCTCGAGACTGGTAACGTGAGGGTATACAACTGTTCATGAAAATTGGTGATCGAAATATTTGTATTGCTATCGTTTCTATGGTAGAGTTGTTGAAGAGGAGGTTCCAATGCAGCACCAACCAAAGCCGAGTGTACCATCTATCGCCTCATTGCCAATGCTGATTTCCAGGATCACAACTTCATTCCCAGTGCCTTATGCACCCTCAATGCCTGTCTAATGCTCAGATCCAACATGATCTCCTCCGAACCGCCGGGAATAGCGTAAGCCCTCACATCCCTATACAACCTCTCGACCTTCGCTCCCTGCCCACCGCGACTATAACTCAGCCCACCGAAGATCTGACTGGCTTCCCTGGCACAGAACTCAAAGGTTGTGGTGGCTTGTGCTTTCAGGCCTGCGATGGCGCCTCCAAGTTTCAACATCGCTTCGGTCTCTTGCATGACGTTGCATTGATAGATGAGGTTCTCGAGCCAGTTGTAGGAGGCCTCGATCTGGCGAGCCATGTGGGCGAGTTTTAGACGGATGACTGGATGGTCGATAAGCTTCTTGCCGAAAGTGCGGCGTTTGTGGGCGTATTTGACGGATTCTTCGTAGCAGACGCGGGAGAAACGGATACATTGGATGATTATACCAATGCGTTCGTGATTGAAGTTTGTCATGATGACTGGATAAATGAAACCGTCAGCGTAAGAACGTGTGTGATGGGAGATATAGGACTTCATTACCTTTAAAGCCCTGGTTTTCCTTGCCGATCAAGTTCTCAACAGGCACTTTGACATCTTCAAAGGTTATGTAGGTAGTGCCGCTGCTCCATACACCCTGGCAGTCCATCTTTCTTGTGCTGACACCACCAAATGACCGCTCGATAAGTAGGACACTAACGCCGTTCATACCTTCGCCTCCCGTGCGGACGGCAGTGGTGAAATAATCAGACCAGATACCGTTGGTAATCCATTTCTTCTCACCATTGACAATATAGTGCTTGCCATCTTCCGTGAGCTTGGCTTCACAGGTCAAGTTGGCGACATCACTACCGGCATCTGGTTCGGTGATTGCGAGGCAGATTCTCTTGTCTCCGTTGAGGATTCCTGGAATTATCCTGTCTACCAACGGCTTCTTCCCGAATTTGACAAGCGGAGGACACCCAATGCCGAACCCGCCAATCAGGTTCCAGACAAGTCCACCGCTACCAGCTCTCGAGATCTCATCTGTCAGTAGCATCTCATGGAAGAGGTCCCAGCTCTTGGGATCTACACTCTGCACGCGACGCTGTGTCAGATGTGCAGGGTAATGGTGTAGACCCATAAGACCGGCCAGATAGCCACGCTCGCCCATTTGCTTGTAGATGCTGTCAGGGACTTTCCTGGCCTCATCCCATTCAGTAACATTGGGTGCGATCTCGGAGTCTACCCATGCACGGACTTCGGCGCGAAGGGCGGCATGTGTTTCACTGAAGTAAGGGGAGTGATACTACAGTTGCTGTCAGCAACAGAAACTTGTTACCGTAGGTCTGAAGCTAACATACGCTCTGGTACCAGGACGGATCCGCATATGGCACAAGATCACCATATGGATCCATCGACTCCGACAGTTCTCTTGCATCCTTGCCCGGTACTGGGGCTACCGTTCCAGATTCGGCTTGTGGCTTGGCGACTTCCTTCTCTTTTTTTGCTGGCGGAGGAGTAGCAGGGGGAGTTGGAGGGGCTGCTTGTTTCTTGCTGTCTAAAGATCCGATCTGTAGTTGACCCTTGTACTTCTTGAGGATGCCCTCATTATGGTATTTCCAGAATTGCTTCGACGCATCCTTGCCCGCTACCCGTTGAAGGACTGGATGGAATTGTCAGCGTCGAAGGCACATCGGATGTGGGATGCTTGGGCCATACTCTTTTTACCACCTATAGAAAGTTAGCATTCAGTGCATCGTTGGGGTTTGCAGAGTTCAAACTGACCTGGGTGCTCGTCTTGAAACTTTGTCAAATCATACACGTCCTCATCGACGATGATCCATAGGTTATCTGTCGTCTTATGCGCCGCAACTTCGCTTTGGGAAAACGTCTTCGACATGATGTTGTTTCTTAATGTATGATACAGCAATGGACAAGACAAGAAAAGAGAGCAGTAGGAAAGGCGAGAATGTAGTTTTCAGGAGCTGTATGAGACGTGGGTCAGGAGCTGATCTAATGGAATCTCGGTGGCCGATGCTGGATAGACTTTCACATGTCAGGACAGATGGTTCCCCGGAACATAAGAATGCGCCCCAGAATGAGTAGCGGGAGTTTCGGCAGTACGAGGGCTTTACTGCACGTGGGAAAATTGTATGTTGCTTTGCTACTCAGTCCGTACGATTGGCTGGCTTTAAGGGCTGCTGAAGTGGGCGGTGAAATGGACGGACATGAGCGTAGCCCTCCTGACCGAGGGTAAGCAGCGGACCTCGGCACATGGAAAGCGCCGCATGCGGTGCTTTCCGGGGTTATCTTCACGTGTGTTCCATTGCCGGTCCCTGATCACCATTTGCTGAGTGCCGAAGAAGGCTACAATAAGAATCGGTCGAAGCCAGCTCAACAGGCGTTTCAACAGGCGACATTCATCTGGAAACACTGCTGCTTGGCATTTGTGTCAGGGTGGTAATTGCAATGGAACTTCTCACGCCTCCCGATCAGCTTGCGCGAGGAGGAGGGCAGTCGGCCCCGCACGGCCAGATGACGTCCACCATATCTTCCGAGGTCTCTTGAGTCTTGACTCTGCCTCAGCTGACCTTATCAACAAACCCACAGCGTCATCATGCCGGACCCAGTACACGTGACCAAGGCCTGCGACATCAAAACCAGCGATGGCCAAACCGAGGGTATGATTCGTCAAGGTGCTATCGTCGACAAGTCCGACAAGGTGTGTGCCTCTGGTATGCCCTTACAGACCTGCGGTGAGGGTATCATCAACTCACGCATGGTGCAGTCATGATAGCCAAACCACACTCGTCATCGGCGGTTCATCACCATGGGGAACAAGACACGATTGTGTATGCGGTGCGTGGTCATGGCACCGTCGTATCCGAAGGGGGGAGGAAGCGGCAAGATCTGAGCCCGGGTGACTTCGCCTTGATACCGGCGTATGCTGAGCATCAGGAAGTCAATGATGGGGACGAGGAGGTGACGTGGATAATCACAAGGAGTGGGCGGAAACCGGTGGTCGAAAATCTGGATGGTTGGGGTAAGAGCTGAGGTCAACGACTCAGAGATACGTCCTCTAGCAGGAATACCTGATAAGTGGGAATCGACATGTCTAGAGCGCTCCAAATGTCAGAGGCTACAGCAGGGTTGTCGGGATGGTCTACGTAAATGGTGTGAGCCAACGCTGGCTGTAATAGCATCACAAGGGAAACCATGGCAGAGGGCTCAGGTGCGTTGCCTCTACTGGTGCACACCAAAGGTTGCAGCGCTATGCAAGCAAAGAAAATTGTGCTACATCTGCAAAATTGTTCAAATCCATTCTCGCAGCCTATATGTGTATGTCCTAGTCTTACGGCTTGACGGTTCTCATCGCTCCAGGCCCGCGTTGCTTCCCCACCGTGTGCTTAGCTGCTGTTAGTCAATCTCCTGATCTCAAATCAACAGTAACACAAGGTACCAGTACGTGATGCACTGATGTGGCGGACAGGTTCTCTCACAAGCTGGTGTATCCGAAGATATCAATGTATGTGAAGCTTGTAAACCCATCCGGACTCCATCTCAAGAAAATATACCACGCCGACACCCGCGCATGATACATGACTGGAAAATATGGAACTTATAGTGGACAACTCTTTGAATATGTAAGGTTTGAAAGTCTGACTGCTACCATGTACGCAGTCTGAAGTGCTCCGTATGGTAATGCTTCGGGCCCTGAGGACAACGCCGCTCAGGGCAACGCCCCCACAAGTATATGTATACGAATGTAACGGCTCACATCCTGCCGGAGGAGAGAGAGGGCCTTTGTGGTAGTGTACGTTAGAGATTTTAAAGCACGGATCAGATGATAGAGATGCGTTATCGATCGAGTCCCCCAATCCAGTGAAGGGTTTCAAAACCGAGAGAGCGTAGGAGAGACGTAATTGTGCTAGGGACCGCTGTGTTCTGGGCACCGCCCAATAACCCACTTCTCCCACACCTTCCGTTGCGGATAGAGGACAAAGCGCCCGTTATCACCCAAGTCATCGGCACTAGCCGGAAAGGAGCTGCGTGAGCAAGTACAAAAAGGTAAAGTTGCAGGCGTATCTGGGAACAGAGCAAGTTCGTAACCTTCGGGGCCATGGTCTGTACCAGCGTCGCTCTGGACATCAGAGCCTTCGCCGTCACTGTATTCTTCGCCGCTGTCGACGCTCAAATGGGCGGCAAAATCATCTTCATCGTCACTGTCGCTGCTACCACCTGGCGGATCATCGGGCACCTCCATGCTATTTGCCCACATCTCATCGAAATGGGTTGAATAATCCACCCGGCGCAAGCTCACCCAGTCCAATTGCTCCATCTCTGCACGAAGCATGGTCAAAACGTCTTTCCACATGCTACCCTCCTTAAGTTGCACATCTCGCAAGCGGATGCCCCTCAGTGTTTTACGGTGGCGCCTCGCCAGAGAAATCACTTCTTCGGCTTCCAGACGCCAGGCCTGTATGCCAAAAGCACGTAGCTTCTCCCAGCAAACGTCGTGAAAAATCTCCTCTAGCCGTAGATCTAGAGGAACTCTCGAAGGAAACCCGATGTGGACAGCTTGCATGTTGCTAGCAGCAGAAAACACACTCTTGAAGGAAGGAGACAGCTCTCTCATCCTGTCGTTGAGATTAACCCCATCATCGAAATGAAGTTCAAGACAGGTTAGACGTTCCGCGAGGGACAGTACCGTTGGCGGGGTACGATCCTTAATCATGAGCGCACTCTGTGGGTTCATCATAGGCCCAGAGAATCGACTGAACGGTGATCGACCGTGGACCAAGGCCTCACCTATCGTCTTTGTGGCGTGAATACAAGCAGGCGTCCAACGTAGCTCAACGACTTGAGATGCTGAGTCTCCATTTTCATTCAGGTAGTCGAGTAAAGTCCTATCTGCCTCGTCCTGGAGTCTCAGAATCTGTACGTGCTGCAAAGAGGTGAAGGCCGCCATTGCTTTTTTCAGGACTCGAAGATCCTCCCCCGAACGAATAATGTCTCTTTGATCATCCACCTTTCGTTTGAAGGATGCCGCGTCAAGTGGATGTAAATCGCCATTGGCGTCAAGTAAAAGCTCTCGAACTCGATCTCTACCTGCGAACAAGTCAGCCCTCCGAGCTCTTCGACAAAATTAGATACCATCATACCTTGCACGTAAAAGTATGGAATGAGATAGCTGAATTTCCTCGTATGTTTCGTGAGATGGCCGTTACTGCATATTCTATCCAGGCGTTGGAAGCCGTCGCGAGAGAAGCGTGTAGCGATCCGTGTGAACTGATGAGGTATTCCAAGCTCCCCAAACTTGCGGCATACCAGTCGGAAGCTCCCGATGTCTTGCGCTTGTGATGGCAACGGCGGACTCGGAGGTCGAAAGCTCTCGACCGAAAGATATGCTCGCCGGTCTATGCTCACACATTTCTCCGGGTCAGAATCAATGTACTCGAGAATATCTTTGAGCAGCTCGTTTGACAGTCCATGAAGGCTAGCGGTCCTCGACATGGTTGCGAATCGCAGGACGGCAGGGTCTGACAGATCTTGCGCATGGCATGTCCGAGATTTCAAGAGATCGCAAACAAGAGCTCAGACTGATAGCGCTCAAAGGTTTTGCAGCGCAAGCAGCATGTATGATGATTCGGAGTTTGAACTTGTAGGAGAGAGTATGGGATGACGAGAAAGCAAAGTAAGGCAACATGGACATTGGCTGGCATCATGCCAGCACACACGACATCGAGGCACGGGAGCAGTCGAAAAACGCAACAATGAAACAATGCACCCTTACGAAAGTAAGCAACACGGCGCTACTCAGTCCAATTATGCCGTCGAGTAGGAAAGGGCAGAGCAGCTGCAGATCAGGTCCAGCAAACACGCCGTAGCCAGTGGCAGTCAGACCTCACCCCCCCTCGAGTCACATGACCGAAATATGTACCATCGGTTAAGCTCCTCCCGCTGCAGAGCATCGGAACCATGTCCTTTGACGGGACGGCCAGGAGCTTTTCCCCAATAACAGAGGGCATCTGAAGAATGCCGCCGTCATGGTCAGACGTGTCAGGCGACTCCGCAAGCGAATGGGCGGGAAGCAGCGTCCGGACGGGGTCTGGATGTTGCAAAACTTGGCCATGGGCTGAGGGGCTTGCATGACAGGGCTTCCAAAGGCCCCAGCGTCCCAGCTTGCCCGTAACGCTTTACGAATCAGCGGGAGAGTGATTCAACCTCGCAGGTCGAGTGGTAGGACCATTTATTCAGATTGGGGACATTGATGCAAGCATGCAACTGTCAATAGTCAATACGAAGTACGGAGTAGTTATCGCTCAAGATCTATATAAAGCAGAGTTCCACCGCCAGCAGTCGTGGAAGCAGTCTAAGAGGTCAGAGCTCAGCTCCAGCACCACTGCCTGTGTTTCATTGGCCCTCGCCTGCCCCGGGGAATTGGGTGGAGTGGCACGAGTGGGTGGTTGGGTTGATAACCGCGCCGGCGCTTAGAGAGCTATTGTTGCAGGCCTTGGCTGCGTAACACAACCTCTATGTTAGATATCTCCCAAGCGCTCACCGAGACTGGCCGTGTTGGTGGAGTGAGTGACAGCTGTACGTTCCCAAGGTATGCGACCTAGATGGATTCGTCCACGGGAGTGCAGTGTGCAGTTTCTGTGGATACCGTGTGATGCACTTCATGCAGGGGAGTCCTCAGCGCCATCATGATTAATCGTCTTAATCATCTTAATCATTATGAATTGGAAAGCGTTATGCGAACGCGGGATGAGCTTGGATATCTTTACTAATATCCACCCATGGTAGGTTGAGCCTCATGTCTGAGACTTCGTGGACAACCTCTGGCGGATTGCGGTACTACTAATCTTGCCCTGGAAGTTCTCTTCAATCCGAGACGATTCGGCGTTTCCGATTTCTTCTTCTTCCTCCTCAGCGTCAAGCACATCAACTTCAAATACATCCAAAGCGGACCAGCCTTTTGCTGTGCGCTTGTCGTTGACTGCTTTGCCTCCAGACCTCGTCTCACCAGAGACGATCAGCGCCGAGATTGATTCATCCGTGATGGTAGGTCCGAAGGGATCCGATATTTCTACATACTTGACCCAAAAATCGGGCCCAAACTCCTCATGTATAGCCCGTCCGTTTGGCCCTGGGTTTGAAAACCGCCGGACGCGCCTTGAAGCCTCGTTCGGTGTTCTAAAATCAAGGATGGCCGACAGGAACTCTCGTACTGCTTCTTGGCGGTCATCCCAACTCTGCATTTGGTCCGCGTGCTTTTTGTTCGTGAGGAGCTGATCCCCAGTGATTCCAACGATCATGCTTCTCTCACGTGATGGTCCATGAGGATCCTCGGGCTCTAGGGCAAGTGCAGTCATACTCAACAGTAGTTTATGGCCCGCGTGCAAATGGTCGAAAGTACCCCCCACCGCAACAGAGTAATGACGCGTGTTGACACTCTCCGGCGCCCTTGGGGTTTGGCATGGATCTTGCTCGGAGTGCTTGACACCAAGACCTTCTCTGACTCGCTCAATGTCCAAACGTTGTCTTCTACCAGCAGGCAACGCGTTCCTACACGAGAGGAACCCTTTCAACAGAGCTTCCCCGTCTTCACTTTCAAGTGAAAACACGCGCACCCATGGTCGCGTTGAATGTGCCAATGTTTGTAAGTCAATGATGGGGCCTTGAAGCAGGTGCTCGGATTCGGTGGCCTCACCGTGACTGCTACTTCCAGAGCCATTGCCAAGCAGGACAATCCGGGCATCCACGTCATTATCGTAGTACACATCAATAGCCCTTTCCGTGCAGATGATGCAAATGAGTCTGTACAAGACTCCCAACAACCGTTGAAGGCCCGAACTGAGTACGCTCCTTGGACAACGATCTGAAGCAGAGAGACTGAAACAGCACAAAGCGATGTCCAATCTCGATGACCTTCCATTCTTCTTGGAAATGTTTGCAAGGTTTGAGAGGGCAGTGGACAAGGCTGGCTCATACGCAATTTTGAAGGACGACAAGGAGATATCAGATGGCGGGTCTGGAAGTAGTAGTAGCCAAAGCGGGGAATGAGTATCAGAACTAGCCATGGCTGATACACGAGTCAAGGAGTAACCGATCCAGATGCAACATATGATCAGTTCCTTGCACAGAAGGTAAGACTGCCGTACTCAAGGATCGTGATAGCGATATGCTATGAAGGTAGGTCGGTGGGTAGGTCGGAGAGGGTTTCCTGGCGCCAGGGACCTTTCAAGGGTGCCGCCTTAGGTAAGCTCTGGCGTGATTGGACGCGATCGTATAAGTACTTCCAGGTGGAAGAAGGGCGAAGGACGACTCGAATCCATACTGGCTCAGGATCATGCCTTTTCATGGGCATCATCATTCAACATCTGCTTCGGCTCAATATGACAACACTGCCAGCCAGGCTACTACTGCCAGCGGTATATACCAGGCCGCGCAAGCCTTGGGCTCGATAGGTGCTCCTGCTGGCAATCTTCGAGTAGCAACAGGAGGAGGGCCTCGCGATAATCAATTTCCGCTGGTCGGGAATCAGTCACAGTTGTCCGGCGGTGGTCAGACTGCACCTCCTGCAATGTCCGGTCTGCCTGGTCCAGGAGGCATGAGTCAAGCTTCGGCGCCTGGGTCGGCCATGTCGAATAATTCACAGCAATTCGAGACTCCGAGACGAGCGCAAACTTTCAACCGCCAACCTGAAGAACTACATATACCTCCTGCCAACGCTACAATGGGTCAGCAACATTCACGGGACCTACCAGCGCATCATTCATACCACTCCTCTCAGGAATATCATGGAGGTGGAGCCCCAGGAATCAACCTCCACCAAGCGACTCCGCAGAACTCCCAATATGCTAATGCCTCAATGGGACTACCATTACCTGGATCGCTCCAACCAGGCCAATCCCAAAGACCTGGCCCGTCCTCAGCGAATACCGCCCCCTCAACCGTCCCCACCATGCCTCAACTTTCAACCCAGTCGCAACAGCATATGACCCCTTCACGATCTTCGACAGTCAATCACGCTCACAACTATTCGCGGTCGAGTCCAGCTGGCTTGGATCAAAAATATGCGCCATTCGCAACCACCCCTGATAATTCGAAACTGGTGTCACCGCTTAATCAGAAATTTACGTCTTCGCAGACACCGCAAGGTGGAGCCTCGTATTCACCTCTGGGACTAGCAGACATAAGACCTCGAGCTGATTCAGGGCTATCGGATGGTCCCTACAGTGCAAATCCCTACTCACACGACGAATACGCATCAGTACCATCAAACAGCAACTATCTAGCGCCATGGGCGGTCTATGCGTTTGATTGGTGCAAGTGGCCTGTACAAAATGGCTCAGCCGACGCAGCAGGCAAGATGGCTATTGGAAGCTATCTGGAAGATGGGCATAACTTTGTAAGAACTCATAGACCCTTATAGCTTAGACGCGATACGTAACACGAGCGAGAAGCTGACATATCTTTGAAAGATACAAATACTCGACACGCAAATCGTACCGGAGACAGACACCGAACCTGCACCTGGGTCTCCCCTATATGGTCTAGAATTTACAAAGACCGCAGAGGCCACTCACTCTTACCCTGTAACCCGCATACTTTGGGAGCCAGCGTCTTCTCAAAAGCAATCCACTGATCTATTAGCAACCTCGGGTGACCATTTGCGGCTGTGGTCACTACCCTCACAGGCCAATTACAACACCTCTAACTCAATCACTCGCTCCTCCAATACCAAAGACTCTCCACCGCAAAAGCTTACGCCTCTGGCACTCCTTTCAAATTCCAAATCCCCCGAACATACCGCTCCTCTCACATCACTGGACTGGAACACATTATCCCCAAGTCTGATCATAACCTCCAGCATCGATACCACCTGTACGATATGGGATATACCGACGTTGACCGCGAAGACCCAATTGATTGCCCATGATAAGGAGGTGTTTGATGTGCGATTCTGTGCAAATAGCGTTGATGTCTTTGTTAGTTGTGGCGCGGATGGTAGTGTCCGGATGTTCGACCTAAGGAGTTTAGAGCACAGCACTATCATATACGAGCCGTCAGAGAAAAAAGACGGATGTACGTCTCCCTTACTACTCATATTGGCTAGTCTAGAGTCTAATGAACCCAGCATCGTCAAGTCCTGGGAATGTCAGTCCGACTACAGCACAGCAGACTATGTCTTACGCTCCTCCCTTACTGCGACTTGCCGGTAACTCTTACGTACCATACTGAATGCATAGAGAGCAAAACTGATGACTATTAGCTTCGCCACATGACGCACATCTTCTCGCCACTTTCTCGCAAGACTCCAACATCATCCGGATCCTGGACGTTCGACAACCGGGTCAAGCTCTTCTCGAACTCCGAGGTCACGCCGCATCGATAAACTGCATAGAGTGGTCTCCTTCACGGCGAGGCACCCTGGGATCTGGCGGAGATGACTCATTGGTCCTGATATGGGATTTGCTCAACCAAAGCAATGCTGCTGTAGTCCCTGGGGCAAATGGGCAAGCTGTTGCGAATTCAGATAACGCTCGAGGTCCTGCAGCAAGCTGGCAATGTGACTACGAAGTGGGAAATATCAGCTGGGCGCCGCAAAGCGGCTTGACAAGCCAAGGAAGCGACTGGTTAGGAGTGAGTGGGGGAAGGGGCGTTTGGGGCGTCAGTATGTGACGACGGAAGATTTGATTCCGGAAGGCGTTACTTTGGGCATGTCAAAAGGGATTCTACATCATGTTATGTCATGATAGCGAGGCGCTCGGCGTTAACCCCTGTTGTGAGTAGGCTGACTTTGAGGGAAATCGCGCCGCAACTGGGTCTTGGGATGTGAAATGTACTATACCATCGTCCGTTACAGCACTGTATGCAAATTTATTACTAGGGCATGGATCGTCTTATCGATGCGATGTGATGATGGCTCTCTATTCGTCTTCCTCCTGATGAGAAGTCAAAAACTCCGGACCCGGTCCGTCGTCTTCATCCTCAGACCGGTCCAGAAGGCTCGGTGGTCGAACACGGTGTTCTCGAACGGGCACACCGCCAATAGATAGACTCCCAAAATCTTCATCGACGACCGTCCTTCCATTTGCTTTCCCAGCGCCATCATCTCTGCGCTCCCCTGGACCCTTCCCTTCACTGTCCGCTTTCGACCCCTCACCCCCGCCAGCCGCATCCAGCGCCGCCTGCAAAACATCTCTCCCCTCCCTAAACGCCTCGAGCTCAGCCCCAACCGCACAAACAAGCAACTTCCACCCCCTCATCTGCGCCAAGCTCACTTTCCCCTCCAGCACCTCCACCGCCCGATCCATCCGCTCCAACACACCCCTCATACCCTCTTCCCCTCTCCCTTCGCCTTCGCCTTGCATCCTCATCTGATGTCTCAACCCGTCCTCCACCTCCTGCACCACCCCGAGCACCTCTTCCCAAACCCTTACCCCCTGATCCAGCGCCTCCATCTCCCTCCTAACCCCCTCCCTTCTCCTAAACAACTCCTCCCTCTCCCCCTCCCACTCCTCCCTACAAATCCCCAACGACCGCCTCCCCACCGGCAACGCCCCAACCCCTGCCCCACTGGGGGGTAACTCCCTCAAAAACCTCTCCACACGCGCGTCCAGCCCCCGCCCCGCCTCTTTCCAACTACTAACCCGACTCTCCCTCTCGTTCTCCCCCGCTTCAATCTCGCCTGCCAACCATTTGGCCTTAGCCTTCAACTCAGCCAACCGCTCTTCCAACCCCCTCACCTCCTCATCCACCCTCACCTTCTCCGCTTTCAACCCCTCCACCCCCCTGATCGCCCCCGCCGCCTCCTCTTCATCATCCCCCTCGACCCGGCGAATCTCCTGCTCGATCCCCCTCCTCTGACTCTCCAACCCGGCAACAAGCCCCAACCCCTCCTCCCGCCTTCCAATCTCCGCCTCCAACACCCCACTCTCTTCACCCTTCACCCCCCGCAACTCCCGCAACGCGCGCGCTATCCCCCTTCTCGCGCCTCGTAAGCCTACTGGTTTGGAGACTGGTTGCCGCACTGGCACCACACTCGGGCCGCGCCGCGTGGACGCCTGTAAAGAACTTGGAGGCGTGCGGGTACTTGCTGCTGCTGCTGCTGCTGTTGTTGTTGATGAAGCGGGGGAGGAGGGGCGCGCGAGGCCGGATAGGAGGCCGGTGCTTTGGGCGTCGAGGAGGAGTTGGAGATGCTGCTGGAGGTGGGATTCGTGGCGGTGGAGGGGGAGGAGGGAGGGGGGCATGTGTGGGGCCCCGGGGGCGGGGGAGGGAGAGGGCATAGTGGGTGGTTGGTGGGGAGGTAAGGGGTGTAGGGAGTAGGACGACGAGGAGGGGGATTCGTGTTGGGGGAGGAGAGGGCGGTGGGGACTGCCGGAGAGGCGGCGCAGGAAGGAGCTGAGGGCCATCTTGGTTAGAGAGGGGTTTCTGGGTGGGTTTTTGGAGTGAGAGGGACTTACGTATCCATTTGGGGGTGTTTAGATGTTGCGTCAGAAGGATGGCAAGGGTGTGGTGGTGAAGGGAAGCGTGCGGGTATCACATGTGAAATGAGACACGCGACCTCTTTGTCCACCGTCGAAATATGTCGGGGACTGCGGCTTGTAAGAGAGCGATCTCTTTTACGGCATATGGATATGAAAGTATATTCTAGTGACTCTACACTGATGCTGCGGCTTTCTAACCCAAAAGCTGTGCTATGGGATGTATGTCGAAGACGGAAACTGCGACGTGCCAGCGCTTCGCTCGGGGTATGCTATATACGAAAGAAGATGATCAGGACGCCTATGCGCAAGTCTGATGTATCCTGAGTCTCAGACAACTCCCAGCCTGTCCAGCGCCGACGCTAGATGCTTTGTTGCAATGTTTGCAGCAACAGAAAGGTTACATAAGAAAGGAATATTTGGGAAGCTTCCGCAGGTAAGGTCGTTTGCTTCACCCGCAGCCTATCAATCAGGTCTCTTCTTCCTCATTACCATCCCTCTTGTCCCGGATATGTCGAGCTTCAACCTACTGCTGGATTTCTTAATCTCTGCGTGAGTTGACGCGGTCACTGCACTCATACTTTCCTTTGTCTGGTGGAACAGGCGCTTGTATTTGCGTTCCGGTGAACTCGGCGCGGGGGGAGATGCGGGCGTCATTAATAAGCCAGGGACCGGAGGCGACGTGGGCGAACCAATTACAGTTGTTGCGGATGGTGAAGGGTGGGCAGAGACTGCGGGCGAAAGAAATGCGATTCCACGATGATAACCATATGGCGTGGCAGGTTGCGAAGCGAAGGGAAAAAGCTGGTTGGCTGTTGGCCAGACGTCCGGGAAAGAAGGGGACGATGGTGAGACAGGAGACCCCGGAGACGAAGTGATGGAATCGTGATCGTTATCAGTGGTTTCTGTGGAGGTTGTGATGTTCGAGGTCTGCTCTGCACCAGATGAAACGTAGTAATGAGGGAGGGAAAACTGAAGGTGTGTGGATGCCGGAATTGTTTCTTCTTGCATCTGTTCCGAGAACGGCAAGGACATGGGAGGATCTTCGGGCTGCAGGACGACCGTATTCAAGCTTCGCGACTTCTGGTGCTCTCGTTGAAATACTACGTGAAGACGTGACTCAATATCCCTTGCTGTAGAAGTGTCAGGTTCGCTGTCTCGCGACATCTTCCTTCGTCTTCTGTAGCCCCCGCGGCTGCACTTGTCTCCTCTTTGGGCCTCCGAGCTATCCCTTGAGGCCGCAGACCCACCAAGCCTCAAGTCCACCTGGCTCGGGCTGAACACCACTCTAGCCCTCAGCTTTTGCACCGCGTCATCCAATGCCAGCTCGATTGCACAGTGGTTCTTCACTCTGCTTAGTTTGGGCCAGGTTGCTCTCTCCCCGCAGAGCATTGCACGCATCATGAAAGTCGGCGTCGGATTCGAGAGCATGCGCGGGAAATCTGCATATGATATCTCAGGAAAGATTGTAATATCCCCAGAGTACTTCTGACTGAGAACTGATACGGCTTTGGACAAAGAGTTCGAGAACACGCCCATCTCAGCCGTGACACGCATGCGGTGTAAAGCTTCGCCTTTAGCGAGATGTGCTATGTTATTCAACCACGTTGGTCCTGTAGAAATAGTAGACGTTGGCTGTTGCGCTTCGTGGGCGAGGATATCTTCTTCCTTGACTAGGAAAGGCACAACGTGGGGGTTGACTTGCGACACGATGAAGTGGTTAACGTTGAAAATCTCTGCTAATCTAGTCATCGGGATATCATTGTCAACTGAGCCATCAATCCAGCGTTGCGGGGAAGGATTCCAGGGCACAGCTTCGCCAGTCTTGGGGTCCTTTGCTAAGAGAGAGGCCGCGGAAAAGATGAAAGGTACCGAGCAAGATGCAGCACTGGTGAAGATCAGTGTGTGTCACAGTTGATTTTGGGTAGTACCACTTACACAGCCGACCAGATCAGCACGTTGGGCGCTGTCACGTAGTTCAGAAGCCGAGGGAGCTCGTAGAGACTTGCACTGGAAACGCAGATATTCAAGATTCGCCGAGTTCGATTGTACGCTTCTTGAAACGTCATGTCCTTGAGCATCTCTCTCATAACCCTCGTCAAATGTGAAATGTCGAACAAAGCACCATATTTCAGAAATCTCGCCACCTTGCGTAGAATGCCGTCTTCATTCCCTTCTTCCTCGAAAACCGCAAGATCTCCATGGCAAAAGGTCTCAAGCAACTGCGGCATCTCCTCGTCGGTGCGGGTGCAGCAGACAGCGCATACTATGCTCCCTGCTGATGCGCCGGATATGATTCGTGGTAGAAGTCGTGCTTCCCATAATGCTTTAAGAACGCCTATGTGATTCATCCCAAAAGTAGCGCCGCCCGATAGCAAAAGTGCACTCCTTCCGAATGACTGCCTCGCTGACAATACCTGCTGGAGTATGTACTTCGGCTCCAGTCCATGAGACGTATCTCTTGCGGAGACGTCTACCAATGCATCTAATGTCTCTAATGCAGATGTGATGTATCGTTCGATGAGATCCTTGGTACCAACGTGTGTGTGCTTGTATAGCTTGAGATTGCCCATGTCGCCCAGTCCTCGAGTCAACGAAGTTTTGATCAGGAAGAGCATTCGCTTTACATCGCAGCTGATGCGTGCTTCGTCTAGTTGCTTGAGACGGGCTTCAACGAGAGCCGCATCATAATCTGGGGAGTCGAAGACGGATTTCCAGGCATTGTTGTTTTCAATCTCGTCAAGCTCGGTAGCTGCAGCCTGCCAATCTTCGTGCTTTACAGCCTCCACAAGCCAGCGATAGTCAGTATATACAGAGCGTTTATACGTCTGCCGCCGGGAAATGCTTACATTGCGCAACCTCAGGTAAAGAATCTGCTTCTGATCTTCGAGCCTTTGCCTCCTGACGCGCTCCTCTTGTTCCTTTCCACCGGATCCTCGCCATTCACTGACTGCTTCAATCGGATTGCGTGCGAGCTGGACCAAGGTTGCCAAGGAACTCTTCGAGCGAAGTGACTGGTGTCCATGTTGTTCCTTTGCAGCTGATGTTACTGATGAGGCAGTCGTCGAGGAACCGTGGTGTTTCGTGCTCGATAGGAAAGTCGATTGTTGTAGGAAGGACATTGTGGATCAGACGGTGAAGCCATTCGTGAACTTCGTCGCGACTAGAACGTCATGCTGAGAGTGGCAGGTCTTCCGTTGCGAGGTTCCATGGATGACTTGGGATGTCGTGGAGCCGTAGTAATCGTTGGAGTACGCAAGACACGTGAACGCACAATGGTGTACTCGTATTTAGGTTGGCACGAGGACAGGTCGTCCTTTGGTCACGATGAGGGTCAGAAGCTGAGACTCGTAGATGTCTTAGCGGCAGCCACGGCAAGCTTGTCGGGGACGCCTCCGGCTTTTGTATGTTTTGACGAACTTGAGGTGCTACGGGATTCGGATCATTTAACACCGCGAAGGACTGACGGAAGGCCAAAATCAAGAGACTAACTCGACTAAGTACGATGCAGGGCCCTCTCTTGGGGGTTTGAGGTAAGGTACTTGTCTATTGAACATAGGCCAGACCGCGTGAGGTCTGAGGATGGGAATAAGAATGCCGAGTGCAATGCGGGCCAATCATAAAGGGACAGCGGGCAGCAACAACAAAGAAGCACGCCACACGCCTGTAGGAGTCCGAAGATTGCCACCATCGCCGGTGGTGATGCTCGTGGTGGTATCCGACTGGCCCGGTCTCTGCTCTCTGCTCTCTCAGAAGCAGCACTGATTCGAAGAGGAGACAACCCCCACGGGGTTGGAGATGGTGGCGGCCTGAGAAGCCCCGGTCGAAGTGCAAGATCAATCAGCTGAAGGCGAGACGAGATTCACCATTGTCATGCTGCTGCATCATTCGGCCAGGCAGGGGCTCGACTACCGAATCCTGCATCAGCAGTTACCAGTCACCAGGCACCAAAGGCTACGAGTCATCAAGGCTACGAGTCATCAGGGCACCATGTGCAGAATTTGCACATGTTGCGTACCCAGGGGAAAGGGAGGAGCTTAGCGGCCTTACCTGGACCTATGCAGGGCCGCGGGGTCGATTTGGGCGACGGACCCCTACCGCGTTGTCCGCATCCGCATGTGATTGCACTTTGTTATGAGGGGTCTACCTTGCTTTTTGCAAATTTAGATCGTGGACGGTGGCAACAGAAGCTCATTCCAGGCCTGGATTCATCATGCCTGTCCTGCCCTTGTTACAGAGCTGATTCAGGACTCCTATTCGCTTTTTGATTTGCAGACGCAGCATTGCTAGTCGGTATTGCTTTTGACAAGCTACGTGGCAAACCAGACCAGGTTCACTGCCATGCTAGCCTCAAGCGCGTCATTCATTAAAGTGGGATATCATTGCGGGGAGCCGTCAGGATGTCCTGTGTCCAATCCCTAATTGCATTTCTCATCTGGCCCTCAACGCCCTGTTCGTGCCAGAAATGCCCGGCTCCGGGGATCTCTCGGAATCGAAATCGAGACTCTGGTGCTCCAGCAAGGTGTTCGGCCCACTTCCGCAATTTCTTGTGTGAAGTGAAGAAGTCCTTATCACCGTAGATAGCCAAGGTCGTAAAGGAAGACAGCTTCTCCTTTATTTGAGAGTTTGCTACAGGGCGATCTTCTGAGACGGTTTGATGATCAAGCCCATGAGGTCTGAGCTTCGAGAACATCGTTGCGAACATGGAAACAGGGGGTAACAAAGGCGAGATCAAGAGATAGTATGTCGTAGGAATGGCCATCTGTTCCGGTACCAGACGCTCTTCTACAGGCGGCGACTTCGTGACGTCGGTACTGCTCTGATATCGTATACCAAGCCTTTTCCTTGAGGTATCCACGCTCCTCCTGATGTGGTCAAGACTCCTCCTGGATTCTCGACTGGGTCGGCGAGTACCAGGTTCTGATTCGTCGCCCCCCATTGAGATCGAATGTGAGGGGTCTTGGAGAGAGTCAAGGACATGGAGACTCCGCCCTCGACGTGCCTCGTTCATCAATCTTGCCTCTTTGTTCCATTGCGTTGACAAGTGAAGAGCTCGGAGTCGAATTTCAGCTTCTGCAGAACCTTTGGCCACGCTGGCAAACCGTTGGACGATAGTCTCCGTATTGGGCAGATGGGTACATATCATTGATCCATAAGAGTACCCACCTAGGATTAAGACCATGCTGGAGTCGAGGGAATTGAAACGGTCCATAGGAACGTTAATTGATGATTGTATAGGTGATAGCGTAGTGTCTGATTGGGACCGGGAGTGTTCCAGAGTTTGAAAGGGGGCGCGTGGATCGAGAGAGTTGAGGTAGTAGATAAAACATCCAGCAAACGAGACATAGTCAGAGAGCTCTGGCCTCGCTGTCCAGCTTGTTCTCCCTTTCGAGTCGCCCGCGCCTCTAGATATGAAGTTAGGGCGATCCACAAGATGTTGAGAGGTCCCCTACCTGAAATTGAATGTCCCAATTACGAAGCCCTTCTTCAGTATCTCTGTTACGGCAGTTCGAACGACTGGATCATCATAGCATCCACCTAGGGGCGCATATGGATGCGCAATGATTGCTCCTTTCTTCCGCCATTCTGGCTGACCGTCGGCTCCGTTGTGTAAGAATTTGAGGGGATGGTAGATGCGGCATTGTAACGTCGTGTCATCATGGATGGAGGGGATGGTAAAGTTGAAAGCTGGGGCTGGTAGCATGATGGGATTGCATGGCTCAGCTTGAGGTGACTGAGTCTACCGCTGCTCGATCCTCGTTGACACCATGTACTGCTCCTGAGCAGCCCGCAGAGGAATTGATGGAAGAACAGGTCCTCGTCATCGTTGCAGGCAGCACCAGTGAATGTGCAAGTGACATAATCGTCAAGGTCCGCGTAAAAGGGCCTGGGGGTTCGGGGGGTGGTGGTACAGATCCTACGTAGTGCGGAAGAATATCCAGTGGCGCGTGCTTTCTTTCCCGAGGACAAACACTCCAGTGGAAATTGCACGATTGGTGGAAATAACTTGATTTGATCATTCAGATAGCTGCTAGTCTACATGCTCATCCATGCGAGCTTTGATGCTCTATCCGGTGAAATGCTACACATCCAAACGCCGCACCCCGTTTCAGGTCCCCAGCACCGGGTACCAATTATGACCATGATGAGCCTATTGTTTTGGATACGAACCATAACCACGACTGAAGAGCTCAACAACCTAAAGCCACCAAGCCCGGTGGCGCTGCACATGTTCAAGGACTTGGTGTACCATCCTCATACCTTGGCCCATCGTCACCGCCCCAAGCTGGCGTTTCCGGTTGTCCACTGTATGGCGTTGGTGCACCTCCAGGTGTTGGCGCATCAGCCCCGTAGCCAGAGAACTTTGGTGTCGGCGCGGCTCCCGCTGGTGTAGCTGCCGAGTATCCGTTGGATGGAGTAGGGGCTGTGTTGAGGTCCTTGCCTGGGGTCGGAGCGTCGTATGGACGATTGTTAGAAGCCCAAGTGTCATTGTAGGAAGAAGTGTATGCGGGAGTCCTGGAACCGCCGAAGGTTGTGTCAGAGTTGTAAGCAGGAGTCTTTGAACTACCAAAGTCGCCATAAGGAGTTTTGGATCCAGCTGAGAAAGCGTCAGAAGTAGCATTGCCATACGATGTGCGTGCCCCGGGATCCCAAGCAGGTGTTCTCTATTGGACTGTCAGTTATGATCCTGAGTAGCGTATGTTGCAGAATGAAGTCGAAGCTTACTCCTCCAGCTCCGCCATAGGCTGTACGATTGCCATCCGCGTATGGATTGACTGTACGCCCTCCGTCTGCGCCATATGCGGGTGTTCGGCCGCCAGACATAGCGTCTTGCTTCCACGTTGGTGTTCGTCCTGATGGAGCACCCCCGGACCAAGCAGGTGCTGTACAGTCGTAAGCAAAGTTTCAGAGGAAGAAATGATAATACGTGCGTACTTCTCGAGGCTGCCCCCCAACCAGGCGTACGTCCACCCGCTGGAGCGGCCGAAGGAGTTCGACCACCTGACCAATCCGGAACTCGAGAGGGTGTAGCACCCCCAAAACCGCCTCGTCCTCCGCCACCTCTGCCTCTGCCACCCGCAAAACGCTGGTAGTCGATGGATTGACCGGTCAGAGGACTAGAATAGATCAGTAACATAATGCAAGTGAGCCATCAGACGCTTGTGAAAGACATACTCCTTGAATCCAAGCGTATCCTTGGCGACTGTGATGGTTTTGCCCTTGGTGTGCAGTTCTACTCGTGCCTCCAAGTCTGTCGTATCTTTAACAATACCAAGAAGGCCTTTATACGGCCCTCGTCGGATGTTGACAGTCTGACCCAGTGCCCGATCTCGACCGAAAGACTTGGGTGGTGGCATGGCACCATTCCCGTTGGCGCCACCATTTCTCTGCATCGCGGGATTCATTTTGGTTAGGTCAGGTCCATTGCTGCCTCCTTGGGTGACTCTGCCGCCCTTGGCAGCAACAGTCGCAACATTCGTAGCTCGTACGACGAAGATGCCAGAATTCTCGGTTTGCTCGCGGTTGTGCAGGAAGAGGAACGAGCGATAGATGTGAATAATTACGCCCTGTTTTTGTTCTCCGCCAACTTCGCGTACCGTATCGTCGTGCCTTATCTCGGACCCGTTGCGATCGGTCGCTACAGCATGTCGTCGCCGCTCAATCTTGTTAGAGATCTGGGAAGGCATAACAGATCTGACTGAGCCGTTCTGGTCCAATACACGCAGTGACTCTCGATCGACTTTAGTAACGCAGCCCACGGTGGCCGGGCTGGAATAATGTCAGGACCTAGTCAGAACGAAGGCGTGGGCAATACTTACTCTAGCTGCACCAAGTCGTGTATATCATACAACCCAAGACCTCCAGCCACGCCAGAATCACTCGCTTCTCTAAGATCTTTGCTGAATACTGTGATCTCTTGCATACTGAGGTCACTCAGAATCGTTACTCTGTCGTCTTTGATCCTAACAACCATGCCGACTTCATCGCGGAAACGACTTCCTCCGATCACCTTAACGTGGTCACCTTCTCTGAATCTTTTACGGAGACCCTTAACGGGAACTTCGATGCTCTGGCCGCGCAGCTCGCCATCGGTTACGCTAACCGTCACAATGTCGCCCCTCACTGAGACTGCTTTGCCGCAAACGCCCTGCTGTTCACCTTCGTAAACCTCCACCATATCCCCTGGCAGATAGCTATCACTGGCGGTATTATTTTTGAGGCTTGCAGCTAGTGCAGTCAGATCTAAATTTTCAGTCCCATCCTCTGCACCAGCGGTGAACTTGGTAACTTCCTCAAGCGTAGGATTGACATTTTCCGTAATAAGATACTGAATCTTGAAGTCCTTGATTAAGAATCCATTGATATATGTCTCTCCAAGATAAGTCCAATGCTTTTTGTCGAACGTGGACATGGCCTGCAGATATTTTGAATGTTTCTTCTTCGCTTCAACGTCGCTGAACAACCGTTGGGGAGGCCTTGCTGCTGGATTTACCAGGCCAAGCCCCCCTTGCCTCTTCCTCTTTTGTGCATCTCCTTTGACCCCGTTGTCAATCATCGGTGCATTAGCATCTTCGTTAAGTCCGTAATCCAGTCGCGGAACAATTCTCAATGATGCCTCGAGCCCGTTGGTTTCGACATCGTCAATTTGAGCCAAGTCTCCCGCATATTTACCTCGCTTCAAGCGAACGTAACCGCCAGGTTGGAGTTGTTGGCTCTTTGTGACACGCAGAAGGTCAGGCATTTCCTTGATAGCTACGAGGACTATCTTAGTTCTCGGGTAGACATTGGAGAGACCATCAAGGGCTGTGAAAATGTCGGCCTGCTTGCGAGCTTCGACGTAGACATATCCCATCATCGTACCACCTCTTTCAAATGCGGAGATGATGGGCAATGGATTCCGCGTCATCGCCCTCTCTTCAAACCTCTTCATGATTGCAAAGACTACCTCGCGCTCTTTACCCGGTTTGCACCTTACGCCCCAGATGCTGGGATCTTCCACGCTGGGAAGAAGAAGACGTTTCGGCACCACGACTGCATCGGTTGCTGTAGTTCGAGAGCGCCCATAACGTTCCTTTAGGCGCTGTGCTTGTTTTTCGGCATCCAATTGCTGATCCAACTCTCGCTGGCGGTCAAGTTCTCGATGCCGCCGATCGTCCGTCTCGGCACCCACAGGAAGATCCGCGAGGTCGTCGGGATGTGTATCGGCAATGAAGGGATCTGCCTGTCCTTCGTCGTCTTCTTCGTCGCCCTCATCTTCTTCGTCCACCTCAGCTTCGACATCAAGGAA
Organism: Umbilicaria muhlenbergii; assembly: GCA_000611775.1. Classification (NCBI taxonomy): domain Eukaryota; kingdom Fungi; phylum Ascomycota; class Lecanoromycetes; order Umbilicariales; family Umbilicariaceae; genus Umbilicaria; species Umbilicaria muhlenbergii. Next base: position 5,272,597 of record KK106983.1, read on the forward strand.
TTGATTTCGAGGATCTCGACGTGCTCGTTTCCGGGGCCGACCCTGTTTGTAGATTTGTTAGGCATGGATATGATTGCATAGACCTAGGTAGACAAACTGAGACTTCCTCATCTTCATCATCCTCGTCATCCTCATCCTCGTCATCATCCTCATCATCTTCACCTGCTCCGTTGGCCTTTGTGTCATCATCGTCTTCGCCAACAGCATCATCATCCTCATCATCAACCTCATTCCCACCACTGCGACCATTGCTATGCTGCTCTTTTGGCTGTGCCGGTGTATTCCCTTCATCGTCCTCGAAATGACCCTCCTCCCGTATAGATCGCCTTGTCTGCTCGGATCCGTTCGTCCGTGGCCTCTCCATCACCTCGTTATCACTCTCGCCCGCAGCGTCATTGTCTGAGACATCTGCTGGTGCAGGATTGAAGTTATCATCCTCAGACTCTGACCCAAAGTCCTGGTCCAACAGGGCGGCCGAAGTCATGGCTGAGCTCTTGTTGGTTTTTTGAAACCTCAGGAATTTCGCGGCGTATGACGGCACCGAGGGAAAACCGAGGTTTGTAGAAGTTGGGCGTTCTTGTGGAGTGCAAGAGATATTGTAAGGCGTCGAGGCCGTGTAAGGTGAGTTGAGTGTTGGAGCTTGCCTGAGCTGGCCTAATTCACATTCAGCTAATTCTACCATTTCCGGTTAGACTATCTACAAGCTATCAAAGATCACCAAAATCTACTGATTCACGGATCGCCTTCATGATTTTCGTTTTGACTGTTCGGTAGTTACATTTAACGTTATCTGAGTTGACCATTATTGTGCGCGAGAAGGTCTGATCGTAGGCTTTTAAAAGTCCATCTTGCTTTGCATGAGAAGCATCATTGCTGATTTTGCGTTGTATCACCACTTGCAACATCAACCTCCTTTGATACGCAGAGGCTGGAGTGGCTGGTCAGCGCGTGGCACTTCTATCCTCGCGGACGCTCTACGATCCTCATGGTAGAAGCTGTCCATGTTGTAGCGACTACAAGCTCGTGTTGTGCAGTGGTTAAACACGGAGCCTTGCGGCGATCGATGTGCTGGCGGAGCAATTCCAACACGTGGATTCGTCCATGTTGGTTCGCCGGTTGGATCATGCTGGCGCAGCCCTAACAATACCACTGACCTGGAAGCACACGTTTCTTAGTATGTTCCTTAGGTCAACTCATATAGAACCATTTCGCAGCTTATTCTCTTTGTTGTCATTTTGACCGTTCCATCAGAATTTCAGCATTACTCAACACGTCTATCACATAAGTCTTATAATAGTAACAATGTACCCACACAACAATGACAGTCGCCAACTTCACCTGCAACGATTGCCACCACTTTCCTCACTAGCAACAAGAGATATCACACCCAGTCTACAGACTTCAATGATCGGTAATGCTCCGACCTCCCTGGAAGTGTCACGCAACCCCCAAAGACAACGAAACCGAAGAGATGACGCCCGATCACACCACCCGCAAAACGGAAAATGTGTTCCACCACTCGAAGTAGAGGACCCGAAACGACTAGACGAAGATCACCAGAGTCCTGGAAGACCAGGCCAGGAACGAGTGACGCAATCGGTCAGCCCAACCCTTTCTTCACCAAGTACCAGGAACATCTGTTCTACTCCGAGAGCTCGTCGATCCCGGCCCCGGTATCAAGTCTTCAGTATGCTCGAATATCTGACGTTGGGCCAACTGGAAGACATCTGGCAGAAGCAGGACGCATACAACGATTATGTCAACATGCCCCAAAGAACCCCATACTTGATGCCAACCAGCGACGACTCACAGCACACTCCTCCATCTCGAGGCGTCTACCGAGACCCCACCAGAAATGTTCCTGGTCTTTCCAACGTCACCAAACATTAGATAAGTAAGAAGAAAGCGGGCACGTCTTGTTCTGCCAATCGGTGTGGGTACGGACGACAATGCTAGCCCTGCACTATGAAGAAGTCCTCCTTGAGAGGGCTATGAGTGCATATTCTCAGTTTCTGATGGAGTTCCTCGGGTTTTGTGCATGGGTGGGTTGTTTTGCAGCTACCGGCAGGGTCTCTTCTATCGGGCGTCTGTGGGTCATTGTTTAGGAGCACACCTTAAGGGCTACTCTCATATAAAGTCCTAGGCTGTAGCAATACCAATGAGGCGGTGGAGGGTTATTCAAATGTGTTTTTCTGGAAGTTAGAAGAGACATGTCATTGTGGAGGACCTGACTTTAGTAGTGAGATATATTCCTTGGCCGGATGATCGGTCTAAAGAAGTAAGACAGATAGTATTCGTCACGAACCAGAAAATTGTCGTATCTGGCAGCAAGCTACTATCGTGATGTGTGCGTCTGGTCGGAGGAGGTTAGTGTTGTCCAAGATAGAAACAGTAGTATAACCAAAACACAAGTAGATAGAGTAGAGCACATTGAGTAGAGAGGATAGAGTCGAAATGGACATAACCCGCAGGATGGTCTCTCTATCCATGGACACGCTGCAAATATCATAAAAGCTCCACATTCCCATTCCATCAATATGATAACATCGGCGGCGAGTGCAGAATATTTCTTCACTTCCAACAGTGACAGTATTGCTACGTCCTTATAGCGACACCTACCTCTGACCCCCTTCACCTCGGTGTTGCTTGTTCCCAACATGGCCTCTTTCCGAACCCGAGTTCCCTTGCGCACCTAGGGCTACCAACTGCAGCCTTATCAGATCCTGCCCTCATCCTCTACAGACACGTGTCGTTATGGAGCTGGTCGTCTCATCGCGACTTCACATACGAAATCGTGGGTCCGTTGCAAATAGAACGCGCTGCATGGCTGATCACAATCTACCAGTACTCGTAGCATCATGCTAGAACCGCCGAAAAGATCAGGCAAGGATTCTTTCTCCAAATGTTACAACAAGCCTTGCTTGGTGGCACACCTTGCACCAGTAGCCTTGCACCAGTAGGATTCCGAAGGATTGCGAGCGAGGTTGATCGTTTCGTAACCTGATCCTTCGGCCTTCGCTATAAGCAAGGCAAACCGAGGGTCGTTGTGGTGGCTTGTAAAGCTGCAGGCCTCACAAGGGCCTGCGTAGCATGGTCGACAAAGCAGCAAGCGGTCGCTGGCAGAAGGATTTCGACGCCACCGGATTGGCCCGTGAGCTAGCGCGACAGGTCTCCAGTAGTTGCCCCCCGAACCCCTCCAGCCCATCCCTCCACGCTTTTACCGTAGGCACGAAATCAGGGATGCTGGTGTCACACGAAGACGGCAACCCTCCCATCCGCTCCAAGCCTTGTGCCATTCGCTGTCAAACCACCACAAGCGCCCTGGTGCTACCGACTCGAGCCTTCTCATTCGCAGACTGTTTGGCCAAAGGCGCGCGTGGTCTTACCACCTGCGCGACATAGGTTTCTGCAGTCCTCGAAACCGTTCCAATCAGGTCGGCGCTCCTGCCTGGATTTTAGAGTCCTCTATGTCCCCCATGGAGAGGCACAGCGAACTCGGAATGTGAGCTCTCAAGCCCGTTCGGTTGGTGATAAACGGTTTGTATCACACAATATGGGCGTGGTTAGCGCATATGAGGGTGTGGAGGATGGGCACCTGGGATACGAAACACTACCCCATCTCAGCTCCTTCGACATGAGCTTGCCTCCATCTTTTTGTCCGCCATAGAAGTTTTATTCCCTCGCGATCATTATCCTGCATACTTCAAAATCTATTCCTGCTGCTTAGATACCTGTTGGAACGCTTGGCGTTGAATATCCGGGTGACCGCCCTTCTGCTATGGTCTCATCGACTAAAGGGACGCCATGATGGGAGCCGTCCAAATCCCTCATGGGCGACTTCGAATAGCCCGGCTATCGTCACTTTTCATACTCGTTAGTTTTATAACATCATATGTAGCAGGACTTCAATATGTTCCGGGTTCCAATTGCACTACTTCGTGCGCCGAGGGTGACGCGTCACCAGCAACTCACGGGAGGGACCTCGTTTGCAATGATGGTGACTTCAACAATACAGCTACTGGGTCGGCCTTCCAAGCCTGCGTGTCTTGCGAGTTGCGGAGCCAGGCGCTGGATCAGGCAACAGGGCAGACAGATGTGGGATGGGCACTCTGTACGTAGGATTGCTTCCTGGAGCTGTGCACGAGACCAATCCTCGAATAAATGTTATTGACAAAGGATTTACCAGACAACCTGAGGTATGCTTTGGACTGGTGCATCTTCGGCTTCCCCACATCCAACGACCAAGTCCTCTCCAATCCATGCATTGAGACTTGCAACTTCGTTGCGACCGCTCTAGAAACCAATATCCTGACGCCAAACAAATCGTCACCCTACGACTATTGTCAAGGCGGTCCCGTCTTCCTGACCAATCTGACCTCCTGCGCCTTTTGTCAGTCCCTCGTCCCCAATCGCGTCTATCTTTCAAATTGTAAGCCTTCCCTTTCCCCCAATCATCCTTCACCTGTGCTAACAAACCCCCTCCGCAGTCCTCAAAGTCCTGAAAGTCGCCTGTCAATCTCAACCTTCTCCGCCCACCACCTTCCCCGTCTCGCCCCTTCAGATCTTCACCCCCCAACCACCAGCCTCCTACTCAAGCACCAATGCAAACACCTCGACCACCCACGGGCTCTCCCGCGGTGCCAAAATCGCCATTGGTATCATAGTCCCTCTGGTAATACTGCTGCTCCTAGCCCTCTTCTCCCTATATTGGTACAGACGATACAAATCCTCCACCTCTACTGCCCACAAATACCGTCCCCAACAATCCTCCCTCGACGAACGCTGGGGAGATGCCCAGATAAGCCGTCCAACGGGGGGAGCATCGCAATACGCCTCCACCAACCTCTCAGTCCCCGGCAGCCAATCATACTTCAATTCCCCCAAAGGTGGCGCCCAGCCTCAATATTCGTCCGTGCCTCTAGAAACGCAATACCCACCAGTCCCCGTCCCTCCATCAGAACACCAATCTCAGCTCTTCAACACTACGGAACCATGGAGATCCTCGCAACTAAATGCCTTCGACTCGTCACGGGCGCAGGTCGCCAACAACAGCAAGGGCAAGAGCCGGGACGCGGACCTGCTGGTAACCACCCCGCCAGCGCAATCTGAAAAACCGACCAAAAAGGGCTTTGGGAAATCCGTCAAGAGTTTGACCCCTACGCTAAGCAAGAAGCCGAAGGTCTCGGTCGATACGGCGAGGGTGGCGCGGGGAAGGGACGACTTCGAGGAGAGTCCGTCGGATTTGTTCGGGTAGGGTTACTTGCATGGAATATGCGTTCCTCATTTGATTTGCAGGGATAAGGCCAAGGGGAACTTGGGGTGTTTGGCGAAGGTTTGTTGCTGGGAATAACAATATTACTATTGGGGCACTTATCTCGCTGGCGCATCATGGAATAGCGGGTAACGTTATACGGATGCCGACAGCGGGTTCGATAAAACGGGATGGGACTGGGCGCCACGGCAGGATCGCCGGATTAGGTTCTTGGGTATCACAGCGTGGTATTTATCTGCGATGCGAAGGAGACGATTGAGTCTTTTTCTGGAATATGTAAATCTACCAAAGCGGTTTATATGTCCGAACAGACCTGCGGCCTTAGCAAAATCTACATCTGAAAACTCCAATCCAGCGGATCTTCCAATAGATAATTCCGGAAAAGTAGGCACAGCCCAACCATTTCCACACCCTTTTGGACACCCAACCAGACACCCCTAAACACCTCATCTACGCAATCCCCAAGCCAACCCTCCCCCCGCCCGCATCCCCATTTCCATCCACCCCCACCCCCTTGACCACACCAGTCCCCGCACTCTTCCCCCTCTCCCTCATCCGCCTCCCCTCCATCAACCCCCTCAACCCCCTCTTCTGCAACCCAACCACACAACTGATCTCCCCACTCCAAACCCCCTCCCTCTCCCCCTTCCCATTCCCCCCCTCCGGACCCTCACTCCCAGTAACACTCCCATTCGTACTCGTCCCCTCACTCTCCGCCACACTCCCCCCTCCCCCCCCCCTCATTCCCATCCCGACCCTCCGCAATCTCCCTCGCCCGGCGCGCATCGTTCCCGAAAGAGGTATTGATCCTTAACCCCTGCCTCAGACTCCTCTTCCGTTCCAGCAACTCCTCCGATCCGTCCTCGTCCCCAACCTCAAAACTCGTCTCCGCGCTGCCCCTCTCCCTCCCATCTTCTTCCCCCCCCGCTCCTCCGCCCACCTCAGCATCCAGCGCCCCAAACGCGACCCCCGTGCCCCTCCCTCCCCCCGCCGCCATAGCCGCCGCGTTAAAAACAGCAGCTGCATTGCGGCCGTCGAGGACTTGATGGAGGCGTTCGACGACCGCTTCGAGGAGGCCGTCGACGCGGTAGGGGCGGGCGAGTTGCAGGAGGGAGCAGAGGATTTGCGGGGTGCAGAGGTCGGGGTGGGCGGGGTCGGGTGGGAAGGGCGGAGGGGAGGGGAGGGAGGAGGTGTAGAGGTAGTGGACTAGGGCTTGGAGGGTTAGGAGCGTGTGCGGGAGGTAAAGGGTTCGGGGGCGGGAGGAGGGGGGGAGGTGGAGGGAGTCGGGGGGGAGGGAGGCGTATGTGGTGGGGGTGTCAGTGGTGGTCGCGTTGGTGGAGGGGTGGAGGGAGTTGAGTGAGGCGGCGGAGGAGCCGGATGCACCGTTTCGGGTGGAGATGAGGTTGCTGGTTGTTGAGGAGGAGTTGCCGATGCTGGGCGTGATGGTTATGCTGGAGTTGCGCGAGGCTTGCGAGTTCATGTATGGGCGGAGGGTTGCGGCGTCGGAGGCCAAGTTGGTGTCGTTTTTATTGGACAGGCGGGAAGAGGAGGCTTCGGTGCCTTCGCGAAGGAGCTGAGTGAAATATGGACCCCAGCGGCGGGCGAGGATATGCGAGTTAACGGGGATCCGCTCGCCGCTTATGGAAAGGAGATCCATGTCTGCAAGCTCGCGAAGACTCATGGCCTTTTGGCCAAGTTCACTAGCGGCGGCAGAGTGTGTCCGTCCCCCAGCGGACCAGGTAGCGGATTTAGGAAGAAGGGAAGGAGGAAGGACAGGGGCGCTGACGGAAGGGTAGGCTGAGGTAGGTGATGCTCGGCGAGGATTTTCGTAGAGACCAAATGCTTCGAGTTCGACCATGCAGATGTCGGAGAAGTTTATACGCCGATGGTTATAGTCGTCGACGAGACTTCGTTTACGATTTCCAAGTATGACAAATGTATTTCGACGGGACCATAGAACGCCTCTGTTCCAGCTGCCTTGGTTGAAGACGCTCCCACCGGCATCGATACGACTCCATGTCAGGCTTCTGAGGTCCAACGCCCAGAGGGCGTATTCTTGCTTCGAAGATGTGAGATACGTCCCGCTGACCACGAAGTGATTGTCAAGAACGCCTCCATTCGGGAAGCGTAGGCCGGGTGGAGAATATTGCCCATGCATTGCTTTTTCAGTCATTGTGCCGTCCGACATGCGCACCTGGAGTTCCAGCTTGACATCTAAGAAGTTGTAGTTTGAATAGATCAGCATTGAAGAGCCGTCGTCTCGCGGATCCATGCTTTTACTCGCGCCATCCGTTCCCGCCCCTATTCTAGAGGCTGGCATGGTAGTTAGCGGAGCCACAACACTTCTGTACGCACCACAGCTCCTCCCGAGCGGATACGTAGCTGTCCACCTGAGGCTTCGCAGATTAAAAACGCTGATCTGCTCAATGTAATGATTCTCACTGTCCTGACCGCCGACTACTACCATTTCTGCCCCACCGGTACCATCAAGGACAACACCCAGTGTGCCTTGATTTGGATTCGATGATGACGGGTTGTGATGAAGTGCCGAAAGTGGTGCGTTAGCGGAAGAGAAGGTTGCGGAAGACGGGAGAATGGTCGCGCAATGGGCGTAACGTCCCTGTGGCGTGTCTGCGGTTGATATGTATGTCCACTTGCGTGATGGAGCATCGTAAATATGTATATCAGACATTACGACCACCTCTGGCTGCGATTCCGAAGAACCAGCCTGCTGCTGGGCTATATTGCTACGATTCTGGTTCAAGGCTGCAGATGCCGGCGACATGCCACCATAGCAGACCAGTTTCGTATCACCTAACGTACAGACGCTATGGAAGTACCTAGGTGGCGGAATATCTCCGGTAGCCTCGACCTTCGTCCAGTGTCTTCGGATGAGATCCAGCTCGTAAAGATCCGAAGTAAGCTGGAGCCGTCTGCGGGAGAGTATGCGTCCACCAAAAACATATAACTTGTCTCCCAAGATCGTTGTCGTCGCTCCTACCAGCGCATGCGGCTCTTTACCTGTACACTTATGTACATTACAGACCAGCCCCGACAGGTTTGTGGTAGCAGTCGTGGGTTGAGGGTGCTGGCCTATTGCCGGAGAAGGACCTGCAGAGTATGGAGTCAATCCAGCGCTCCGCAATTGCTCTGGTGATTGTTCTATGTTCGATTGCGATTCCTGAGTAGCGTCGCGATCTAAGCTAGACTGGCTACTGTTCATATCCGCTAGATGGGTGCTTGATGACGGCTTGAACCGCGCAGCGTACATCTGAACCGGGGAAGGAGCAGAGACGGCGGAGTCGATGGTACTAGTCCTGCTCTCATTTATGCTGGGGTGTGACATCTTCACAGACATTGACTGCGGCGCGAACGACGCAGTCGGCGACGCTCGAGGAGTAGTGCACCTACTGTTTGACGGCGAGGGTGGGAAGATACCGTAAGGCTGGGCGAAAGCTGGTATAACTATGGGCACATGCCTGGACCGCTGTACACTTTTGGAACCTGGCGAGTCTCGCTCCTGCTCGGTTCCGAGCGTAACAGGGAGACTTGGACGGCGCTCGTATTCCAAAGAAGCTGGCGAATCCGGTAAATCTTTCAGGACTGACTCGACGATGCTCTGTGTGATAATGATAGGTACATGCCTCTGCCTGCGCTTGCTGAAACCTGGTTCGCAATTGACCGCGAGTAGAGATTGATTGTATGGCCAAACACTGGGTTGTAGGGAGCACGGGCGTTCAAAGTCGCGGTAGGGTGGGGTCAGACGTTGCGAGAATAGGCGTGTCTTCGGGGACGTGGATGCTCCTGTATGGCGAAGCCCTGACGAGGCGTCGTAAGTGAGGGTAGGGGCCGGCGACGCGTCAGGCTTTAGTGCCCACGCAGTCAATTGGCTGTCTGTCAGACTCATCGTAAGCTTCCACTACTCATAAATTCAAGAGAAACCAAGGTAAGTATGCTGGTGATTGAGAAAGCGCACATGTCCGGACGAGGGCACTTTCGAATGCAGGAGGACTCTCTCACATTATGACTATCTCTCACCCAGGCCTCGATTCGACCCACACACAACAGAGTCGTTTTGCAGCCTTTTTGCCGGGTCTGACACTGACGCAAGAGGTAAGGCCAGTTCTCATGATCATGGAAAACAAAGGTTGTCTCGTTCGGCAACCCACCTGACTGTCTAAGACCCTTGCTCACTCGGCCGGCTTTCATCCAAGTGTCGCACTGCGTAATCGCAGGGAGGGTGATGGTGCGACACCAGCAGGTCGAGCAAAGGTGGCCAGTCGCTGCTCCGTGTCGAAGGTGGGCAACAGGGTAGATGATGACATCGAGGGATTCGAGGGGTGGATGGGGCCTTGCGTTGTGCAACAAAAGTGCTCAGCATCCGTAAGGGCACGCTCAGCAGGCTTGCTCCATGGTCCCTCGATAGCATCATCTTACTGGCCAAGCAGCAGCCGGAGCTAGCCAGTCTGCAAGGGTTGCCCCGTCCCTCGAACACCTCCGTCTGCCATCTATGCGCCATGGGATTTGACGCGATGCCGAATTCATTCTGCCTTGTACCTTACGGACCTGGACCTGTACCAAAGGCTACTCTACCCATCCTCAAACGCTTAGACTTACGGCTTGCAGCAGATTGCCGTCTCTACGCTCTACAGTAACAAAGGAGCATTATGGCAAATGGCGCATATGGATCGCGAAAGGTTCCTTTTTATGGTGATCGGATCAGGCTAACAATCCGTAAAGGCCAGTTCCTTGTGTATCTATAGATGGTCCCTATCTAACCCAGATTATCGCTTGCGCCAAAATACAAACATCTCGTTCCCTTTAGACAGCGGCACTAGTCTTCTCCTTTGGCAACGGGGTGAATCGCAAATAGGGCTTGACAATCTTGAAGTCGGGGAACATCTCCTTCGCCTGCTCGTTGTTAACGCTTGGGTGGACAATAACATCGTCACCTAGAATCGCATTAGCATCAACGAAGACATGGCCGATAACTCGAACTTCGTACCGGGCACCCAGTTGATCGGGGTGGTAATTCTGTGCTTGTCACCCGTCTGCAGCGAGTCCACCACGCGCAAGACCTCAGCAGTGTTGCGGCCAGTTGAAGCAGGGTATGAAAGGATGAGCCGGATGGTCTTCTTTGGGTCGATGATGAACACGCTTCGGATGGTGAAAGCTATTCCCTTCTGGTCGACGTTGGTGGTATCTTGGTGGTCCAGCATATCGTATAGGTATGCTACCTTCCTCTGCTTGTCGCCAATGATGGGGAACCTCAGGTTGGTGTGCGAAAGCTCATTGATATCCTTGATCCAGCCGCCGTGAGACTCAACGGTGTTTGCGGAGAGACCGATCAGCTTGACGCCACGCTTGGTAAACTCAGGCTCGAGCTTTGCGAATGCGCCAAGTTCGGTGGTGCAGACCTTCACCGCGAATCAGCAATTGTACGCCAGCTCAGTGGAGTTTGGTAAGCCATACCGGTGTGTAGTCTTCTGGGTGGGAAAACAGCACAACCCATTTGTCCCCGATGAACTCGTGGAAGTCGATGGGGCCGTTGGTGGTCTCAGCCTGGAAGTTCGGGGCAATAGAACCAAGGCGGAGCCTGAATCTGGTCAGCTTAAAGCCATTACAGAGATGTTGATGTTCAGGTGTGAAGGCAGGCTTACGGCTCCGGGCGTTGTTCTTGGGAACTCATATTTATGTAGAGTGGGAGTATATGTCTGAAGTGTCTGAGTGGATTGGAACGATGTCAGTGTATGTGTGCAGTCGAGAGCGTAGATGTGGATTTTTGAAGCAATGAACAATTACTAATCTAAGATTTCTTCAGTTTTTGCCTCGCCATAATTTTTAAACATTCCATCACCAAGCAAGCACGCAATCGTCGCTCCTTACCACATTCGGCTTGATGGATAAGCCCTACGGCCTTAACTTTAACCTCGTCATGCTTGACACACTGCCGCACCGGAGTAAAGTGGCAGTCTGACGCGGAGGGGCCCCCCCTAAGGTACTCCCCTTGGGATTCGTCAGCTGACAACCTTTGATGCTGCAACAGGGTCAAGTGTGGATGATTAAATAAGGTATCTTGTCCAATCGTGATCTCCCATTGAGGGTCCCCTTGGACTCTCCTCCTCGGGATTACAACTTGTTCTTATGATGCCTCCCACCTGTAGGCGTTGCGATTGAATGATGACCCTAAGAGGGACCGTCAGTAGTAGATTAACAAGCAGACATTATATCACCGAAATAGCATGTCTTGTTATGGGTCTACCAATCAAGACACTGGGACATCCTCAGCAGTAAACCAGCAGTTTGCGCACAGTGATCTTCCTCATGAAATTATCTTCATTGTTGAATCCTCAATGAGGTCCCACGTGCACTAATCTGGAAGTGCCTCTTTTATAGTACTTCTATACTAGTTCTGTACAGCTTCTGGCAACAGAACATCTCAGCTACTCATTTATAACAATGCTATGGCCCGCTCTCCCCGTAGGTATTATTCAGAACGCACATTCCGTGCTAGTATGCAGAAGTCGTATCACCAGGCACAATGGCCGCCGTCCATTCTAAGGTCGGAGCCGGTCATAAAACTAGAGGCGTCTGAGAGCAGGAAGACGGCGGCACCCCTGTATTCACGTGGTGCGCTCAATCGCCCAAGCATGTTCTCGGTGGGCCAATCTCTCCTTCGCTCAGGGTACTGCTTGAAGAGTTCCTCCACCATTGCGGTCACAATGTATCCGGGGGATATGGTATTTACTCGAATACCATACTGGCCCCATTCTGATGCTAGATTCCGCGCCAGTTGGACAACACCCGCTTTCGAGGCATTGTATGCAGGGCAAATCAAGCCCTAGGTACGTTAGCGAGTAGTGCTTCCGGTTCGCGGACGTAACGGCGTACCCTGTTCGCCACCGTAGCGCTCATGCTTGCAATCATAGCAATGCTTCCCCCGTTGCCGAACTTGATCATCTGCTTAGCCACAGCTTGCGCAGTCATAAAGACCCCGGTGATATTAATCTCAAACATCATGTTCGCGTCTTTCGCCGAGTATTCCAACGCCGGTGTTTCCTGCTGAATCCCGGCAGCCGCGATGAGGCCGTCCATCCGCCCATGCTCCTCTCCAATATTCTCAACTATCTTGTGTAGGGCTTCAACCTCACGGACATCAATCCGTCTGTAGTGAAATGTGGTCCCAAGCTCTTCCGCGGCTCTTTTCTGGACCCGATAGAAGTCTGGTGAAGGCTCGGGGAGTCGATCAAGTGCATAGACAGTCGCGCCGGCTTCGAGCAGGGCCTCAGCTTGTGTCAGACCTAAACCTCGAGCAGCACCAGACACAAGCACAACTTTGTCCGTGAGATTGAACTCTGACATACGCTTCGTCGTGCCCATAAATACCTCCGACTCCGTGTTCTGCTGCAGGTTCTTCTTCTCCTGAGCCGGGGCTGCAGGTGGCCCACGGCCAGGAGATTCCGGCCGGTTGCCTTTGGGTGGGTCTCTGAGGGTCGTCGAAGATGCTGCAAGAACTGGACACATTGAGAAAGACCTTGTCGTACGGGCCGACCCTATTCTCTGTGCTGAGACAAAGCGCGCAGCTTTTGGCAGCTGGCGCAATCCTCCATTCATGATGGACACTGTTATAGGAAAATGGAACACCGGAACAATACAGTTGAGAGAACACCAACGCTTAGAGCTGATTCAAGCCCTTGGTCTGAAGCAGTAGAAACAATTGCCCAAAGAGGTACATCAAGGACTGGTCGGCGGGGAAGGAGGTAGAGCAAACGAGCGGAAGAAGTCCAGGAAGTGCGGAAATAGAGACCATCTCCCAAGTTCACAACAGGAAGCTTATGAGTTGGCCCCAGCCAATGCTCGCTCGCCTTTTGCGACTGGAGAGAATGAGGCTCGGTGAGGTAGGTAAGGGACCTAGTGGTATTTGCGGGGAAAGCATGGCATGGTGGATTTAGGATGTTATCGCCGGCGTCCCCACTGACCAATGGAGTCATCCGCTTCGGCACGCTTTAACTTGTCCCCTGGGGCCTGTATGTAACATCGGTTGATTATTCCTGGTGGTTGTTCTCGACATGATCGCGCTATTGTTGCATGGCATGGCATGGCATGGCATGGTGCAGTAGCAGATGGGACTGGCTATGAGTGCTCCGCGACTCGCAGAGGCCTGCAGCATGTGCTGCGCCTTGACAGAATGGAGACAACCTTATCGCAATGATAAGAATTCACTCTGAACCACTCGATAGGTCACGAGAAGTCGTCTCCCTGCTACCTCCGTATATATGACCATGTCAATCTTGCGCCTGTCAGCTCCGGCTTTTGTGAGAGCTCGACACTTACGCAATGGCCACGACAACGACCACCGTGACCAAGTCAAGCTGGCAGGATATTGCCAGAACTGCGCAGCAGCAGCGAGATGCCAGCGTTGCACGTGTGAAACCGGCTGTTCCAGAAGTCCCGGCCGATTTACCACTAGATGTGAGTGGCTTACCGAAGGACCTGCTTTCTTCGGAGGAGGTCGAGATTACTCAGACCGCACCTGAAGACATTGTGGCTTCAATTGCTTCAGGAAAGTTGAGCAGCATCACCGTAACGGAGGCATTCCTACGGCGAGCAGGTCTAGCTCAGAAGCTTGTATGTCGTTCCCAGAGTGCGAAGCACACCCGGCATTCAGCTGACCGTGCATTGACAAAAGGTCAATTGCATCACAGAGCTCCTGCCAGAAAAAGCCCTGACGAGAGCGAAATTTCTGGACGAATATCTGGCAGAACATAAGAAACCAATAGGACCGCTTCATGGCTTACCTATCAGTGTCAAGGAGCACATTGGTATGAAAGATCTCGGGCTCAATGCAGGGTTTGTTGCCTGGTGGGATAGGAAAGCCACCGATGACGCCCCTATCCTCAAGATTCTATGGAAAGCAGGCTGCGTTTTCTATGCGCGTACAACCCAGCCACAGACGTTGATGCAACTGGAGACCTCCGGCAATTTGTACGGCGTGACTGTGAATCCTTTCAATCGCAATCTCACGTCAGGAGGAAGTTCAGGGGGGGAAGGCGCGCTTGTAGGTATCCGAGGTAGCTGTCTGGGAATTGGAACGGACATCGGTGGCAGTATACGGAGTCCTGCTGGAAATTGCGGCGTTTATGGGCTCCGGCCCACGAGCTTTCGGCTACCAATGGATGGGTTGTCTGCTTGTATGATGAATTCTGAGCAAATTATACCGGTGATTGGCCCCTTGAGTACCAGTCTCGAAGGCGTAAAGATGTTCATGAAAACAATCATCGCTGCCAAACCGTGGTTGGTGGAACCTTCACTACTACCCTTTCCCTGGAAGGACCAACAGGATCTCATCGGGAAAAGCGGGAGCAAGAAGCTGAAGATAGCGGTTTTGTGGGATGATGGGGTTGTTAAGCCGCATCCACCAGTCACACGAGCTCTGAAAGAAGTAGCGCAGAAGCTCAAAGGGGTTCCGGGAGTGGAGGTCGTGGATTGGAAACCATATAAGCACGACGAAGCTTGGGCCATTCTTGCAAGCCTTTACTTCGCTGATGGAGCAAAGGAGTCGTCGAGTGCCGTTGATGAGTCCGGCGAGCCGTGGCGGCCCTTGGCGACATTCATGATCAAGGAGAATCCATATATAAAGGACCATACCGTTGCCGATGTATGGTACTGGACTGGAAAGCGAGACGACTACAAGAAGGCATACGCCAAAGTGTGGAACGACACCGCCACAGGCATCGACGAAAATGGCGAACTCGAAGGTTTGGTCGATGTGATACTCTGTCCAGTCGGACCTGGTGCTGCGCCGTTGCTCAACAACGCTAAGTATTGGGGATATACTAGTCAGTGGAATCTACTTGACTATCCGGCTCTCATTTTTCCAGTTTCAAAGGTGGATCCGGCCATCGATGTGCGGGACGAGGGATACAAGCCAAGGAACGAGAAGGACGACTTCAATTATAATTTGTGTAAGCGGCAATGTCTCAATCCCTTGGCAGTCACTAACTTGCGGCAGATGATCCAGAAAAGTACAGAGGAGCCCCCATCTCCTTGCAGCTCGTCGGCAGGAGATATGATGACGAAAAGGTGAGTGAAGCACTTTCAACCCTTGAACATGACTCTAACAAGCGCGTAGGTGATCGAGGCACTTGAATACGTTAAGGAACAGATCGGTCTCCCTTTCGCTGAATATGTATAGCGCGCTTGATTCACGTCAAATTGCAAGCTTTGCCGCTGATGTACGAGCCTCTGACAACAACTGCACCGGTACGGGCGTATAAATGGCGGGGAGTAGCTGTTGGTTCCGAAAGTGGGAGAGGCCGAAGCGTGGTGTATCAAGGGGTATGCCGTTTGCACCGTCGCTGGAGTCGTTAGTGCAAGACGTATCTAGTCACAAACACAGTCAGCCTCGTCTGCACCTTTAGTGCTGTATTCATAACTATGCTCCTTTTTGATTGCGGTAGCAAGCAGTGATAATTGTGGTGATGGAGTTGCGAGTTACGATGCAGCTCTCTACACGTTCGCTTAAGGTACCGAGTTGATCAACCCTAAGCGCGGTCGTTCGAGCAAGAATTCCAGCCGTGGCATCAAATCGAGTGCCGGTTCTGAGAAGAGAATGCGTGGAAGTCCTCAGCAGCAGCCTGACAATGAACATGGCGTTGTCATCCGGTATTTTCGAGAGTGCAGAGGGCAGAGCGCAACGACCTCTATTTCAACGAGTACCATCCTCCTTTGAACTATGGGGGTCTTCTTCGAATGGGAATTGGGGTTTGGGAACTGCCTCGACTGCCGGGGCTGCTCCACTTTTTGGCTCTCCCGCCCCATTGGTGCAGCGTCCAATGCCCGCCGAGCCGCAGTGTTCACGGCACTCGGCCTTCAATGCCGGGTTTATCGTTTGTCTGTCGTTGGCTGTCGTCTGAACAGCGTTGGAGAGTCCGTTGTTGGAATGTTGTAGTGGTACAGCATCGCGGTGACTGTCAGCTTGACCGCTTGACCGCTTGACCGCTTGATTATTCTTCTCGGTCTCCATTCGACTTATCGGCAAGCGGCTGGCAAAAGCAGCGGCTTGGCGCTGCATGGACGGCAAGGCGGAAACTGCGAGCTACCTTAGGGACGATCGTCAGGCACCGCGCAGAGAGATGCCGATGCATGACGACACCTGCTGACAAGCCGAGCAAGCCTGCTGAGCCGGACATGGGCCGCAGCCAAGGACGCGCACGAGACAACCGCGAGTTCGGTGCCACGCACTCAAGCCAACATCATGATGAGAGCGAGCATATGAAAACCTCACGCCATCCTCACGCTCTCTTCGACATTCTTCTTCGCGCCCACTTCCCCTTCTTTCTCGGTGTCAAATACGTCGAGAATGAAGTTACAAGCCGCTTTTACGGCCACGGCATCGTGCCTTGTTTTGGCTGCAACATGTGAAGGTGAGCGCCCGAATCGACTCGAATTTCTGCTGCAAAGAGTCTTGCAAAAACTGACAGGTCTTCAGCATCCTTAGTCATCCCTCGCGATGCATCGTTGAACACCGAAGCCGCCCTCGCACTTGCTGCGCTGGAACATAGAGCGTTACCAAATGCCCCTAATGGCTACACCCCGGTGGCGGGGGATTGCCCTCCAAATAGGCCAACGCTCCGTAGCGCCTCCAAGCTATCACCAAACGAGACGGCGTGGCTCGAAAAGCGGCGGAACAATACCGTAGGCCCCATGCGGGACTTCCTTGGGCGTCTCAACATCACGGGCTTCGATGCCGGAACGTATATCACGAATCACGCGAACAATGCCTCGGCCTTGCCAAACATCGGCATCGCCGTGTCAGGAGGTGGCTACAGAGCTATGCTGAACGGCGGTGGTGCATTCCAGGCTTTCGATATCAGGGAAGAGAACTCGACAGCCCCAGGACACCTGGGGGGTCTACTTCAGTCCGCAACATATTTTGCTGGTCTTAGTGGTGGAAGCTGGTTGACTGGGAGTATCTTCGTGAATAACTTCACCACTGTCACCGCCTTGTTAAATAACAATGTAAGCTCTGCGTGGCATTTGGGAAACTCTATCATTCAAGGTCCAGCTACTGGGGGCATCCAACTCTTCAACACGGCAGAGTATTACAACAGCTTATATGACGATGTCAATGGCAAAAGCAATGCGGGATTCGACACATCTATCACAGACTACTGGGGCCGTGGCCTGTCGTTTCAGATGATTAATGCCTCCAAGGGCGGACCTGCTTACACATGGTCCTCTATAGCGCTACTCGAGAACTTTTCGAATGGGAGTATCCCCATGCCGATTGTGATCAGCGATGCACGAGCACCGGGGCAAATCCTTATCCCTTCAAATACCACAGTCTATGAATTCAACCCGTGGGAACTGGGTACCTTCGACCCCACGACCTTTGGCTTTGTACCTCTGGAATATCTCGGCTCGAACTTCTCCGGCGGTGTCCTTCCCAACAACAAGCAGTGCGTTCGTGGTTTCGACAACGCAGGGTTCATAATGGGTACCTCCTCTTCTCTCTTCAACCAATTTATTCTTCAGCTTAATTCCACGAGCATTCCCGGCGTGCTCAAAGACGCCTTGGCCAAGGTCCTTAGCAACGTTGGCCAAGATAACAATGACATTGCAGAGTACTCTCCGAACCCTTTCTATGGATATCACAACTCCACAAGTTTGAATTACAACTCTACCACCCTCACATTGGTTGATGGTGGAGAAGATCTACAGAACATACCCCTCCACCCACTTATTCAACCCACCCGTCATGTCGACATCATCTTTGCTGTTGACAGCAGCGCAGACACGGACTACAACTGGCCGAATGGGACGGCACTGGTGGCGACCTACCAGCGAAGTCTCAACACGTCAGGGATCCAAAATGGCACCGTCTTTCCCCATGTTCCCGACCAAAACACCTTTGTCAACCTAGGCCTGAATACCCGGCCGACATTCTTCGGCTGCAACGCAAGCAACATGACCGGGCCCAGTCCTCTGATCGTCTACATCCCCAACTCCCCTTATGTATATCTGTCCAACGTCTCGACTTTCGACCTTTCTTACAACAACTCCCAGCGTAATGCCATCGTAGCCAACGGCTACGATGTAGCTACCATGGCGAATGGGACTGCGGATGGCCAGTGGCCCACTTGCGTTGGCTGTGCCATTCTCAGCCGGAGCCTCGAAAGGACGGGCACGACTGTGCCAGAGGTATGCAACCAGTGCTTCTCGAGATACTGCTGGGACGGAAAGGTTAACAGCACGACTCCTGCACAATATGCACCTCACCCCTCTTTGACACCGATCAAGGTTACGAGTGCCGGGGAAAGAAGCTCGCTGCCGAGTAGTATCATATTCCTTGCACTGGTGGTGGTAGCTGTTCCTTTCACTGTGTAAAGAATTACGAGTATGATGGTATATATTCGCGTTCTTTGTGCGATCTAAACACGTTCTTGTTCTTCATGTTGGGTATATCGACTTTTAAGCAGGTGATGCATCTACAGGTAGTATTGGGAGGGGGTCTGACGGAGGTCTTCCGCTTCGGAAGCATCTACTTTGTTCGTTTGGTGTATAATATTGGAGGCGTGTCATGGCATCTACATTCACGTACGGATATTTGATGGCCACATAATGCAAGGTTGAACTTGGTATCGTAAAGTAATTTCCTGTCGCTTCCATTCCGAGGCTGGGTCTCGTTCCATCCTGATCTAGTGTCTGGTGTATAGTAGGCGTAGCGATATCATAAGTGGCATTCTCCAGCTGGGGACCCGCTCGATGATGTAACAACGAACGGCATAATTGTAGAAGTCTTTGCTGCGGAGTTTGGAGAGATGGATGGTTCCTATGGACTCTGCGTTGAAGTATCCTCAAACCCAGTCTTAGTTGTTGAGGAGTCCTCAGCTGAGAACTGCCAGTTTCTTCGTCCCTACACGTATGCAGTCCACTGTGTCATTATTTGTAAAAAGGCCCTTCACCACACACCGCCACGTCCCCGATTCTCCACAGCTGCGAGCAAGAAATTCCCCGACCCAGAGGAAAACCCATCTCATCCACCACACAAGCCCCCAAAACCGAAGAAAGATAGGACATATTCTCCACCTCCCCCCCCCCCCCCCCAAACATCCCCAATCTCGCCAACCCACCGAAAAATAAAATCTCCATCCCAATCACCACAAGCAACAAAACTACCGGCATATACCTCACAGGACAAATTCTCCGCTCCTTCCCCGAACCCCAACCCCGGCAAAAAATTGGAAAAGGTTCCATCATTGTCGAACCATTCGCCCCCTGAACCCTGTCCTGTCCTGTCCTGTCCCTACCCCAGTACCCCTGACCCCCGACCGTGCATTGCCTGGCCTCGCCTTGCCTCACGGTAGTCACCCGCAGTAGCGCGACCCCATGCACGGCACGATCATGCAGACGCACGCATGGCTTGGGGGTTGCCGATTTTGCAGTGGTGGAGGGGGTTCAGGTGTTGTGTGTGTGATGT
The DNA here is from genome assembly GCA_000611775.1 of Umbilicaria muhlenbergii. Classification (NCBI taxonomy): domain Eukaryota; kingdom Fungi; phylum Ascomycota; class Lecanoromycetes; order Umbilicariales; family Umbilicariaceae; genus Umbilicaria; species Umbilicaria muhlenbergii. Next base: position 5,292,351 of record KK106983.1, read on the forward strand.
GTGTACGGTAAGGTAAGGCAGCTCGTCGGCAAGGGAGTGGGGGAGGGGTTGGTAGGGGTCAGGGACTGGGTTGCCAGGAGGTGACGATACGGTAGTGCGAAGGCCGGGGGTGGGGGGTGTTCACGGCAGGGGTTCCCGGGGGGGGGTGTTGCTGGGAAGGAAGGGGTCGCTAAGGGGAGATTGGCGGACGAGGCGAAGCGAGACGAGACGAGACGAGACGAGACGAGGGGAGGGTGGGATGAGAAGAATGTGGAGGAGGCAATTGGATTCATCCATCAGGCCGTCGGGTAGGCGGGGCGCCTGACAATGGAGATGGATGAGGAGATTATTGACGATTTTCTTGGCTTGGTGGCGGATACACGGATACTTGTGGAGGACGTAAACATACGAGTGGGCGGCGACGGCGATGGCGACGGCAATCGGAGGATGGATCGCATGGCAACGGCCGGTTGCGGTACGCTGGGACAGATACCTCCGTAGCGAGCGAGGGATGAGGTGAGTGAGGAGTGAGGCAGCCGTGGGGGTGTATACGGAGGTACTATCGGGCTCGTTCAGGCACTATCATGCAAACGAGGATTCAGGATTCATGCCCTCTCGTCTCTACCCGTTCCGCATCAAATTCGGTGCGACTGCCGGATCGGAGATGCCAAACCCCCCATCACGACCGTGGGGGCTGTCGAGGCTCGATTCGGGCGTGGTTATGCGAGTGAGGATTCTGCTGGAGGAAGGTGGCTACCCGTTTCGTATCGAGTCACTCAATCTCAGGCGTGGGGGCGACTTGGGCTTGTTTGGGCGTTCTGATGCGAGGTGGTGGCTCTCCCTGGCCCGTTCGGTATGAGGCCCTCGTCCTTGGGGGTGGGGGCTGTGTCGCTCGTTTTGGTGGTGCAGGTTGATGGGGTCGTGGGGGCAGTGATTTGTGTGATTGATACCTGAGAGAGCGTGTGTGAAGTGTTTGGGCAGGAGTGCGTCGAGCTATCGGTGACATACTATGCGCTACTTCTACCTTTGTTGCACCACGTGGTTCGATGGGAAATTGCCCTCGGGGTCATTTGGTGCTCAGGAGTGCATGGGACTGGCGTCAAGACTATCATCACAGTTCTTGGTACATTGCTGGCGGACCATATGATCGGTGGCGTAGGCGCTGAGCAATGACTCGACTTGGTCACATCGTGTTTGAGGCGCATTAGAGGTCGGGAGGAAGTACTAAACATGGGGCCAGGGCAGGGCGGTCTTCCATACAGGCTTCTATCGTTGCTTCCTTGCCACGACATCTTCAAGGGTTGCGACAGTAGTTAGTGCCATGAACCAACGAGCTGTGCCATGATCTTGCTAGGTTCGAAGGTTCTATAAGGCTGATACTTTTGATGCGCCATGATCCAGCTCGCCCACCAATGCTTGCACGGTTTTGAGACTTATGGATGCGTGGAAATATGATACAGATGTCGTGGCATTGTCGTGTGACAGTACCGGTTGGATGAGGCAGTTTTGAGACAAATAGCCAAGTCAGCGGAAAGAAAGAACCAACACCTCCACCCCTGGGTATAGAGCTGCAAACAACCACAGCTGGAACCGTGCAATAAGGCCACCATCAATCCCCACTACCGTCTATTGTACACGTACATTTCACTATGATGAAACGTGAAGACTGAACGCTAAATGCTCACAAAATGCCAACCCGGGTATCTTGAAAGCAAAAGAATGGTATACACCTACCTAAACGCTTAAATCGATCGCGAGAAGGGTATCGTTGAAAGAATGACTTGCAACTTGCAAAGTTCAACAGTGCAGTGAAGAAGTCTCTATAATTATGTAGATTCGTATGTATATCAGCGCATTGCCGGCGGGAATATTAACGCCCTGGAGGCCAGCTCCGATCGTAGACAGGCGGTGCGGTAGGATCGTATGGCCCGGTCCTTGGCGGGAGAGGACCTGGGGGAGGAAGAGGTATGATGCCAGCAGATCGGGTTTGGGCTTCGGGGTTGGGAAACTGAAATGATGGGGCGGGAGAATAGCCAGCCGAGGGTTGGTTTGGTACATTGGCCGTTGGTGGCATTGGGGGTGGTGGAGGAGGAGGAGGAAGAGCGTAAGGAGGAGCATAGGCGCTTGTCCGTCGTCGAGTGTTTCTCCCTTGCCCTTCGCGGTCCTCGGGCCCCTGCCACTGTATCCCTATCGTAGGCCCAGCACCACCAAGTTGCATCTGCCGCCGCTGCCTTGGCGATGGAGGACGTTGCGTAAGCTGTGCCTGGCCAGGTGTATTGTATACTAAAGATCGGAAGTAATCTCTCTCATGTCTATAGAATTCGCTATCCTCGCTGATGTCCCGTATTCGTTGCTCTAGCTTCGCGATGGTTTGGGAAGCTTCGCGCTCCTTCTCTTTCCGACGCTGGCGAAATCTCGCGGAGGCTCCGGCGTTGCGCTTACGTTTCTCGTCAGCCATTTTCGACGCAGCTTGCACGTCAACTGGTACCTGAATGGGACCTTGATCCGTGTCAAGAGTCATCAGTTGGTATGTGCTTTGTCCCACCGAGCTCGCCACCGGACCGTATGATGTGTCCGAGCCAAGAGAGATCTGCGGCGGACCTGAAGTGGTGTATGGTGGCGGGTAAAAGGCCGATGAGGGGGCTTGCGAGGCAATCAGGCTGTATGGTTGGCCTGGCGAGCTTCGACTTGGCTGGCTGTATGATGAATATGAAGTACTCGGGCTATTGCTCTGCGATGAAGGCGTCTGACCAGGTCCCACGCTCCTTCGATGTTCCGCAACAGCGGATGTTGGCGCAGGCGGTGCAGAGTAACCGTGAATAGGCCTGGAAGTGCCAGGCGGTGTCTGAACAGCAGAAATTGAGGGCACCTCCGGCACTCTAGCTTCCGAAGCATACTGTTGGCCTCTCGATGACACAAAGGGTGATTGTTTGGCGTCAATGTTTGCACTTGGCAGACTGGCGCTCTCAAAGCTTGCAGCACGAACTGCGGGTGCTCTTGGGGTCAAAATGTGGCGAGGACCGAGTATAGGTGCAGACGTGTAGTAACTTCCTGATGGTGGGCTGGTCTGTGTGGTGTTGTCGCCCGGAGACTGAGAAAAAGTTGTCGAAGAAGGGTGGCGAACCACGCTTGCCACCGTTGAAGGTGGAGATTCGAGTTGCGAATATTTCCGTCTTCTATGCTGAACATCTGTGACTGCAGTCTCTACAGGATTCAAGATATTCTGCATGCCGATGGACCGTGATGGTCTTTGTTCGAGACTGCTTGAGCCCACATCGAAAGTTGATTGTTGCGCCGCAGATCTTGCCAGTCCGGGGTCATTCTGGCCTGGTCCACGACTCTGATCTGTAGGTCTGAAATTTTCGAGCCCTGGAGTGGTTGCCGCCCCAGACAGGCTCATGCGCGGCCTCGCAGCATCCTCTTCTTGACTGGCATCATGCAACGGAGAAGAGGTAGGACCTGCAGCGGCCTGCCTCTGCGACATATGGTCCTGGGCCTTCAAGCGCTTCTGCTCTCGAGCATCGGGACATTGACGACGTCCTTCACGACCCGAGTAATTGTCCCCCTCTCTCAATCCCAAATTCGCGGAGAATCGCTCGAGACTCGCGGTGAATCCGGCGATGCGTTCGTCAAGCTCCGAGAAAGAATATGGACCAGTAAAGGGGATATTGAGAGAGGGACGAAAGCTGACCTGGGTTGCAGCCACGGTGACGGCTCAGGAGCGGCGAGCTACGCCCCACGCTCTCTGTTGCCGACTGAGTTAGTCTGCAGCCGTGTTCCAGACAGCAACGGTAGGTCAAATGGAAATTGGCGCGCAAGCCTCCACGAATGCTGAGGTGCGAGAAGGATACGAATATCAATGACAACTAGATGGCAGAAGGAAGGATTTTAGGTGAGACATTGGTAACCTCTAAGAGGGAGGGGAAGCAAAGCGTTGCAGCCAACTTCCGACGACGAGCCAGTGATATAAGTTATAAGAACGGCCGGTTGGACGTTGGCGAAGCCTGGAGCTTGACGAGGGAACTTAGCGGTGTAGCAACAGCCAATGTGGTAACTAGTGCCGTCATACTCGTCAAACCGCCAGGAGTCAGGACACCTTACACATCATTTGGGATCTGGGGCTTACCAAAAGTAAAACGGCAACAGTCAGGGACTAGAACATGGAGCTGGAAAGAGATTAGAGCAAGCGACTGTACCAACGTGCTGGTGTTCGGGCTGCCGGCGTCGGGGAGTGCCGCCAGAAATGTTGATCGATGCTCCCGTTCCAGTGGGATCAACAGCTCCTCGCAGCAGCCCAAGGCCTTTCCCCGGTCCAGTGTCGAGCGTAGAGCGTAAAGCGTAAAGCGTAAAGCGTGGAGCGTGGAGCGTTGAGTGTGAAGTGTGCTCGAGCCCCAGGTGGGTAGGGTAGCCAGTGTCAGTAATAAGGGAGCCAGGTCGACCCACGCAGCAGCCAGCTCGTTAGTTGTGCTCTGGCGGTTCCAGGTCCGACAAGGCAGACGGAGAATTGTTTGGGGGATGGGGATGTGATGGGGCTGCTGGCCGGACACGCGCAGAGCACGAATCGTCGACTCCCATTTCCAGGGCTGCAAGCGTCTCGAGGCTGGGGCCAGGACGATTAGCAGCAGGAAGGATGCACGCCTCGTTCTTCGCTGTACCGACCACGTTGTCGGCACTGCACTAGCCCTGCCGCCGCTGGGGTCGACCAGCGACGCCGGCGAGTGCAGCGAGTGCAGCGAGCGCAGCGAGTGCAGGGATGTGGCATCCCTTGGGAAGTTGGGCTTCGAGGGAACGGGATGGATGCTAGAAGAGCTTCCCGCTTGGCAGCCCCTTCGCCCCTCCCACACCATCCACCATCCCGGCCGCCACGTTCATGGGGTGTCCGCGCAAGACATGGATCAGCGCCGCGACCACGGGGACTGGGTCCGGGTGCACGTATCATTTCCATTTCCTCGCGATCATGACGAGCGTGCCCGCCCAGGGGACCAGAACAGAGGCGCCAGCAGCTGGCTGGGCCACCGAAGCTGTTCCTACTCCACTTCTCGTGGTCGAGCACTGCAGCGACCAGATCGCGGAAATGTACGTCACGGAAGATCTTTCCCCGCGATCGTCGTCGGTTCCAGGCGCCACGGTGGTGAGATTCTTCATCAGGTTACCTCGGTCATCGTGGTAATTTCAACAGCATGCTTGCATGTCAACCGATCTCAGGGACGAAGCTGTGGTGGCCTCGTGGCTGACTTCAGTTTGGTTGAGTTGTTCACTGGGGTCTAAGCTTGGAGGACTCCGACTCATGTCGCAGGCAAATGGGGCCTTCTGGGGTCATTTAGGTTGTCCTGCAAGCTTTCGGTTTTCCGGTACCTATTCCGCTAGGTGCAAGCACAGTATCAGACACGCAGCGTTCTGCTTGGCAAATGGCAAAGTAAGGTACGAGCAGATTGGCAAATAGCAATGCAAGCGTCATTCAGGCCGCCGACACGGGTGACGGCCTGAAGGGCTGCAGATTGCGGATTGCGGATCGCAGCCTTCGTGCAGCCTTCTGCAGTGTTCTAAATTCTGGCGAGTTGGCAGGCCTGGAGTACGGAGGACCTCGTACCTTCTAGCTCCTGCTGCATTAGGGAACTGTAGCACTTCCGATCTCTCGCCAGACAGGGACACGATTCAAAAGGCTTGCCCCTCTCCTTGAAGAAGGATAATGCTCCTGCCGACTTTGGAGAATTAGCAATGACAGTATGTCACGATATCCTACAACGCTGAGACTCTGATGACCTCGAAGTTACGACGATAGCAAATATACACTCACGGCGATGACGCTTCGCCTTCGGGGATGAGACGGGCTGAAGCTGTGGACAGTGGAGTTGGATCCTCTATTTCCCAAGAATCACGACTTCGATCCGGAGGACTATCGTCCGCACCACGACAAGAGGGGAATTTGATGTCATTGAACGCCACTGTCCAAGGTATCATCGGATAGTGGAGCACTTGTGTATCTGGCTTATGATATTAATGCTATACGGGTACGAGTTGCTTCGTGCTTAGTGCTATGTTCATCTCGTGTTTGGACGACGTTGAGATTATCCTCGCCTCGGGAAATTCTACAGGCTCTTTCCCCACCGACCCTGGCCCGAAATGACGATTGAATTGGTCAGTTTTCTTCTCCAACCGTCGAAGGATGTTCGGGTCAAACTTCGATGGATGTTCTAGCACGGACGGCATGCAGTGAGCTGCCCCGCCGCGTTGCCAATCTTCCGGAGGCCAGATTAGACCATTCTAACTCTTGCACACTTTCATACAATGATACGAGTGTGGAGATTCCGGGTCCTCGCTTGCCGAGTCTCTGTCAGTTCAGGGTTCCTCGCTTTGCGAGTCATGAAAGCCCCTTTACTCCATGCAGTCTGAAACGATCCAGTTTCCAGCGGTCATGGAGAAAGCTCGGCAACGAATGAGAATTGAACAATAATTGATTACGCTTTAAACTGGGTCGGCTAAGGGAAGCTGGGAATACCACGAGTTGGGCCCAAACCTCGTGGACTCCGCAGAGGCTCAGACCCCTTCGTCCCGACGTTACTCTGCTGGCCTCGGGCGCTGTGATTGGTTACCCGCCCTCCATCCCTGCCTCATGCATTTGTGATCATGTGCTGGTAGTTGCGCTGTAGTGTTCTCTGTACCTCCGTACGGGCCATCCACCAGGCCGACAAGCCTCACTTTATAAGCCGCACGATATTTCCAATGGACAGCACAACGTAGTCCGGAGCAGCAACGGAAAAGTCTGCCAAATGACAGTGCATCGAGGTTGCCTTATCTCCTGCCATCAGACTCTCGCAGTCGGGGCCTCGGTGATCCGATCTTCATGGTTCGGCACTGCTTTAGGACACGCTACATCGGGACGGCGCCAGGCAAGGCATTGGGCATCGGTGATTGGGCCTTCCGTACCTTAGGCGATGTCGTGCGTTCGCAGCGCTCCCCTAATTTCCCGTCGCTGCACGGTGATAGGCCGCGGAACGGACAGGGATTGGCTGGTGGCTGCACTGGCTGACCAAACTCCCCATTTGGCGAAATTCACACCAACTGTTCGCGGTTGGCTTGGCGGATGGCCTGATCCTGATCGGGCATGGTCGCTCGTATACTCCCAGAAGGCATTTCCGATCCCCTTTGTTTACATGCAACGGTGCCCATCGACAATCTGCTGGCCTGCTTGGGCGGCCCTGCTGCTTTGTCGTTGGGAAAATGGGGAGAATGGGGGAAAACTACGGTACTCGACGACTCGACCTCGAAGAAGGCCCTCGGATCTAGCCTTCCACGCGCCGTCGCCTTCGTCCCGAGGGTCATGCATGCTGCAAATGGGGCTTCTGTTGGACCGCGCCGAGGTCCCCGCCGGCCGCCACCATGTCAGTGAGCGGCAAGGCTGCATAATGTACGGCGGCAAGGTGAACAATGGAATGCAAATAATATGCATGCCTTTGCTCGTGGAACCAACCTGTGTATGCTTGCATGAAGCGCCTTCGGCGACAGAGCCGGAGCCAGCAGGGTCCTGACTGACGTGATCCGCTGGCAGCAGCGTTGAATCTCTTGTCCACGTACTCCGAACACACCGCCCCTGCCGGAGGGAGCAAGATCTTGATCTGTCACGTTCGGATGAGGGTTCAACGCTACCGATATCTGCGCCCTCACGGTTTTGATTAACTGGCCTTTAATGTCGTTCATGAGGACACATCCATGTCGTTGCCGCGTGTCACTCACAGCCAAGCCATCCCTGAGGACGACTCGTTTGCTTTTTGCAACCCTGCTCCCTCGTTCTTGTGGCACGTTCGCTCTCAGAACATATCTTCGGCTCTGTCCGTCAAGATGACTGTTTGTGTTCCCAGTGTTTCTGAACCGTGTCGTTATCTTATCGTTTCATCTATTGCCATTTGCTAACATAAACTCTTAAGCATATCAATATCAGAACCTATCTTGATACTGCCATGTTCCGTGGATCTCGCGAGAGGTTCATCTCCCTCGTGTCAAGCGGCCGGAGCTTGGGTCCAGGGAACATCATCCTGACAGCTAATGACGATCATTCGGATCACCTTCCCATTACCAGCGTTCTTGCTTCGGATAACAAGCTCCATATTTATCTGACAGCGCTGATCCATTTGGGTCGCGCCCGGTATCCGTAGGGAAGTGTCCAGGCGCAACAAGGGAAACCTACATCCATGACCGATGTGTGTAGCTTTGCGAGAGCTAATATTGCAACACATACAAAGCTGACATTTGATGGCACCTCCTATTATCAAGACAGGCGTGAGGGCTCCACGCGGACGATTGATGCAGTGGGCCAAGCAGTAAAATCCCGCACCACCAACCAAGCAACTCGTGGACGCCCACGTTTGGGGTTGCATTGGAGGCTTATTGAGCAGGAACGCCACAAGGCGTTCCGAAAACGACAACGTGGGAAGGTGTCATTACCGTCATAAGATTCGTTATCGGGCCACCGTATGCTTCCCGCCTTTACCGCCCGATATAGTTCCTCTCCAGGTATCTTACGGGAATGTACGCAACCACCGTGAAGACTAGCGCCAACTGATTTCCAATATCACCGCCATCATCCCCAATTTTCTTCGCGATGACCCCTACATACCAAGTCTGCACCATCCCTAATATGCACCCGACTATTCCCAGTACGAACGCCGCCAGGCCTGCAACCCCGATCGGCATCTTACTCGGTGTATTCCAGGCTTCGAGATCATAGTTCGCGAGACTCCCGCCACGGAAGAGATAGTGTTCGAGGAATAGGATGGCGAAGAAGGCTGTGTTCCAATAGCCGAGAAGCGCGAGGAAGTTTTCGAGCACTACGAGTAGATGATTGCGTCCTGCGATACCGATGAGGAGGATGCCGATGAAGACGATAAGGGTCCAAAAGAAGCGGGGGACCGCCTTGAGGGGACGAGCGAACTGCTGAATGGAAAGGGCGGCGGAGTAGATGGCGATGCAATTCATACCAACTGTGACGGACATAGTCAGTCGTTTGGATATGATTGTAGTGAACCCTAGCTTTGGGTCATCCATAGACAAAACAAGTGGCAGTTCCCAGCTGAGGATCCCCTCGACTACTCAATACCCAAGAAATATCTGACTCTTCGCATCTCTTTCATTAAACATTCCTCAGAGACTCATTTGGCTACTGAGTAGTTGAGGAGTTCCCCGGCTAGAGACTGCCACTTACCTTGTCCACACGCCAGGGGTCGAGGAAAGGTGGACTTACTTCCAGATAAGACCAAGAGGACAAGGAGAAATTTTGCAAACCCCCGTGGATATAGAATGGTTTGTATCAATTGACCAACCCCATCATTGTTGTATGTATCTGCCCACTCGGTGTTGATGCCCATGGTGGAGCCAACGCAGCATCCCATGAGCATACCAATGCAGGTTGGGATAGTGATACCGAATGTCGTGAGTAGAAACACCTTCGTCTTAGATGTGTTGACGGGATACTGGACATAATAATCCGAGCAAATGGACGACCATGACGCGCTGGAGCCGTAGACGACACCGAAAAGAGTCAAAAGCAGACCAGATTCTGTCGCTCCTGTGACCTGCGCCGGTGTCTTGATATCCGCATAGTGTCCAACCTCCCCGTACATGATCAAAAAAATGATGAAGAACACCAGCCACGCATACTTCTCAAATGTCAGGACAGCTCTGAGCCCAATGAAGCTGAAGCAGAGGCCCATGACCGCGATAATAACGACCCCGAGCACAAGATTGACCTGCCCGTCCGACACAGCGGAGAGAGCCAACCCGCCAGTGATGCAGCCCACAGACGACCAGCCGAGTTGTTCGACAACGTTCAAAAACGCTATAATCTTCGAAGGCCACCATCCGAAACTGTAACGGGAGATGGAAACCTGTCTAAGCCCCGTCCCCGGACCCAACGTCGCGCACCAACCCTAACCCCCCACCCCCCAAACATCAGCAACCCCTTTCCAAACAACGCACCTCCCACTCCCAGCCAAGCGACTCACCGTCACCGCACTCCCAATCAGCGTCCCGAAGATCGTAACCAGCACCGTCTGCGTCAAACTCAACCCGAACTCCCAGCCCAAAAACCCCGTCGTGAAACAACTCAGATTCATCGTCCCGCTCGCCCACAACAGCGCCATGACCGCCTGGTTCGACCATTTTTCGTATTCGGCTTTGCGGTCTTCGGGCAGGATGCGCTCGGGGCCTTGGGCCTCGACGCCGAACTTGCGGTCGAGCACGGCTTCGTAGTGGCAGAGGCGGCCGAGGATGCCGTTGTGGTTGGGGGAGGTCGGGATGGGGGCCGAGGAGTTGCTGCTGTGGTCGGAGACGATGGTTGTTTGGGCGGCGGGCTTTTCGCTGAGGGGGATGGGTGGGATGGAGGCGGTGGGGGTGGAGGTTTGGTGGGCCATTCCGCCGCTGCTGAAGACTGGAGGGTAGGAATCGCCAATGGCCATTGTTGCGCTGTTCGGTGGGAGTGGCGGGGTTCAGGGCGAGGAATGGTCGCGGATGAAGAAGGTCGCCATCGCGATGCACGCTGGGTGGTCTGCGCCTTTTATTTCTTACCTCGTGTTCCCGAATCCTCATGCCTGCGTTCGATATCTCGTCCGCTCTTTGGTGGGGCTGATAGCATCAAGCTGCTTCTTTAGGCTTAGATAGCCGAGCTCGGGCTTGATGCTTATCAGTTTTAGCCTCGGCTCGACGCACGTCATGCCCAAGTGGGTTCCTTAGGCCGAACTCTTCTGCAGATCCACTCGGCCATCACCGTCTGTGGTTTCACTCATACGTCCCGTGGCCAAACATTCGAGGTTATTTTGGGTTCTTGTAGGTGCTGCTCTCTCGACCGTAACACAATATCTATTATGTTCAAGTGCGTTTGAACTTGTGGATTGGCGACCCTGCTACTCCAACGTGGACTTTGAACAGACTCCCTCCATACTTGGCCGACTCGGGATACTTGTCTGGCTCCTCCTCCACTGCGCTCGTGATGAACAGGTCCTCCCCTACAAATCCAGGACAGGAGCAACACCTTGTCGGCAGAGAAACCTCTCCGATGACTTTCCCCTCAGGCGACACCCTCAAGACCTTGCCGGCCGCATAAATAGAGGTCCAGATGCAACCCTCGGCATCCATTGCAAAACCGTCAGGGGCCCCTTCTTCGCCCTCGTAGTGGAAGAACACTTGCCGGTTCGAGATGTCTCCAGTAGCGGCATCGTAGTCGAATTGGAAAATGTTCTTGGTTGGCGTGTCTGTGAAAAACATCCTCTTGTCGTCGGCGCTCCAGCCCATGCCATTGGGAATTGTTACCTTCTCGATCATGCGGTGGAGCTTCATGTCGGGGTCAAGGCGGAACAGCACCCCTTCGTCGGTGGGCTCATGGACTTTAGGGTCGTTCATGGCGCCGGCCCAGTATCGGCCACTGGTGTCTACGGCTCCGTCATTGAGGCGCATCCTGTTCTGTTTAGTCCCAGTGCAGCCATGAACATCTACATAGGGGAAGCCGTTACCTCTCTTCCTTGCCAGGTCCATCCCTCTTGTCCCAAAGCCTGTTGAGGTACTCATGCTTTCCTGTTTTTCTATTCAAAAGAGCGTATCCGTGCTTAGCGCCAACAATGATTTCGTCTTCGGTGCCTTCGATGTCGGCTGTGGTCCTGTGAAACTTTACGTTAGCAAGAGCACAGATGATAAACAATTGGATAGGCCATAGAAGTCAAGGACACACCCTACAGGTACGTCTAGGTCGAAAGATTTGAGTGAAGACGGTCCTTTGTTCAGATCAATCACATGTAGCTTTTGTTTGACGATATCTACAAAGCGTAGGTGATGGGAAGTTCTCTCCCAGAAAGGTGCCTCTCCCAGTCCGCAGTCTATCTTCAAGTAGGGCTGAGGACGCCTGTGAGTGACTTGTCCTTGAAAACGACAGCGGGGTAGTACACACTTCAGAGACTGTCCATTTCTTAATTTTAGACATTGCGCATGTGTTGAGCTGTGCTTGGCTATGCAAGTTGTCAAGGGCTGGAGCGTGAGATTGAACATCAATACTGTCCACAGCTGCCGTCGTCAGTAATGAGGTCACTCGCGCTAATATGAACCGCAAACTCAATTGACTTTTGTCTCTTGTTAACCCCAAGAACTCCTTTGCCGCTCAACGTGCGCCAACTGTGGGCTGAACTCCTAGTTAATGTTGCCGTTGCGCTCATGGTTCCATAGTTGCGGTTCATCCAACGCTGATGCTGCGTGTCCCTATCGTCGAGACAGCAAAATAGTTGACCGGTTCCATACCTTTCTTCGTTTTGGTCTGGGAGTCTCCCAGATTCTCCCCTCTCAATGCGATTATAGTCTGGAGGGTTCTCGCTATGATCGCGCAACCTTTGTCGCAACATTTATCGTTGACGCTAGTCTCTCGCCCGATATTTACACTGGATGTATGGACGAATGTCTGATTCGAGACGCATGCCCGAGCAAAACCTTGTTTCAATTGAGACTTGGGGCTTCTTTTTCACATCGGGACCATAAACCATTCTTCGATATTTTACTTTATGCTCTTACCCCAATTAGATCTTACTGGCGCAGGTTGTCTCGCTCCCTGTCGTGCTCATGAGCAACCACACCGCTGGAACTGTCCGTGCGGATTCAGGCTCGCGGTCGCTGATCCACGGTGTTATCGTGGAGATGATAAGGTACTAGTAGCATGAGACTACCCAAAGTCTCGATTGTTAGACCATCTTTTGAGGACCGGAATGCTTCGGAGCATTAAGTCGTCGTCATTCCTTGTGAAAAGGTAGTTGGGCTCCTGTGGTCTTGGTGAATGGGTTGCGATGATGACCTGAGATCTGGGAACTGAGGGGTAATAGATAAGCCGCGGCTCAAGGAATTGAACGGTACCAGGTCGAGTGCTACATGTCTGGCTCTCAGGCCGTCACGGTATGTGGTGCTCGGAGAGTCATCGCTGCATAAGGAAAAAAAATAGGGTTTGATAACCACGTTTCATGCAATTTAAGCTGTGAATCTGGGGTAAAGCTTGGCCATTCCGAAGCCCCGAACGGCAGTCACCCGCATTTACCATCCTCTGGCGGGGTAAAACCTCAAAGCATGCGACCATGCAGGCACCATTGATATAAAGTAAGGTATGCTACGACGGCCGTATTGTGGCGTCGACTTATGCATGTTCCTTGGTCTTCTGATCACTCAGCGTACAACCGTTGTAGACACAGTCCGAGACTTGTGAGCCAAGACAGAGCAACGGATTGGACGTGCTGTAGCTGAGCGCTTATAGAACTTGCGATTGACCTGTATCAACGCCCGGGAACTCCTTTCAGCTGCACTTGCTGTCGTATCCTGAGCGATAGCGGGGTGGGAAGAATCAATACAATGTGTGACCAGTAGAATCATTCCCTGACGGCAATGAACCAATGAGTATCTACCCGTGCGTACGGATGGCAAAGACGGCCATGGCCAATCACAATTGGGCCGGGCGGGCAGCTCTGGATTTGGCCCAGTTCCTGCCGAGCTCAAACAGAGTAACACCAATGCTGCCTTTCAACCCACCAATGAGACTGCAGCAAAGCCCTAGTACTTGAACAGTGCTGCCTGCTTAGTGTCGTAGATATCCTGAAAGGGGCTATCTCCGGCCTCAAGTCAATTGCGCCAGGTCCTTGAATCCTTCAGCAGTATGTAAACGACATTTCAATCTTGCCGCGCGTGACTCCGATATTTCATTGGCCTGGAACGGCCTCCACGTCAGGTATGCGAGTCCCGGTTTGTGACTTGATACGCAAGGGTTACCACGAGCTTATCGAAATGGCACCTCCGTGCCTGCGTCGAATAGCACCTCCGTGCTCGCGTTGAACAGCTTCAGAACAGCCCCGGTCGGGTGTAGATGAGATGCGGGGTATGGCGCATCCCAGATGCATCCCCCATCACAGTGTTTGCTTGGGCGAGATATAAGAGAAAGCATAACGCCCAAAGATGAAACCCTCAAGGCAGCTCACGATCTCCCCAGCTCCCCCAACCACAGCGTCTGCCCCACTGAGTCTAATCGGTTGATATTTCTGAGGAACTTCTTTCTATCAAGATGAAGCCATTCTTTCTCGCATCTGCTCTCCTCGGCATGACAGCCATTGCAGCCCCCATTGACAACGTCAAGCCTAGAGGCTTCGATAAGATGGCCGCCGCTTCAAACTCCGAGCTGGTTGAACGCATCAGCTTCTCCACTACGATGAACGAATTGGGAGAGTGCGCCCCCATTACAGTCATATTCGCACGTGGCACCGTCGAGCCCGGTAACGTTGGCGACCTTGCTGGACCTCCGTTCTTTAACGCTCTGGATGTCCTCTACGGCGATTCGAATGTCGCTGTCCAAGGTGTCAACTACCCTGCTACCGTTGCAGGATACCTCGGAGGCGGTGATGCGGGAGGAGCTGCGACGCTCGCTGCTCTGACCAACCAGGCGGCTTCGCAGTGCCCTCAGACTCAGATCGTCTTATCTGGATATAGTCAGGGAGCGCAGGTGGTACACCTTGGAGTCAAACAAATATCAGCGCAGGTAGCGTCGAGAGTCAAAGCTGTGGTCAGGATCCTTATCCATTCTCTCTTCGGGCAAAGCTAAAATCGCTCATAGGTTGTCTTTGGTGACCCAGACCAAGGTCAAGCGCTTCAGAACATCTCCCCGAGTATTGTTAATTCATTCTGCTTTGCGGATGATCTCATTTGCCACGGCTTGCCCATTGTTGATACTTTCCATTTGTCCTATTCGGTAGACGCGGCGGCTGCTGCTTTGTTCGTGAAAGCTCATGTTAGTATTTGATTGAGATGGTCGAAGGTCCCATCTGGTCTGTTATGGGCATAAACCTGAGCGGCTTTGTGAGAGGAGCTGGAGGCATCCAGAAATGGTCTGCTCAGCGAGATCTCATGACAGTCAGTGTATATAACGGCTCGCCTTTTGACTCAGTCCTGCTGGACGAAGGGCATGATATCCAAAAGACTTGTGACAGCAACCAAGACACCTTTCATACTTGCTGTGCTCTGCAAATGTACAGTCCCATGGAATCATTAACCGTCAGATCAACTGTTATCGAACGCTCGTATCGGACGTTTGACATATTGTGAAAGTGTTGGGGAAAGATGAGTCTTTAGAGGGCTCGGAGGGATAGTGGGGAGCAGACAAGTGACTAGGCCGAGAAAGCCTAGCGCCAATTCCAAACTGGATTTCAAGTAACTTACTCTAAAAGCGCGCACGTCTGAATCTTTTTGATGCGTGTTGGCGCGGCGCATGTTTAGCCTCCTGAGCATGGCGCCGATGGGAGCCATGCTGAGAGAGTCAAAACACTCGTACGCTGAACTAGCGAATGCCATGCAATCAAACCTCCTGTTTTTAGTGACGACCAGCCGACGGTCCAAGCCTTGAGCCACCCACTTCGACTCCACTTCCCGGTTGAGATCAAAACCTGGTTACTTCTTTACATTGATGTACTCGCCGCACCTTCTCGCAATCCGCTCGGGCTGAAACCGTCACTGGTGATTGCCTGATTGAGACTATGGAACGCCTTCGCATGCCACAGACGCTGCCATTCTCAAAGAAAAAGCTGCCCAGACGGATTATCCTGTCGTAAGCCATAACTGCAACAGTACCACGTAATTGTACGAGTACGGATCTAATAAGATAACTGTAGGTACATTCTTGATTATGTGATTCTAGTGTGAGTATTGGTTCTCATGGCTTTGGGAATGAATGCTAACCCTGCAAAACAGAATCCTCCTTATTGCTGTCACTGCGCTGAATGCCGTCGGCCCATTCCATCAGCACTTCGCATTGCAAAATTATACCATCCAATATCCCTTCGCCGTCCATGAGAGGGTTCCTGTTGTGCTATTATATTTCGTGGCAGTAGTCTGCCCAGCCGCTATCATTGCGGTCTACACATTGGTCATCGATGGCCTCTTTTCCCACCAGAAACAAGCACCTGCTTCAAGGGACGGTCGGAGGACCCTCAGTGGCAAGTACAGATTTAAGGATAGACTTTGGGAGCTCAATTGCGGTATACTCGGCTTGTTGACTTCGAATGTGGCTGCCTATACCATCACGGGGGTGCTCAAGAATGCCACTGGGAAGCCAAGACCGGATTTTATAGACCGCTGCAGGCCCTTACAAGGCAGCATAGATCCACCTGTTTTTGGTCTATCCAATAGCACAATATGCACACAGACAGATCATGGGATACTCAAGGATGGCTTTAAGAGCTTCCCATCGGGCCACTGCAGCAGTATGTTATGGAGCGTAAAGAGTTTGCTGGGACCAACCATAGCTGACATGACCGGTAGCCTCATTTGCTGGTCTGTTCTTCCTCTCGCTATACCTCGCAGGTAAACTTCATATCCTCGATAACCGTGGAGAAAGTTGGAAGTCCTTGGTCGTGCTCATACCCGCGCTTGGTGCCGCCCTAATTGCAATCTCTCGGATCGAGGATGCTCGACATCACCCTTTTGATGCACTGTTTGGGTCTTTATTGGGTGCCGTTGTGGCTTGGTATGCATATCGCCAATACTTCCCTCCACTCAGCGAAACCTGGCGCAAAGGTCGAGCGTATCCAATACACAGTTGGGCCAGTGAGCCGATGGTTCCCAACGGCAACGCGGAGATCCTTCGCGATGAAGGAGTTGAGCCTCTACGCGTTGCTCCTGCAGCCAACGACGAGGAGCAGCCTAGACCCACCACCTATAGCACCCCAGCGGATTTAGCAGAACCTCGAGCTCCAGCATCACAGCCGCAAACTAACGTTTTCAGACAACAAATATCTCAATCCCAGCGTAGGCGCCAAGAAGCGGCGACAAGTGCTTATCGTACCGAACCCTCACTCGACCATCTCACTGAATCCGATAGTCAGCATCCTGCTAACCGTTTCACACCCATCGGTCGACGGGGCCGACGCATGCGCACCGATGGGTACTGGTCATCTTCTTCGTCAGATCGTGAGGACGATGAAGAGAGCTTTGAGTTGCGGAATCAGTATCCTGTGACCAACCCTCAGTCTCAGCAACCCAGCCAACTCCACAGTAGATATGATACTGCAATAGAGGACTTTGGCGCTGATACGACATATCATTCGCAAACCCAAAGTGCGGACCATGGTCCAACTTCAGCCGTGCCTTCTCAGGGTTAAGCGGTCAGAGTGAATTCAAGTGCTGCTTCACCTTCTTGGAGTCCTGCCGCGCACGCTCATTTTGCGATCGGTATTGGATCGTCACGAAGGGACGTCTAGTGACCTTTACTCGTGGGCGACCGCAAGGTCTCGTCTGATAATGCACCGGAGCTACTGAAGATTGCGGATGAAATTAACGGACTTTGCTGAAACTCGAGCTGGGAAAAGCAGGCACCAAATGGGACGCTTTTTGCCAACCGGCTTGTGGAACATGTAGAGTCTGCTTGAAACTGCATCTGCCCTCCATCGAAATCTCCTGTATAAAGTTATCATCACGATCAGACAGCGGCTGTTGTCTACAAGTCACTTCTAGATTCTTCAGAGCTTTCTTACTTTGGTTGACCCTGTATATACCTAGAGCAGTTAACAAGATCAACTTGCCGAGCTCTACATCATCTTTGCGGCGGTCAGTATTGTGACGGCCCTTTTTCAAGTGACTGTTCTTAGTTACGACGGCTATCGAGGTTTGAATGAGAGCAACATCATGAAGGGACGACGGAGGACGTTTCTGGATTGAGACCTGAGAATAATCTGTAAGCCCGAGCACAGGCGCAAGGACTGTTATCAGAAGAAAGCTGGGCTTCAAGAGGTCTGGAGGTGACGCATGGGGAGGCTTCATATTGTGTTAGGGCTTGGAATATTTAGTACCAAAACCTCGCTAGAGCTTAAATGAACCTCAGCGCATCTCACTACTGGTTCATTGTGTGCCAATTTCCTTGCGTCTTCTTTGAAGTAAGTATCTTCATCCAAAACGCAATATGGACGAGGACAGTGCCGATCTGGTACTCTCCCTACAACTTCGAGACCTCAATCGACTTCTTTATACACCCAAGAAAGTCGAAAATCGCTCAATCCTCTCAGACAGCACTGTGGCACTAAGCGCCTATAGAGTTGAAGTGGCCAATAGGCTGCGGATCTTGAGGGATAGACGGATGGAGTAAGAAAAATTTGCATTTGCGAGCTCACCGCTGATCGGATGGCTCCAAAGAAGAAGCACTGCCGAAGCAGTCCGCACCGATGGACGAACATTGGTAACGGCCAGATTGCAGGAGAACAATGCAATCAACGACAGAACAATGGCGTGTGAGATGGGAGGTCCATCAGGAAGCTATGCGCCTCCTCCGGCCCCTATTGTCGACCTGACAGACGACGCAGACGACAGAATCATGGGACGTCTCGCAACCATCAATGCCTCTCTATCTCGACCCATCGACCTGAACCCAAGACCACGCCTGACTCTGGGTCAGCAACTTCGGCAAAGGCATAGTATATCCAGAGATACGCCTGCTTCGAAGACAGATGAAACTATTCTAGGGATCAAGAAGACATGTGCATCCTGTAGCGATGAGATACCTTTCTTCTCTGCACGTAAGGGCTTCGAAGACTATACAACGAAACCACTTTCATCCAAGAGATTCTAATCCAGGTAGTGTACGCACCTTGCGGGCATGATTACTGCAAAAGTTGCGTTAAGCACCTTTTCTCTCTCGCGACTCGCGAAGAGTCACTGTTTCCACCACGCTGCTGCCAATAGTCCATTCCACTAGCGGCCGTGGATGTCTTCTTCACAACGAATTTCATCAAATACTTCGAAGAGAAGTCGGTCGAATTCACGACGGTCAATCGAACATACTGCGCATGGCCGACTTGTTCTGTCTTCATCCCACCGACCCACATCAATGGTGATACCGGTGTGTGTCCTACTTGTGGCTTCTAGGTCTGTACCATATGCAAGGGCCCGTCGCATCACGGTCGAGATTGTCCAGAGGATACCGCTTTGAGCAGTCTTATGCAGACCGATAAAGAAGCCGGATGGCAGCGTTGTTACAAATGTAAGCGCTTTGTGGAGCTTGCTCACGGTTGTAACCATATGACGTGAGTGCGTCCTCGTCCTTGATCTTTGCGTACGCTTAATCGTGTTTCAAGCTGTATCTGCGGCGCGGAGTTCTGCTATATATGTGCTCGACGGTGGAAAACATGCCCCTGTGATCAATGAGACGAAAGGAGACTAGACCGGGCCAACCAAGCCGACAGAGCCCCGGCAGAACTGCAAGCTCAACCTCGAAAAGCCTTCGTGTTCAGGACTCAAGAATATCTACTAGACCACGACGACTGCGACCACGAGTATTGGCGGCGTATAGGTGAAGAAGTACACTGCGAGTTTTGTGGTGAAGATTTCCCCCACTTCATTTATGTCTGCGATGGTTGCGCGACATATGCTTGCAGCTTCTGTCGCCACCACCGGACGTGAAGTAAGAGCACGTGTGATGCTGTTCTATGAGTAGCGTACAAAGGGCGATCACCGAAGGAAAAGGACGTTGTAGTAATAGTCCTACCCGAGGGAAAGCGTTCGAGTTTCAAGAAACGGTCTTCGTGTGCTTGTTGTTTGAGCTAGTCTGCTGTCTGGTATTCAGTAGTTGCACTGCTATGTTACATGTACGGATAGCAGTTTGGCAGTTTCTGTCGAGCTCAGAGACGTTTGTTTAGCTTTGATCTAATCTTTAATCTGTCGGTGCCGCGTAACCCAGTAACCCAGTTTATTAATCCCAGAGACCCTGTTTTGACGACCTGGGGATAAATAAGCAAGACAGGCAAAGTCAACATGACCACGATGAAGCACATGCCCATCGCATGATCGAATCCCTGCTCGAATGATTCGTTCATGAAGCCGCCCGGAAGCTTGAAGCGAAGCAGGCGTCGCAATGCTCCCGTCCCTCGGGCTCCCAACCCCTCCAGGCGCTATCCAGCCTCCTCCAATTCAAGACCACGAAGCCCAGCTTTTATCAATTATCAACTATCAATCCAATCCTCCATTCCTTTGAACAATTCCATTCTGTTCTCGTTCTTGCCCATTGTTATATCTCCCTTGCCAACTGTACATTTGGAGACTTCGCCGCCATCATAGCGTTGCGACGACATTTCCTCGCTACAAACCGCTGTCATACCCCACTGTAACCCCAGATCCTTTAGGCAGCCTTACACACAGCTTTCAGGTCTCAAGCTCGGCCGTGCCCTGATCTCGAGGGAAAACTAACCTGACGCGGGGACTTGACAAACCTCGCCATACACCATTTGCGACCGAACTGTCATTGATCGTTATCATCCCATTCTATTCTCAACCCTACTCTTCGACTTGCGACTACTGCCTCACCCGTGTCACTTGATTCTCCGGTGCTCAGCAACCCCCGGTAATACCGCGCAGTAGCCGCAGGACGCTCGAAAACCATACCAAAATGGTTCTCTTCATTCCATTCGCTCTTGTCCGGTTCTTCGAGCTCATCACATTGATACCTACCCTGGGCATGTTAGTGAGTCTACCGAAGCTAAAACCATACTGATTTAAGGTATTCCACATGCTCTACTGACACTTGCGGTAGGCCTACTTTGTTCATGGATTTGTGTCCTCGAACCAGCTCACGCCGGAATACATCTTGTAGGTACCCAAGAGTCACGCGGAATGTTGGTTCTATGGCGGCACTGACATGATGTGATAGGTTGTTGTTCATAACCTCAGTTTTGGCGGCGGCATGGGCATTAGCTACTGTACTCCGCCGGAGGTCGACAAGGGAATCTGCCATATTCGTCGCGCTTGTGGACCTAGCCTTCGTTGGCACTTTCATTGCAGCTGTCTATGAACTGCGAGGTATCGCTAGCGCCAACTGCTCGAACTTCACCGCTGGTTCATTCTACCTCTCTCTCGGGCCATTCGGATACATAGGAAAGAGTTCGAACTCGCCCTGGGCACTGAACGTCAACAAAACATGTTCAATGCTCAAGGCAAGCTTTGCCTTCGGTATCATAAACATCATACTCTTCTTCACGACCTTCATACTCGCACTGTTCATGCATCGACGTGAACGCGATGTGGTGGTAAAGGAAACTGTTGTGAGAAGGAGGAGCCACGATTCTCGGTAAGCTCCTGCACAAGAATACCACCTTCGCATCGATCTAGATGATGGGCTAATCATTGGCAACAGCCGAGGCCATTCTCGTAGTGGTGGACATCGCAGAAGCTCGAGGGATAGCAGACGACAATACTACGTCTGAGTACCCGTACGTCTTCGAGGACGGTCGACACTCATATAGAAGGAGAACCAGCAATAGACTGACCAATCAAAACTGGGCCACGGGATGAAATGGGTATGGGGTTCGTCAACTCGGATGTCTAGTCTTCATGCTCGATCATTTGTCACGGCCATCTAGCGGGAGCGTCATCTAGCGGGAGCGTCATGGGCGTTATGTGGAGGATCTGGAGCTGAACTCAGGAAGTCCTGCTTGTTTATACCCCTCCTTTATATGAACAGATACCCTTTTTCCACCTCAGCCGATCCTCTTTACCAACCAAACCGAAGCAGGGTGCCGCATAAGTACGTAGAGAGACGATTCGTCGCAATCTACGGAACTACTCTTGCGAATATAGGGCTATCAGACTTCTTGACACCCACTCACACAGAGTTCCTAGAATAACTACATAGAACACTGACAATGCAGTAATCAGCCTGGATCCTGCACATGCCCTGTTTGTTCCCGCTGCTCAAGGGCGGTACAAGAGGGCCGTTCGCTACCGGCACCACAACGTCATACTGGTACCTTGCAACATCCCAGTCCCGCTTAACACCTTGAGAGTTCGCGATACCAATCCTCTGCTTTACATCTGCACGTGGAACTGGCCATGCACGTCTTCCTCCGACCAAGCGGGGCCATATTGCTTTTCCATGACGCTTTCATGGAAACATCTACTTTCCCCACGATTAATACCGGCGATTGATTTAGACATGCTCTGTGGATCCATCCCATGGTGTCTACTCCGTCTCCTATTGGCTTTGACTTCTGCAGCACATCCGAATCTCCACTTCCCCTACATCTCTCCGACAGCCACTAAGAAGCTTATCTGCAGTCAAGCGATGCACCTGCTCGGGGTGAAGTCGATGCTCGGGTCCGGCACTGCGGTATATGAGACTGGTTCCTGGCAGTTCGAAAATGATTGAGCAATCAGACCTAGAACTTTGGGTGTTGAAGACGGATTCGCGCAGTCCTCAGAAATGTATTTCTCTACTGTCTCGTACACTTTCGTACTGGCGGCCTTTGTCAAGGCTGCTTTGACGCAAAACACTATGAGCATCTCCCCCCAGGCACTCAACCCACAGGTGGGCAGTTCAACTTCGGTACCAATTGATCGCAGCTAAGTGATGGTAGCTCACCAACATGATTGGTGATAATGGGGGACCTACGCTGTAAGCCAATTCGAACATCACTTTCTCTGCTCAATATACTCATGCAGGTCTTCGCAGTTACTACAATGGATCAGGTGCGTTAGCCAGGATCGCAGATGTCTTTGATATAGACCTTACTCACGTACTGTTCTTGAAGGGCCTGTTCCGCCTTACGTGGGTTATCAATTGCCGTTACCTGCAACTGTATAATCGCTGAGTGATTCAGAACATGACATCGCCAGTTCCAGCGCCCTTCACTCCATACACAGAGTAAGCTTGCGAGGCTCTTCCGGGGTGGTGCATTTGACTGAACAGCATGCGTTACAGTACCTCTGCGTTGGAAGATTACTTCTACAATGAAATCGCAGCTATTGTCTCAGACACGAGTTATTATACTACAAACTGTTCAAAGTGCGTTGCGGCAACCGAAGTCATGCATCTCGCTGCTATTTCGCAGCCCGTCTCGACGATTACGGACTTGCTTATCCGGATTTGTACGGCTAGCCGCCTTCTTTTTGGTGGAGAATTCGTTACTAAAGGAGTCTTAGGCAATCTTACCCATTTTCCCATATACGCAGTTACCTGTCAAGCCGCATTTTCTGGTGTTGGCGGATTGGGGCCTTATTGGGCTCAGTTGTAAGACCATGAATACGACGGGGTGGGGGCTTCTAGACTGACATCTTTCCAGATTTGCCAAGATGAGCATGGCTACAGGTGATATGCAAGCCTGGTGCTACTATAACTATGTTGTATGGAGATCCAGGAATTGGATCTGGGGTCCGTCCACTGACGCAAGTTCAAGTCTTCATGCCCTCGTCCTCCAACTATCCAGATTGACGAAAGCAAATGGTTCAGCCCTAAGCCGCCAAGCGCCTCAGTTGTACCAGCGCCTTCGGGAAAGACCATAAATGTATTACACTTGTCCGACTGGCACCTGGATCCACGTTATGACATAGGCTCGGAAGCAAATTGCTCCCAGTACCTGTGCTGCCGGCCGTACTCTACGAACACAAAACTCCAGACAGGCGTGAACAACGCCAGTGTTCCTGCATCACGTTTCGGGTATCTGTATTGTGATGTAAGCGAATAGCTATTTTTCAGATGCCACACCCTGCTGACGAGATGTCAGTCTCCTCCGGATCTGGCGCTCTCAACCTTTTCCACCATGGATCAATTCATCAAGAAAAGCGATGTGGCCTTCACAATATTCACTGGAGATATCGTTAGCCATGACAACGATGATCAGCTCAGTAGAGCTTATGTTGAGTATGAAGAAAGCGTTACCTATGCTGTCTTCAAAGCAGAGATGGGAAACGGAGCGGTGTATCCCACACTGGGAAACCACGATTCCCTTCCAGAAGCATTCAATACACCTAACAACATCAACGGTGGAAACAACGGCACAAACAATACCTTCAGTTGGAACTACAACCTCCTGAGTTCGATGTGGGCTCAGGATGGCTGGATCAATGCAACTGAACAACAATATGCAGCTACTCGTGAACACCCCTCCTCCGTAAGCTCCCTCTTGGTCGCAAACCCCTACTAATGCACTCTTCAATCAGATTATGGAGCCTATGCACACACAACCGCTCAGGGACTGCGCATTATTTCTCTAAATTCGGACTTCTGGTACGTCGACAACATCTTCAACTACTTCAATTTCACGAATCCAGACCAGTCTGGTATACTTTCTTTCCTGATCTCCGAGCTCGAAGCCTGCGAAGCGAAGGGACAGCGTAGCTGGATTATAGCGCATGTTCCTACCGGATATGATGGCGATAACACGCTGCCTAATCCCAGCGCTCTCTTCTATTCTATCGTCCGTCGATTTGCGCCTGCCACCATTGCTGCTATCTTCTTCGGCCACAGTAAGTCACGTTCACTGCTACATCGGATTCTTTCCTAATGAATTTTATGCAGCCCATGAGGACCAGATTCAAATCTTCTACGACTACGCCCCTACAAGTCTGGGCAAAGGCGCCAACTCGACAATTCGCAACACCACCGACATTGACTACAATTCACCACTAACGATGGGGTTCATCGGGCCCTCCATCACTCCCTTGACAGGCCTCAATGCCGGCTACCAAGTCCTACAAGTTGATTCTAAGACCTTCGAAGTCATGGGCATTCAAACTTACTTTGCCAATATGTCCGATTCGCTCACGTGGAAGACCCCCGTATGGCAATTCGAATATGACGCGCGGACGATCTACGATGTGAATGGTACCTGGCCGAAAACATCACCACTGAATGCTACGTTTTACAACAACGTGGCGAATGCGATGTTGACGAATCAGTCGTTGGTGGAGCAGTATAACAGGTTCGAGACGAAGAGTAGTGTCACCACGAAGAATTGTACCAGCGCTGCTTGTGCGCGGCAGAAGGTTTGCTATATAAAAAGCGGCAGCGCTGCTCTAGGGTACAATTGTGGATATGGCAACGGACCTTTTTAAAGGAGAATATGGATAGCATAGATGTCTCATGTTCGGCTTTATAACAGATAATATGCAGCGCAATATCCTGAGAAAGAATGCAAATACGATAATCACGGGTTGCAATGGTACCATGTAATGTGCAATTACGTGACTCAATTTGGTTATGGTCGGTTGATCTCTTGTTAACCAAAAAGACAAGTTCAGACATGATTGTTGATATTTCATAAGGGCCTGGGCATGCAGAGAAGTTCGAACGACGTCCGACGATTATCAAATAGGGCTGATTTCCTAATCCGGCACAACCTCTACGATCCCTGTTGTGAAATCGAAACCCTCCTTTACGAATGGATAGATCCAGTTCGACTACCTTATACAACCCTCGGAATACATGTAGTCTACTCTATAGAACTGTAACAACCCCTCAAGATCCAGTCTCCCAAAACTCCCAGATCTGCCCAACAATCATCTCACTCCTCACAATCGGCAACTCATGCCCAGTATCACAGAACTTAAAACATACACAATTCTGCCCCAACGCCTCCGTCGCATCCTCAACCAACTCATCCTTGACAATAACCGGATCCGTCTCTCCACAAATAATCAAAACCTTCCCATGCCGCAAACCCTCGCTCTCATACCTCTCCTCCGTGGAAGCATTCTGTGCCGCCAAGCGCGCCCCAATGCGTTTCCACTCCGGGTGTTGGTCGAGTATAGGCCCGTACCGGATACTGGAGATGAAGGACTTGATGAATCCCTCGTGGAATTGCGTCTGCCACGCCACGGCCGCTGCGACGGTGATATGGGGCCGCGACTTGGAGAGTACTGCGTTATTGAAACTGGCGCCCCTCTCGTCCGGGAACTTGGGCAGTTCTTCCGTCACAGCATCCCCAGCCGTCTTCCTACTCTCCTCTGACGGCTTTGTCGTCGCTGAATGTCCACCCTGCAACCTCCTGCGAATGACACGCTCGAGTAGCGTTTCAGGCACTAGACCGGTCGAGTAGAGGAATTTGTTGGCGCGGTTGATGTGCTGGGTGCGGACGAGGCCGGCCGGCGCGAGCAGGATTAGGCTGGTTATTAAGGTGGGGAAGTGGGAGGTGAATGAGGCGGCAATGCCGCCGCCGAGGGAGTAGCCGAGGAGAGAGAAGGTGGAGGTGCCGGTCCAGGGGAGGGGGGAGGAGGTCAGGGCGAGGAGGATGGCGGTTGTGAAGAGGCGCGTGTCTTGGGGGAGGTTGAGGGGGGTGTCGGAGTAGCCGCGGCCCCAGAGGTCTAGGTTGCGGTGGTGGTGAGAATGAGGATTTGACAAA
Organism: Umbilicaria muhlenbergii; assembly: GCA_000611775.1. Lineage (NCBI taxonomy): Eukaryota > Fungi > Ascomycota > Lecanoromycetes > Umbilicariales > Umbilicariaceae > Umbilicaria > Umbilicaria muhlenbergii. The sequence continues at coordinate 5,318,480 of KK106983.1, forward strand.
AGCGGCTGTCTGTGTGCAGGATGAAGCAAGGGGGAATGAAATTGCGAGCATTGCGTACAAGTCCCGGATGTTACATTCATTGGCAGGAAACACAGTGGCGCATTGAAGCGTAGATTACTGATGCGAAATAGAACAGTTCATAAAAAGATGCCCAACTGATTATATGGCTTCGGAATGTCAACGATTTAGAGAGAGTACTTACCCAGGAGCATCACTCGGCACCCCTTATCCACCAATCCATGCGCAACACCACCTGCAACCATTTAGCAATGCTTCTTACAGATCTTTTCCATCTATCAAAAATCTACCCAAAGAGATGCACGGAGTACTGATCCCATGCACCATCAGCACTTTCCTCCCATCCTCCGGCCCCCACTCGTAGACCCTCAAGCTCCCATAAGGTGAATCGACATCCCGCGCCCCGGGTAGCACATCGGGCGGGTATGGCAAATCTGCAGCCTCTTGTTCCGAAAGCCGGGGAAGTAATGTCTTTCTGGGAGAGAAAATTATTCTGGAGTCTTGGGAAGCGGTGGCGGATCTGGCGCGGAGGACGAGGGTGAGGCCGATGTAGGCGAGACCGGCGGCGAGGAGGGGGAGATGGGGTTGCTGACGGCGGAGGGTTTGGGAAAGGGAATCCAGGTCTAGGATTGCCATTGGGGGAACGTTTCTATATGATACGCGAACCGAGAAAAGTAATTACATTTGAATTTGAGGATTGATCGTTCAGAGATTGTTCTTGCTGGAGGTAGGTCTGCGTCCGTCTTACGGCGGACGTTGGTTACGTGGGATGGCGCTTGACTGTTGGGTTTTGCGAAAGCCAATTGAGTTTGACAGCTCCTGACATGCTACTTGCTTCCAACGCTTCCATCATGGTTCAAGAGTCAACAACCCAATACGTGGTCGTTGGTGGGATATAGAGCAGACTTCTTCCAGATGATTGCGACGTTTCCCAACGTGGGTGCCATCACGTGAACAACCAAGTCCATGATGAAGCGCCCAGTGACCCTAAGCTTCCTTAGAGGTCCCCTATGGTCTTCATGCTCACATTGAGTCGTCTCTAGACACGAAGAGCCTTCAGCTCTCCTTATCTCGGCATGCTGCACGTTAGCATTCCGTGATCTTTTGGTGGACACCGCGGAAGGGAGCATGTGCTATTTCAAGTTCCCGTCCAATCTTGCGTTCCAGAAACATCTGGTATCTGTTCAGTGGTCGCTTGCATTCCTTGGGTGTCCCAAGACAAAGGCGCTGCCGCATGCGGAATGTTATTGTCAAACGGAGCATTCTACTTCGAACGAGTGAGACGAAGACACTGCCAGATGAGAAAGCCTTGTCTAGGTTCTTTGAGGTGGAAACATTAGCGAACTTGTTAATCACTCCTCTCTATCAGGGCTTCGACCATCTTTCCGAAAACATCACTCTCCTTCGTGAATGGCTGCTCTTCGTCTTTCATTTTGTGGCTGTCAATTAGTACCTGCCTCTAACTTTGAACCGCAATCATACGTTGAGCCCGGTAAACTACCACCCCACAACAAAGGAAACAGGTGGTCTCCACTGTTGTCTTGTCGTTCCTCTGCTTACTGCTCATCTTTCATATCAGCACATTTCTTACGAAGCCCTATACACGTCTCCAAGACTTGCTATCAGTGAATATGGCGCCAATACAGCCCAAGAACAGGATGCTGGCGCGATCCCATCATGGTTCGAGCAGGCAGCATCCAACTCCGCCTGCCTCCAAAGAGAGCGCCTTTGGTGTACTGAAGTCACTCTTCGCTGGTAATGGCAAGGGGTCTTTCCAAGCCAAATCGCCGTCGCGAGATGGAGTACCCGCATCATTTGAGTTAGTCCCCAAGGCCAGAGCAGGTTCGAACACTGTCGATGAGGATCCTCCCTCGTCCTTTCCCACCGAGTTCGGATTGAGACGAGTTCCCCGCAGAAGACATCCGCTCCGCCCATCGCCACATATGATCAGAGACGCCCGCCAAGGTATCCTGTCAAAGTTCTTGAGGACTGGCGAGTTCTTACCAGCGTCTGATTTCGGGGACATGGTCGATCCGCAAACCGCGAGACTCGAACTTAACGAGGAATATTACTTTGAGACGATGCACATCTCAAATGAGGAGGAAGATATGGGCGACGATCAGAAGACAACGGCGAATTTGTTCTACATCGCGGTGAACGACGACGAGCTCCCTTCATATCACTTTTGGCAAGCCGAGGGTGATGTCAATCCCATGAAAGCTCCAATGTACTTCGACTGGGGCGATTATTTCTCGAAAACAAACCCCGATGCACGGTTTGAGACATTTGAAAATGATGTGCTCAGGCAGCGGCGAGAGCAAAACGCGGCTCAAGATCATGCCGCTACAGGCGCTGACGAAAACGTAATCCAAAATGCCTGGATGCCTGGTGGAGAAAATTACCACCAATTTAACCCTAAAAGGGGAGTTCGTGCCTCCACCGTGGAAGCCTTGGAGCCTGCGTGGGAACCACGAGGAACCATAGCTGGAACACCCTACAACAGCAGTAGTCAGGGGACTGTTGACGACTCGCGGCATAATGGACCGCAGCCTGGTGATGAGGAGTGGGAGACCATTGAGGCTGACTTTGAGGAACAACTCACACAAAAGGGGTTCCGTCAGTTCATGGTAGATTACAAGAGGCAAAGCCCCGAGAGGTACGAGGCTATGAAGTATGGGCCCAAATCACCAATGGTGAGGCCTGTTTTCGGCGATGATCCTGACACGAAGCTCTTCAACGATGTCTTGAAAACGAGCGTACCTACAGTGGCCTTCAAACTTACTCAGCAGCATTTCGAGCGCCCAGTTAGCCCAATTAATGAACAAGAACCACTCGTTCGAGGCCGAGACCCAAAGCACTGGGCACGGGACCCAAACAGCATGGAGGATGGCGAAAAGATCTATGGCGGGTTGGTGATGCATGAAGAGGGAGAGCTGGAATTCCTCGATTTCTATAACGAAAAAGCCTACGGCAAAATCATGATCCGCAGTAAGTACATAACCGGCCTCCTGTTGCCGTACATCATTATCTGAACAATAGCACAGGCCGCAGACCGATACCGGAGGAATATATCCACCGCGAAGAACCTTATCGCGCACGAGTTCTTGAAGACTTAGAGGACGACCAGCCAAGAACGGTTGAAGCGCCGACTGATCTCGGTCAGGGCTTACAAAATGCCTTCGCATTATTTGAAGATCCATTCGGTGAAGCATCAAAAGCTGCAGGAAAACCTAGCGCGCGCACTACAGAGACGGTGAGTAGAATGGGAGAGGGTTCCTTGTTTTTGATCGCGCCTGATGGACAGATGTGCTAACGCATCCTCCGTTCACAGACAAGCGGTCCTCCAATGAAAGCAGCATCCAAATTCACCCAATCCAAAACATCTCGCAAAAAACCTTTACAGGTCCAAGGCGATGCACCGGGAGACTCAAAGAAGGACAAAGGTTCGAGGAACCAGGTTTCCGTGGCTGAGAATGACACGGAAGCTGCGAATCGTTCCTTCACGCTAGTTCGCCCTTCCCAGAGGGCCCCCCAAAACTGGGTACAAATACAGCCACCAGCAACCGTGCATGATGGGCATGAGATTTTTGAGGCCGCTGCTAGATTATATCCGAAAATTAACCTGGAGAACATAGGTATCAGGTTGACATCTCAGGAAGAATTCCAGAACGGAGACATCACCCCAGCAATCATAGAAGAATTAGCGATAGACTCGATTCGTTGGCACGAATTGGTTAACAATATCTTCCCAAGCACCAAGATAGTGATTGTTGTCCCAGCTTACGTAGGTTCTACCGCATTCTCGTGACAGAAGCGTCTATACTGACTCTATCAAACCACGCAGGAAGAAATAGAAATTCGGGATGGGACAAACACTGCTCCGATTGATAAGCCCGTTAATTGGGTCATTGGTGGGAACCGCAACCCAGCTCTTGTCATGGCACATTTCCAAGGGATCTGTGAGAATCTCCTGGGACAGGATAACGTTAGCGGTCCTTTTGCACCCGGCGTTGCTATCCGAGTGTCTGAATATCAGCAAGAATGGCTTAGATGGACGCGCACCACTTCTGAAAGGGACTTTGTACGAGATGTTTTTTACAAGATCGATCACCCTGGAATCAACATTTACCCAGTCGGTTGGGTAAGTTTAGCCCGCAGGACAACTGTTCAAGGAGCTCACTGGTTGCAGAAATCGCAGACGACCTTCGACAGAGCTGAGCAGCTCAGAAAGCAACTGATGGCCGAGCAGCAAAAGAAGTCTGGGAAGAGTGCTCAGGAGGTTGCCGATGAGCTCAGAAAGAAACTGCTGGCCGAGCAGCAGACAAAGACTGGAGAGGGTGCCGGTAAGGGTGCCGAGAAGGGTGCCGAGGAGCCTGCCGGACCGCCTGGGGAGTTCGAGCTCGACTCTGAGATACAAGCAGGTAAGGTATATTGTACTTAACGCAAAGATCATCATCTAACCAATTTTTCAGAACATGAAAAGCATTTTCAGCAGAAACTACGGGATCTTCAGGCAAAGACGCAAGCCCGCATCGAGCCTGAGACAGTGTATGGCGGTCTAGATGACGACATCGTGTTGCCTCGATGGGGTCCAAGTCGTGAGCATCAGATTCGTGGCGGAAGTGACTTTCCGTCGTTGATAACCCGTGTGCCTACGGTATCAGAAATTGAGCAGGAGCAGCGATACAGAAACATGATAGAAAACGAGCTACTTCAACGAGAGGAATTTTGCCGTGTCTGCAGACAGACCTTCCGACACGGGGATACTAGCGCAGTGGGTCCTTTACTGCGGAAGCTTGAAGCCGATTGCTGAACAGTTCTATAGATCAACAACCACTACAGGCAGCATGAGCATGCTGAGACCTGGTTATGCCCCTTTTGCTCAAGAAACTTCACAGAGTACACCACCGAAGTAAGTACTTGAGTCAGAAGACATACTGCTGTCGGACGCTAACAAGTTTAGGCGCGGACGGAACATATAGCGACTGCTCATCCAACGGTCGTCCCGCAGCCACTCCATGAGGATTGTCCTTGGTCTGATTGCTTAGAAGACTTAGCGCAGGGCGACCAATACCCTGATATGGAGGTATGTTCACGCAATTAGCTTCCAAATCTTCATGACGCTAATCATCGATAGGCCGTTATGCAGCACATGAGGGCGCATTATGAGGACGATGTTGAGTGGATGAGGAATCAGAGGTGCCCTATGGTTCCGTGTAGGGCGGGCATGGCATTCATGTCAGACCTTGTAAGTTACTGTGGCTTAGACCAGAGGACCTGCAATCAAGGCTGATTACATCCAGGAGCGAGAAGAGCATGAAGAGTGGCACCAAGTCATGGGAGATCTGAGCGAAAGCTCTGAGGACGAAGACCACGGCAATGGAGGCTCTGGCCAAGGGGGCCCCAAGGGTAAAGGCCCCAAGGATAAAGGCTCCAAGGATAAAGGCCCCAAGGATAATGGCCCCAAGGACAAAGACGTTAGTGATGGGGGCTCTAAAGGCGGGACCCCACCTCGCGAACACTCGCCGCCTCCAGGACCTAAGGACCTAGGGGAGGAACCGAAAGACCCACAAAGCCAAGAGGAACAGAAACAACCCCAAGAACCGAAGGACCTCCCAAAGCAATTGGAACTCTCAGAAAGCGAGATCGCTGACTTACAGTCTCCAAACCCTCAAGACCAGCCCACAAAAACAGCAGACACTGGGACTGGCAGGCCAAGGGTACAATGCTGCGCCGTATGCTTTACACAACTGAGGTCATTGACAGGAGTTGTAAGGCCAACAGTTCCATTCACACGTGATAGGCACTAACGTTGCCTGGCTATAGAAACGCGACAGACATTTCCAAAGGTGTGGTAACGTCGCAAGAACCACCATCGACCTTACTCCCACCGAAGCAAGGCAGCGCAAGGCGCAATACGAAAAGAGGCAAAAAGCACGACCAAAGGATGGAGCAGCAGGTCACCAAAATCGCAAGGTAAAGTGGGATGAGAACATTTACAACGAGCTGTCTGCGCTTGCTGTCGGACACGAGCGGAAGCGCAAACGCATGGCCCTGGTCGAAGTACCTCAACGTTCGCCAAAGCAATCTCGTCAATGGTGAGCTTTGCAGTTGGAATTCACGGTCTTCAGTCTCTTAATTTCCAAGAATATCCGGGGTTGGTCTTCAGGTCCACTGTTGATAATGGATTGTAGAATGATGTGGAGTTTGGTGTCATAGTCAAAGAATAGAAACAATTTAAATTTTCGTGTCGCGGCAGTCATTAGAGGACAAGTGAGGAGCAACGGTGATAGCAATAATAATGATAATCATATCGTACGAAAATATTTTGGGTGCTGCTCGCACAAATTCTGCATTCTACAGCAGCAAATCCCAACCCTTAGTCCCATCCCGCTCGCCAAACCTCCACCCACCACTCCACCCCCCCAAGCGCGCCCAAATGTTCGACACAATCTGCACCCTCCCGCTCACCTCCGACCTCTTCGCGCAAGCCATCCACCCCACCTCCTCCATCATCGCCACCGGCCTCGCCGCCGGCCACGTACAACTCTACCGCCTTCCCCCCACCACCACCGCTGGCGAAAACAGCAGCGCAGATGACGATGATGATAATGGCGCCGCAGCTTCGGAGAACGGGTACGGGACCATAGAGACGGCGTGGCGCACCAAACGCCATAAGGGCAGTTGCAGATGTTTGGCGTTTAGCCATGATGGGGAGGTGTTGTTTTCGGCAGGGACGGACGGGGTGGTGAAGGCGGCGGCGGCGGAGACGGGGCGCGTGGAGGCGAAGGTGGCGGTGCCGAGGGGAGATGGGTAGGTGCATGCTGCATACTCGTGCCGTGATGGGGATGTTTGGAGGACCGCTGACGTGTCTCTATCAAAGATCCAACATCGATGCCCCCTCACTCCTCCACGCCCTAAGTCCGCAGACTCTCCTCCTCGCTACGGATTCCTCGGCCCTACATCTTTACGACCTCCGTGTTCCGGGGTCGGCGTTCGCGGGGTCGAAGCCGCAGCAGACGCATCGGCCTCATGCCGATTACATTTCCTCGCTCACGCCGTTGCCGCCGACGGATGCGTCGACGAGCGGGTTCAGCAAGCAGTGGGTTAGTACGGGGGGCACGACGCTGGCGGTTACGGATTTGAGGAGGGGGGTGCTGGTTAAGAGCGAGGATCAGGAGGAGGAGTTGTTGAGTTCGGTGTTTGTGGAGGGGTTGCCGGCGAAGGGGAAGAATGTGAATGGGAGGGGTAGAGAGAAGGTTTTGGTTGGGGGTGGGAGTGGGGTGCTTGCGTTGTGGGAGCGGGGGGTGTGGGATGATCAGGATGAGAGCATCGTGTTGGATAAGGACACGAAGGAGAGTTTGGACGTTTTGGCGGTTGTGCCGGGTGGGAGTGGGGAGGTGGTTGTGGGGATGGGGGATGGGAAGGTTAAGGTTGTTAGGCTTGGGGCTAACAAGGTGGTGGGCGAATGTAGGCATGATGAGGTGGAGAGTGTGATTGGGTTGGGGTTTGAGGTTGGTGGGAGGATGGTCAGTGGTGGGGGTTGTGTGGTTAAGGTTTGGCATGAAGCTGTTGAGGAGGATGGGGAAGAAGATGGGGTTGGGGTTGGGGTTGGGGTTGGGAAGAGGGCCAAGGATAGTGATAGTGATGATGAAGATAGCGATGAGGAGAGGGATAGTAGTAGTGACGAGGAGGTCAAGCGGAGTAAGCGGAGTAAACGGAGGAAGCGTGGGAAGGGGAGGGAGCAAGTACAGCATGTCATGGCCTTTAAAGGGATAGACTAAATACCCAAAAAGCTCTGTCTTCACATCAGTATTCCCTAACTTGGTAGTCGCGAGGCTTGATGGGTTGCTCTGCCTCTATCCGCAAATGGCTCGCGCACGTTTGCACATAATATCGATGCCAACCACGACGCATACCGTCCTGTCATCTGCATCACCAACCTCAAGTTTAAATGTCCATGTTGTTACAATCTCGGAGGGACGTAGCAGGTTCCTAGAGCTGCGTTGCGTGCCGGTGTTCCAAAAAAACTGCCCATGCCGAAGTTATAACACACAGCCTCGACTCGATCCATGTTAGAACACGTGATATAATGTCTATCTATAGCGAAGGAGTCATACTTCTCGAACCATCAGCTACTTGTGCGTTTAGCAAGGATGTTCTGGGTCTTGAGTCAAAAGTAGATATCGACAGATGATCCCTCAAAGCTGCCGGCGTCTCAGTCTGGCTGTACCAGAGCAGGCCAGAGTATCACTGAGTTATCAACGGGCCCTCTAAATACCCACCTCAAACAATCTGTCCGGCACCAACTTGATTTTTGCCATCATAAATGCTAAAGATGACTTCTCCATAGCCATTCTTTTCCATGTAATCGGCCAGCGCCAAAATAGCCGCACGGACAACACCCCAGGTCGTCTGATGGTTGTTGGCGTTCCAGATGCTAATCAAGGCACCCTCTTTCATCTCAAAATTGAAGACACCCCCAAGCAATGCTCCGTCACCCACATGTAAGATGTGCTCTGAAACAATTTCGTACGCTTCGACCAATGCGGGATACGTAGCGGCCCGGCTAAGCCCTTGTGATACACTAAGAATTAGAGATGTCGAGGTGCCTGGAGTACACCATCGTACGGCCGTTCTGCGGTGAATGCGGCCATTGGCGGCAAGCGCGGCGGCAGTGTTGCTGCCATCGGAACCTACGGGGCTAGTTGAAAGTGATGACTGGTATCAGTTGATGCTCTTTCTCGAAGCTGTGGAGAGGTATAAGGGATGGTGGGTTGAGGGGCCAGAAAGGTACCTTCCGGCCGCAACTCCAGGAAAATTCTCGCAGGTTGCTGACCCCCGAGTTAACAAGGTCGAAAGGTGATCTTCATAGATTGGAATTGCTAAGCTGAGGGCAATGGCCTGGATTAAGACTAGGAAACAAAAGAGCCTCGACGTTCGCGTATTAAGTAGGAACTTCATGGAAAGATGTGGATTTGGCAAGAAGGACGGTGAGAAAGAAGCCAAAGTTGTTCTTCAAACGGGACCGAAATTGTATGCAACAAGGATGTTTGACCACAAAATTTCTCAGCCCCATGTTGTACCCGTAGCTCTTCCTTAAGTTCTTCTGTGGTTACCTGGAAGCGAAAAATATGACCGCATCACCCATTCTCAGACACATCGCCAATCGCATAGTGTTTCACGCTAATCCGCCACAAAGCCAGCGTGGAGGTGGGGCCAGGACCTTGAATCCTCAAACAATCCTTGCGGGCGATCGCGGCTAAGGTTCGGAATTATGACGCGGGAGTACAGATTTGAAACGTCTTCCTCGAAATGCTGGAACACGTCAGTCAAATGTATGCAAGGTTGCATAAAGCCCATTTGAAAGTCACGATATCCATAGCATTTGCATGTTATCGGTAACAGGCTGAGGACGTACGGCATCTTCGTCATAAGACACCACTTGATCTCGTGCCTTCGTCCCCTATTCTCAGGATATGGATGTGCTATGACGATTTCTGACATGCAAAACGTACAGGGGGTTATTAGACAGTTGCTGCTTACCGCAAGGTGTTTCTGACGTTTCAGATCTTCCCTTGAACGAGGAGTGTCTCTTCCGTCTTGAGAAGACTCCTTGCAAGGTCTGCCTCCACAAAGAGCTTGCCGCCGCACCAGACCCCAAACGCGTCCATCTTGGCTCTGTACCGGGATATGAGTTAACAGCTCAACCGTACTATGGAGTTGAGACATATTTCAGTTACATAGAGACCGACCAGACTCGACTAACATTCCGAAGCAAATACAAACTATACTGAGTGTAGACATCAACCATGGAACAACTTGCGTAGAATGATCATCCTGCAGGGTTTATAATCAATAGCGGAACACTTAAAAACTCCACAATGAACAAGGCCGCTACAATGTTGTTTCTCCCCTGACCCTCCACACGCCCTGTCCACTAACGCCTCCCAGATCCCTCAAGCAATGGGCCAGCTCGCGCAAACTCTGCCAGGGAGAAACGCGCACGCGAGGAAGAGTCTTGATGCGTCATGGACGAAGTTTCAAATGAAGAGGAGCTTGGATGATTCTAGCATGAAGGAAGGAAAAATCGATAAGGCAGCGGAGCTCGCTGTCAGTGATACATGTTAGAGCCCCAGAGAAAGTGAGCAGGTATCATTCATGCATGCGATGTTGGGCAGCTGAGCAGGAGCGAGCGGATCTTTCGAGTGCGTGGCGGATCAGGACGAGCTTTGTGGATTCTCGACCCATTCGACAGCATCACGCGGACGGAGTTGTACAATGTCCCAGTGTGATGCTATGTCGTCCTTTTGGTCCTCAGTAAGCTTGTAATTGAGTTCCAGACGTGGTCTCGATGACGAGAGATGTGGACTATTTGCCAGGGTCTTGAGTACAGCGTCCCATAACCGAGGGTCGACAGCACAGGAGCGCTTATCGAATGAACACAGACACAGATGGTGGATGTTCACGAGAGCGACGTAATCCAGGGCCTTTGCCCACTTCATTGAGGACGATACATTCGTAACGACCAAAGAGACAAGCCGAATGTAGGCCTATGCTCGTGGTCTGCGTCGTGCGAAGTCTATGAGCTCCGCCGGATCCGCGAAGGTGAGCCAAGACTTGCTGTAGCACAAATCCATAACCTCAGCATACTATCGCCGATTTCCTAACAGTATATTGGAAGAATAAGTGAAAGACCATTTGGTGCGAAAGATTTTCATTGCATTGTTCGACGTGCGCTCTTTCTTGGTTCTTGGAACACCACGCATTTCCCGGGAGGTTGGTACACCATGGTACGCATAAATCATGTCGCGGATCTCCCTCGGTAGATCGAAGAACCCAGCAAAAGCAGAAGTATTATTGGTGGTGGGCTCTATTATGGAGCTTTGAGATCCCTCATGAATGGTTTCTTCTCCGCAAGTGCTTGGCTCCTCACGAGCGATGGCTACTTGTTCCTCAGTAGCAGCTAGGAGTGAAGTCTCTGGTGCAAGGGGAGGCTTCGGGTGAGTCAATTTGCGAGCGTAAGTATGTGCCCGAGTCCATCAAACGCCTCTTTAGGACATGCAACTAGGAGTCTCCGGCGGCTGTCGGCCATGATGCCACTCTCCCACGGCGTGATGAGTACTATCAGAAAGCAAAAGGCGTTGTTAACAGAGGAAGGAGAGAAGGCACCAATACCGCGCGTTTGATTTGTCTTATGGCATAGGGCAGCGCTTAATAGTTTATCCGCTGCCGGCATCGCAACTTTGCTCTATTTCAAGCTTTCTTACCTACCGTTGCCTACTCGAGAGGGACAACAAGATTGCACAGTCGAGATGCCAGGCCCTTTGGCGGTTCCCCTTATCCTCTCGACCCCTGAAACACATATCTTCGAGGATCCTACGCCTGTAACTGGCGTTTCCATCCAGCAGCGCTCGGATGAAGAGATATACCTCACATATGAAATCAAGAGGACAATAGCTGAGATTAGGGAGGGAAAATGGCGTAAAATCGCGCTACAGTTTCCGGATGAAATGTTACCAGATGCACCTAGGGTGTTTGAAGCGCTGCAGAAAGGCTTTAAAGAGATACGTGCAGGAAAAGACCGGATAGGGGAAGCTTCGAACGGTGCCCCTACGGATGCTCTTGCGGATAGGAGGATATCTTCGGTCGTACTACCAGAGGAGAAACTGTGTATTTTGGCAGATACATCTTATGGATCTTGCTGCGTTGACGAGATAGCTGCTGAACACGTGGATGCGGATGTCGTGGTTCACTATGGCCGGGCTTGCTTGTCTCCAACGGCACGACTGCCCGTCATACACGTCTTTACCAGTCAACCATTGGAAATGGATCCATTACTTCACGCATTCGAAGATACTTATCCCGACAAAGAGAAGGAAGTTATCTTGATGGCTGATGTGACTTACTCATCTCATGTACCACTGGTTCTTGAGGCTCTGACAGAACGTGGATATAGCAGCGTCTACGCCACACGTATTGTACATGACCCGTCATCTCCGTTGCCAAATAGGACGGTGCCGGACTCTGTCGTGGAAGACAGCTCTCTACTCATGAATTGGCAGCTTTTTCATATCTCAGATCCGCCACAGTCTCTCCTTCTGACTCTGTCTTCTCGCGTATCCGCAATACATATCTACCCTACCTTGACTGCATCATCGTCTGCAAAACCTAAAGCTCTTATCGCATCTACGGAGCTTGCTTTACGCAAGCGATATGCACTTCTGACATCTCTTAGTACCGTTTCGATCTTTGGTATCTTGATCAATACGCTGAGTGTCAAGAACTACCTACAAATTGTTGGACACGTTAAAGCTCAGATATCGGCCGCGGGGAAGAAGAGCTACACCTTCGTCGTCGGAAAGGTCAACGCAGCAAAGGTCGCTAACTTCGGTGAAGTGGGCGGATGGGTTGTGATTGGGTGCTGGGAAAGCTCTTTGGTGGAGAGTAAGGACTTTTGGAAGCCTGTTATTACGCCTTTCGAACTGGAGCTCGCTCTGATAGAGGACGGAGAAAGGATATGGACAGGGGAGTGGAAGAGCGATTTCCAAGGTATTCTGGACGACCCGACCAAGAGATCCACCAAAACGCAAGAGGCGGAAGACGACGTGCCCAGGAAAGGAGGTGGGTCTGATGGCGCAGCTGACTCAGACTCCGAACCCGAGTCTGCACCGCCCGAGTTTGATCTCCGGACCGGACGGTACGTATCTCATTCGAGGCCGATGTTGGATCCAGAAACTTTGGCGTCCAGTGGCACTACGCGCGGATATAGTTCACGAGCAATACAAAACTCGCTCGTCAAACGCAGCAAAGGTGACCTAGCAGTCATTGGTGGTGAGGTGTCTCCAGGTGCGGAATACCTCAACTCCAAGAGAACATGGAAGGGACTTGGCAGCGATTTCGATATCGCATATGATGAGTCAGGGACGGTGGTTGGCGCATCGATGGAGGAGGGCAGAAGTGGCATTGCGAGAGGTTATACCTCTGGTGAAGCTTCAAGCATGCGGTAGCACATACCTGATGATCAAGAGACATCACAGCCTCTAGCAGTTCATTATTCCAGGATCTCTAGCTTGTTGTACATAGACTTATATGAATGTAATACACAAAGATGTATTGCGTTACCGAATATGCGCAATTTGGCGATTGAAGTGGCATTCTAATCACGGTATGGCATTTTCTGGTGGCGTTCCGACGAGTACCACGCACACTCAGAACCAGACCCCACCTCACAAGGACAAGACCTCCTCAGCCTCAGCCACTCCCAGATTCTTCAATAGGGTCACCAATACCAACCCTCACTGCTTCTTCCCTCAGGTCTCCCGCATGTGATCGATCTCTAGTTCACAAGCCGGGGTAAATGCACGGTAGAGTCTATCTACTGCAGACCTGGGGGACCATGAGTGTATCTGTAGTATCACAGGCGCCACCGCTCTTGCTCATCGGTGAAGGTCACCACACAGCTAGCCCAGAAAATGCTACTTTCGGTATACAGGCCAGTCATCTATCCACCTTCGAACGGATTATAGCTACGCACCCTCCAATATTTGAGTCCTTGGTGCTCCAGCTTCCAACGTCCGCGCTCCTGGACCTCTATCATACTTCCCGATTTCTTCGAAATTTTTTGCAATCATATCCGACAGCATGGAACCATCTCTCCTTTCGTCTATTCTGCTTTCACGGCAGTGGGCCCCTGCAGACATCAGCAGGGAGTGATACGTCCGCGGATGTCCCAACACGTCGCTCAAAGCCGTATGCCTTAGATCAGCTACTTGTGACCGTGGTAGAGCCATTTGGCTCACGCCTCAAGACTCTAGATCTTGACAATACTGCAGTTTCCGGCCATACCTTGACCTCAACTATCTTACCTTCTCGAAGGGACACGCTGGAGCATCTCTCAGTTCGTGGGTGCAAGAATGTCTCGTTGAAATACCACATTGTCCCATACCTCACGGTGTTCAGCCTCCAAAAGGCAGCCAGTACAGTCAATGGATTCGGAAAAGTTGACCATCTAAGGTTGAAGAGTCTTTATACTTTCCGATGTAGACACCACAGGCGGCGACCATACCTACCTGTGACACTCCTCAGACGAGACTCGGACGCTGAACCGACGCATGAGCTTGTTAAGATATGTCACAACCTAGGCATCTGGACGGATACAGCATGGTGTCCAACACCAGCAGGACGATGTCAGCGGCGGAAAGAATACCATATGGGAAGAGGGAGCCAGACAAATCAAGGCGAAGTTTGGGTGGTATTCGATCGACTATGGCGGTCAGGCAACAAGATAGGGCTATCAAAAACTGACGGAAATAATGTATCAAGACTTAATGGGCAGCTATGGGAAGAGGCCGAACGTGGTCACGAAGGTGAACCTCTTGGTGTTGGGATATCTCAAGCTGGAGGGGAAGGCAAGACTGTGCCAGCGCATCTACGCCGAAGCCACAGAGCCTTTGTGGATGACTTCAAATGTGACGATTGTGGTGTGGAAATTCATGAAAGGTGCGAGCAGTGCAGTGTACGCATGCACTGCATGGGTTGCCGAAAGACACTCTGCGCCAGCTGTGCCTTCAGTCGGCCACTACCGCGGAAAAGAGTGATAACAGATCAAGATGGCTCTTCAGCTTCGCCATCTGCTGGCAAAGTACCTCAAGACGCATTTTGGTGGGCTCCTGGCGCAACTCGCAGCCCCAACCACATGCAGGAGATATTCGAGGACGAGGGACATCATCTTATAGTACCGAACCCCTCCAGCCCAACGCAGCTCAAAATGCAATGGTGCTGTTTGCAGCCCATGTTCTCTGGAGGCGGTGGAATAGCGTTCATTGGGCCAGGAATGGGAGGATCAGGAAGTGGGAAGATTCGTACGGCGCCGCTGCCGAGGGGTCAAGGTTGGGAAGATCCCGAATTCCGTCACCTCCAACGCGACAACGCATTTACTGCTCCGGGCTGTGGAAATACGGATCGCTTAGGCTATTCGTTAAATACGGGGCATGATCTTATGCTGGAATGGCTTCTCCAAGCTCCAGGCGGCAATACCACCTCTAGTTGCCCTCGAAACCTGTGTCAAGAGTGCCACCAAACCTCTGGCTGGCAAGCGAATTGTAGTGCTTGCGCCGAGCCATTTTGCTTCGAACATGATCTTCGCGGGTTAAAGATGAGGATCTGTGGCTATAGGGACCTGGCCATGGAGAAGTCTCTACTGAAGCCGAAGATTACTCGTTTAGTGCGAGACCGTCAAGGGGTTTCTTCGATTGAACGTCTTCTCGAGTACTTGAGGCATCTCCTGATAGCAGCAAGTGACGCGCAGCCGACTCAAGAGCTTACTCTGGAGCTCGCATCTATCTCTAGCCTGCCAGAGACTGATGATAATGACCTTATCGAGGACGCTCCTGAGACCACATTGTCTATGGGTGTATCAAGCAAGCTATCCGCCCCGTATTTTGAGTGGGACTCGTCTGTCGTATACAAAGCTCCTCCACTCATGAAGCTAAGCTCTACAACTCTCTCGGCCTATCTAGAAGGACTCCCGGTCTGGAAAGGGTGTGCCTCATTCCTCTGCCCTCAGTACCGTTCCATCGGCGACCATCGACCGAAATGCACCGCAACAGCCAAAGAATGCGGTTTGTGTGGCGTGCATGTATGTCCTGCATGTCTCAGGACCAATCCGGCATGCGATTGTTCGTTTTGCAAAACTAGCTACAGATGTCCCAACTGTCATCCAAAGCTCCAGGTCGGGGTTTGTAAGAAAGCCGAAGAAGATAGGCAAAAAAGGGAGATAGAGCAGCAGAGAATTGTGGGGCGGCTACACTTCATTTCTTTACAAAATCTGGCAAATGAGCGCGATGAGAAGGTAGGAGACTTTTTTCAGTGGGTGGAACGGACGGATGCAAACGTCGATTCTAGCGCTGAGGCCACAGCGG
This sequence comes from Umbilicaria muhlenbergii, assembly GCA_000611775.1. NCBI lineage: Eukaryota > Fungi > Ascomycota > Lecanoromycetes > Umbilicariales > Umbilicariaceae > Umbilicaria > Umbilicaria muhlenbergii. Next base: position 5,334,421 of record KK106983.1, read on the forward strand.
CATGAGAGATCCATGTTGCGCAAGTTGACATATACGAGTCATGAACGGTCCTGTGTTCACGGAGATATGCATATCTACGCAGCGAGGTGTTCCGGGGCATGTTGTTCGGCGCTCCTCGATCGTCATCATGGAGTCACAATTAGCATATGGCGAGGGCTTCGAATGCCCATGGCTACGGCGCTTTCATAATCTGTTGTATACATACTACCGAAACAAATGCATTTACTTTTAATATGTCCCAGAGCAGCCTTTCTGTATATCTATAGCCTGCATAACGCTCTAGACGAGTGGAGATCAGCGACACAATCTCTATCTGTCCAGCCTCAGGTCTAAGTCCCCGACGCTTCCGTTATAGTTGGTAGAGCCTTTCGTGGTTCACTGTGGCTGCTCTCAATAAGCGTTGTTAAGCCACTACGGTTATCTCCTTTGTAAGGCATGATAAATTAGATATTTCATTTAAAAGCTGCCAAGTATGGATGTGAAATTCTATGCTCATAGGGCAAGTGCACAGTAACTGTAAACCGTGACACAGCCCTACGTCGGACAGTAAAGGTCCGGCCACCGAGGCTCAACTTTCTGGTAATTCCCACAGTCACGCGTCAGCTATCTCAATGGCTTCCAGGTCACTACGTATAGGTCTAGTACCTGGAGATGGTATTGGGAGAGAGGTTATACCGGTATTTCGACGATTGATCCTCCGTTCTAACCTTATATACTGATTCATTTTGCCGCAGGCCGGGCGTCGCGTCCTCGAAGCCCTCTCAAGCTCCCTAAACCTCAAATTCAGCTTCGTGGACCTCCCTGCTGGCTACGAGACTTTCCAACAAACTGGCACTGCTCTACCTGGTAAGACTGTCGACACATTGAAAAATGAATGCGACGGCGCACTCTTCGGGGCTGTCAGCTCTCCCACTACCAAAGTCGCCGGCTACTCGTCCCCAATCGTCGCTCTTCGCAAAAAGCTAGACCTCTATGCCAATGTTCGTCCAGTTAAGACAACGCCATCTGCGCAAAGGGCCATTGATTTGGTCATTGTTCGCGAAAACACAGAAGACCTATATGTGAAGGAGGAGCGCACCTTCGAGGCTCCCGATGGCTCAGGCAAAGTCGCTGAAGCCATTAAACGCATCTCCGAGCGCGCAAGCCACCGTATCGCATCAATGGCTGGGGAGATTGCGCTACGGAGACAGAATGTTCGGGATTCAGGCGTGCAGAGCGTACATTCGAAACCGCTAGTGACGATTACGCACAAAAGCAACGTCCTCTCGCAAACGGATGGTCTATTCCGTGAGACTGCACGAGCGGCTTTGGCAGCAGAGAAATACGCCCACTTGGCCGTGGAGGAGCAGATTGTTGATTCAATGGTCTACAAGCTTTTCCGACAGCCAGAGGCGTACGATGTAATCGTAGCGCCCAACCTCTATGGAGATATCTTATCTGATGGTGCAGCGGCGCTGGTGGGGTCCTTGGGACTGGTGCCATCTGCGAATGTCGGTGATGGATTTGCGATCGGTGAACCCTGTCACGGAAGCGCGCCCGATATCATGGGGCAAGGGATTGCTAACCCGGTGGCTACTATCCGGAGTGTGGGGTTGATGTTGGAGTTCCTAGGGGAGGAGGGGGCGGCTGCGAAGATCTATGCGGCCGTGGATGCCAATATAGATGAGTCAAAGCTGCTGACGCCGGATATGGGAGGAAAGGCCAGGACTGAGGAGGTTGTGGTGGATATACTGAAGAGGCTATAGAGTGGATTAAAAACCATCCATGAAAATCCACACTGTTGTTATCTCGGAAGTAGACGTCATTCTCAAACCATGTCTTTGATGGCAGTTGGTTACGCTCTAATTTAATGAGTCTCGATAACAGCTAAGGGGCAATGGGCCCGAGCAGCTCTTGTCAGGGCTGCCTGGGAAGTCACTCCTACATACAGATACCAATAGAAGAAGGAGCCTCAGGCAACGTAAACAACGACCTGTGAACTCCTTATAAAGATCGCCCGCCATGTCAAGTTCTTGTGTCTTCTCGTATTATTCCAGAGTCCTCAATGGCGGATTACGCAGACGTCGAAAAAGGGCAAAAAGCACAGCAGACCATACGTCATTCGCGCATCGCGAAGTTCTTCAATGACCCCAGGACTTATTATACATTCAACCCACTCGCACAATTTGGCATTTTGCTAGTCCTTGTCAATTGCCTGAGGGAAAGATATCTGGACTGCTCAATTAACTCGTTATCCTTTGCTTTCTTGGTAGGACTGTTCACCGGTTTCACGACCTTACTCTTGCAATACATCCTTCTGTTTTTGATCAACTTCGAAGATAACGAGGACCCGCCAACGGTAGAATTGTTGGCGTATCGGAACTTTCTCAAGGCCGTAGTTTCATTCTGGCCTTGGATCCTGGCCATCTTATACATGATAAACTCTTGGTTCTTCCTTGGAATTACAGGCAATGGCCGATAAGTACCTCCTCCGTGTTACGGTAAATATACTCTCCAACTTTCTCTCAACCCACCAGCTGACATCTTATGTCACTTAGGCTGGTCCCAGTTACGACAGCTCTACTCACCAGGTCGTAGCCGTCAATGGGCCCAACTCCACCCACATATCCTCCGAGCATTGCACCGCAAACGTTAATGTCCGTATACAGAATTATCGCGGTACGTGTTCATTGAAACCCGCTCATACGCCTTCATAGACGCTGATCGGGTCTACAAGGTCTCCCTCTTGGCTCCCCAAAGTCGTCCCCTTATTTCTCCTCTGTACCGCATACCCATGATCAATACAGCATCGCCTTCACATTAATTCCGCACAAGACCATCTCCGGCAACTCTCTAGTATTTGGAAACGACTTCGATTATCCTATTAGGGATCGCCTGCCACCTGGCTCCGGGACTGCCCTCCAAATCGTCAGGTGGGCCATCGATCCTGGCCTCGACGGGGACGTGTATTCCGACAAACCGCATCTTTATGGACCGCTACTTAGTTCGGTCAACTTGCTGAGGGTGTGCGACAAGGTTGACGGGGAAAAGTTCGAGATTCCGGCAATATTTCATGAAGACGGCATATCTGAAGGGGGTATAGGTGAGGGGGAGCAGCTTAGAGAAGCGAAGGGTGTGCCGCATGATCCAGCGCAGAGGAAGAAGTGGTTTCTGCGTGAAGAAAAGAGAAAGGATTGGGAGTTTGAGGCGGGGAGAGTGTATCAAGGGGACTTCTTTAATCCGTATATTGACTTCAATGGTAAGTGGATATACGGCTTTACTCACTATTCACTATGTCCTTAATATAGTAGGGCTTATGCTGACATCGTATTTGGGAACAGACTTCTCGTTAAAGCTTCCTGGTTTCTCGCTCTCTGTGTTGGGTTATATTGGCAAGCAAGATTCTCTACGGTAAGTGACGGCTTAATTCAAAAACCGTAGTTCTTTTCCCTCTGACAATACTGTCTTTGTGGGAGTTTACCTACTTGCGCCGATCAAAGACATTTGCTGATCTCATGCCTCCACACAATCTAGGTACGTTCTCAAGAATAGAGATACTGGAGACGTCTTTTTCGTGGTGGTGTTCACGTTGGTACCCAAGGAAGACGCCGAGCAAAATGACACGAATGAAAAGAATTCACTAGAGAGTAAGGGGAAGGACGTTAAGTCGGACGATGCCTACGAACCGAAAGATGACGACCTGGACTGAAGAGCCGTGGAAGCCACTGTGGCACATTGACATAATCCTCAGTTTATAGTTGGGATGCCTGATAGGCAACACCATGTGGCCGCCCAGCATAATACCGTTCTATGGTGGTTAATCAACCGCACCGCTCGGAAGAAACATGGAAGCCATCCACAACAGGCCCGAGGCAGCTCAAGGGCACGCTGTGCCAGAGACAGCCCCATACATGTATAGCAGACGCCTACAGACGGGCAGTAAATAGAATTAGAACCAGAGGTCAATAAAGCAGCATTCCATTGATCCATCAAACAAGGCAGTGGCGAATGAGACGTAGAATCCGATTTGTTAGAGTAGCATGTCCTCGCACGCATTGCCGGATACAAAAAGCTCCGAACGCCATTGCCTCCCTAGGTCTCCTCTGCCTCATCCCCACCCCATCCCTCTCCTCTCTGCCCCATCACCGCCTCCGCTCAAACCAGCCGCTCGCGCCCAGAATGGCCACACTCTGATCCATCACCCACTCGCCCATGCCCAGGTAATTGTCGACCCATTTCTTGAGTTCTTTGCTTTCGGAGATCTTTTCGGAGTTGACGCTGGGGCTGAGGTCCTCGGTGGAGGGGGGTGTCAGCTTCTAATTCTGTATGGGGTTGGTACGGGGGAAGGGAAAGTTGGTGGGGGTGGGGGAATGCATACGTTAGGCCGGTGGAGCGCTTGACGCCGGCGAGGAAGGCGGAGACTGGGAGAGGGGCGAGGGTTAGTATGGGGATTGGGATTGGGGGTTGGATTGGGGGTTGGATTGGGGGAGAGGGCAGGATTTACTGAGAACGGCGTCGAAGGCGTAGTGGGTTAGTCGTCCGAGCTGTGAGGGGGGTGGGTTAGCGGGTTTGGATGATGGGGAGTGGAGGGTGGGAGCGCCGAGGGGGGCGCTTACCACCATTGTTTCAGAGTATCAGTATGGGCTTGGTTGTTCAAGGCTATTAGCGCTTGATGTTGTAGGAGGTAAGACAAAGCGCAGTATTTCAGGAGAAGCGCTGTTTTGGGGCTTGATGCCTTGTTGCTGGTCACGACGGGTGCCCTGTTTTGGTTAGACTGAATTAGGTAATCGCTTCGTGCGCTAATCTCAAAGTGGCGGTATATCTCCATGTCCACATGAATTTACAAGAGCTGTGTTGTTCATGAGAGACTTCGGCTGGACTAGGTGTTTGTGGCTACCTCTGGTATGTCTGCATGAGAACTACATTATGTCGCAGGGTGGCAGCACTGTTTCCCCTGCTGGCTGCTTACTTATATTCACCTTGCTCCGAATTAGCCAGCCACAGCCGTCTTACGCTGGACAGCTCCTTGTCTAGTTGGTATAGAAGACGGAGGCAATTGGTCCAAGGTCATTGAGCGGACCGTCAACAACGTCTTATAAGTTGCTGTAATGCATCCCAGTTTGAGTAGACTACTACCTAAGGTCGTCAGAAGACCCGCTTCCACGGACTCCGGACTGTAGCCGTGCCTATGGAGTAGAACCTCCGGCTGCAGGGCTGAAGCCAAGATTCCGGTAGGACGGTAGGCTTGGATGATTACCTTGGATGAGTATCTGACATGCATTGCGATGAAGTATGAGTCGTGAAATCAATTGCGCCCACGACTAGCATGTGTCGGGCTGATTGGTGGGTTCGGCCTTGAAGCTCATTCAGATAGGTTAGACTCGGCGAGCGTTGAGGCTCGCTTAGCTAAGCGAATTCCCACAAGCCTGCCGCACTAACGCGAAGAGGCAACGCTCGCAGACCAGCCCATCTTATCGATAACGGCAAGTGTACCGATTGGGTGGGCAAGCAGCGCAGTCATGCAGTCCATGTCGACGCAAGACTTAGCTGCGCTCGCCGAGAAAGAAGCTACCCTTTCAGAATTAAAAAAGCAAGCTGACCAGAGACTCGCTCACCTCAACAGGTATTCCTGCACTCTTCAATCAACGCAGGTGAACCTGAGTACTGATACATCTCCAGCGAGCACCAAGAACTCTCAGCCGATGTAAGTTCGGCCTCAAGCTCCTCAAGCTCTGTGAATAATTGTTGGCCAAAGCTCTCTGCTTGGCCCGTCCCATCTCAGCTGTTCGCAACAACTGCTAACCCATCTCTCCTTACAAGATTCGACAAGACTTCGCAGCGATTTTAACGAAAGTCGAAGCAGAGAAACCAGCTAAGAGCCAGCAGTCGAACACAATCCGAGCGTCAAACAAAATGGCCAATTCCCTCGATCATTTGGCAAATCGGACCCGCTTGGAATGGCTTGCCGGGCTCAACACTGAATTCCGCCCGGCGAAGAACTTCCGTCGCACCTCTATCATTTGCACCATTGGTAAGCTTGTTAATAGAATGTCATGTTTTGAAGACATGCGCAAGCCCGACAAGGCTGACCGAGCGGCTTCTCAGGTCCGAAGACGAACTCCGTCGAAAAGATCAATCTCTTGCGTAGAGGTACGAATGTACAGTCACGCTGCGGTAGAGCATAAAGCTGACAGCTAGGATACAGCTGGACTCAATGTTGTTCGCATGAACTTCTCTCATGGAGCTTACGAGGTATAGCCAATTCGCCCACAGCTCCCAGGGGCGCCTTGGACCTTACGCCAGCGAGCTCTGAAGCTAACCTTACATTCCTACCATGTAGTACCATCAATCCGTCATCGACCATGCGAAAGAAGCCGAGCGCGTCCAGCCAGGTCGTCCGCTCGCTGTAGCTCTTGACACCGTACGTGGGAACTGATTATGCACATGAGGAGGACAACACTTACATTAGTATCATTGTCTAGAAAGGGCCTGAGATCCGTACTGGAAATACCCCTGGTGATGAGGATATCCCGATTGCTGAGGGTACCGAGATGAATATCACCACCGACGAGAAATACGCGACCGCTAGCGACAACAAGAACATGTGAGTACTCTTGAAACCTCTTGTGCAGCTGCTTTCGAGCTCTCTTGACAATTGCAGGTACGTCGACTACAAGAACATCACCAAGGTCATCGAGAAAGGTCGTACTATCTACGTTGACGACGGTGTGCTCTCATTCGAGGTTCTCGAGGTTGTCGACGACAAGACTATCCGCGTTAAATGCATGAACAACGGCAAAATCTCCTCGAAGAAGGGTGTCAACCTGCCCAAGACCGACGTCGATCTTCCTGCTTTGTCCGAGAAAGACAAGAACGACCTTCGATTCGGTGTCAAGAACAAAGTAGACATGGTTTTTGCTTCCTTCATCCGTCGCGGTAGCGACATCACTGCTATCCGTGAAGTCCTGGGCGAGGATGGAAAAGAAATCCAGATCATTGCCAAGATCGAGAACCAGCAAGGTGTCAACAACTTTGACGAGATCCTCAAGGAGACTGACGGGGTCATGGTTGCTCGTGGTGATCTTGGTATCGAGATCCCCCCTGCTCAGGTTTTCATCGCTCAGAAGATGATGATTGCCAAATGCAACCTCGCGGGGAAACCGGTTATCTGTGCTACCCAAATGCTCGAATCCATGACCTACAACCCTCGTCCGACCCGTGCCGAAGTCAGCGATGTTGGCAACGCCGTATTGGATGGAGCGGACTGTGTGATGCTGTCTGGCGAGACCGCGAAAGGGAACTATCCGCGCGAGTCTGTCAATATGATGCACGAGGCTTGCTTGTTGGCCGAGATTGCAATCCCGTATGTCAGCCTGTTCGATGAGCTACGCTCTCTCGCCCCGCGACCAACGGAAACCACGGAGTCAGTGGCCATGGCTGCTGTCAGCGCTAGCTTGGAACTCAACGCGGGTGCAATTCTTGCTTTGACTACAAGGTAAGCTTGCCCCACTGATACTCCCAAACTCATGCTAATATCCATGTAGTGGCAAGACTGCTCGCTTGATCTCGAAATACCGTCCAGTTTGCCCTATCCTAATGGTCACTCGCAATGCCACGGCTTCTCGCGTACGTAACACGATCTTTCCGTCTTCGTGCCGATGCTGACAATAGTAGTACTCACACCTTTACCGCGGCGTATACCCATTCCTCTTCCCCGAGAAGAAACCCGATTTTAACTCCACCATCTGGCAAGAGGATGTTGACCGACGCTTGAAGTGGGGTATCGCCGAGGCGATCAAGCTCGGTGTCTTGGAGAAAGGTGACAATGTGGTCTGTGTGCAGGGCTGGCGCGGTGGATTGGGACACACGAATACCATCCGAATCGTGCCGGCCGAGGAGGACTTGGGACTTCAGAGAGTCTAAGCAACGGTCTACGGGTCGGAGCCCAGGTTGATTTGTTCGGAATGGTGGTCTGGATGCGACTGAAGAAAGGCTTCAGTTTACAGTAGCATATGTGTAACTGGCTGTGTTCTACGGAAAATTCGTCATACTTTGAGTCTGCAAATAGCGTGGTACGCATTAGCCTAGCACAACCCATAGCAATCGGAATTTCAGCGCTTGCTTCGTACAATGTCACGAAGAAAAGACATGTTGAGAAGTGGGAGCCAAGCGGGATGAAAAACCCTGACGCCTCTGTCAAAGAGAGGTAGGCATTCTTGGAGAAACCAACAATCTAGTCCTTGTCATGGAGCCCTCGCATCTGGACATGGTATTTCGCAATTTGTTGGTCATGACGAACCATTCAACCACTAGTTATAGAACAAATTTGTGCCGAAATAAGAACCACCATGCATGGGAGTCGATGTTATGGATCTGAAAACTTGAGATAAATGATCTAGTCTTTCTTCACAGAACACCGTCTCCCATATCATCCGCCAGGGTCACTAGTGGTTCCCACGTTTTCCTCTCCAGAACATGACCTCCCCAACCACTCTGTGGGACGAGACGTCTTCAAATTCAGCATGGCAGAGTTGAGCCAACAAGATATCAGGGTGTTGGAGCAGACCCGACAACGCCTATCACAGCTCACCAATTCCCTGGGCTCGCTGCAGCAGAACATAATACAGACAGACCCTCTACCACCATGGTACGGGGCATCTCTACTCATCCAGCATATTTAGAACATCCCTAGCAGCATACTAAAGGAATTGGCAGGTCATCGCTTCAGTCGCTCGCCGCAATCATCTCTCAGAACCTTGCGTCAGTCTCTCAACATCTCAACACGCACCATGACCTCTTCGCCTCTATGGCCGTCTATCCACTTCCACAGTTTCCAGGCAGAATACAAGAAAACCTTCTAGGTCAATTACTACGAAAGAAGTTGGAGCCGAACGTCGAAAGTTGGGTAGAAAAAGGGCGTGCAGTGGCCACAGAAGCTGCGAAGGATGGCCAGACTGGGGGTTTGAAGATGCAGGAGATGCTTGATCTATGGAGCTGGGCGGGTATGGCAGCGAATGAGCAGGCGCGAAAGCATACCTGGGGCGGTAATTACACGCTGGAGGAGAAGGAGGGAGGCATCGAGAATGTGGTCACCGGTCTACGCAGGCAACTGAAGGAGAACCCTGACGACTCTTCCGACGATGAAGACGACGAGGAACCAATGGACGATCAAGCAGCACCGGACGATGACGAAATGGAAATTGTAGGGGCACGGCGCAAATCCGGTGCAGCCGGGTTGGAATTTGAGCTGCGGAAAAATGGCGAGCATAAAGCTCCGGAGGCACTTTCGAAGACTCTACCTTTGGACGATGTTCTTCGTTTCATGATGACTGGCGCAGAGCCAAGGGGATGAGATAGCTCAGAGAACCACGGGCCGGTGGACTGAGGGTATTTTTGCCAACTCGCCAAGAACACGGCCTTGGAAACTCCGTGTGGGAGGGGCTTTATCTACGCAAGGTGTTCATGTGACGGTCAACACTGGGCATTTCCCTATTTTTGTTATTTTGCAAGCCCCGGCTGAGTTGTTTTGTCGTCGAGATATGGAATCGTTGTTGTTAGCTGACGTGAGCCCTATCGCGAAGCTACAGAGCGGTGGTAAAGTGGCCAAATCTATCATGCATGCAGGATGGAGCTTTCTATATATGGTGGATCCACCCATCGTCACCATGCTCAGAAGTCTACCATGTTTACTACTCTATTATAAACCGCCATGTCATCATACCTTCCGCCGTTTTAACTCTCTCCGATACAACCATGGTCACTCAACTGCCAGGTCCCTCCGACACCAGTCCGATTACCACAAGTGTCAGATACGAAATCACTCAATTCATCACTACTACGCCTTCCAAGTGAACTATGTCTTCAGATATATGAGTTGACTCTCGCACACTGCTTTTGCTGAAAGAATGCATACCGCGCCCCCGTTTGCTCGATTCTACGGTCACATCCATACATCCCTACTTCTAGTCAACAGACAGATCTACGCCGAAAGCCGGCATTTACCATTCCAGACCAGCGTCTTTAAGTTCCGCAACTTTTATGGTAGCGGCATCTACAGCTGCAGGCGTCTGCTAAGCTGCGTTGCGGAATGGCAGCTTCGGAGGCTCCAGCACGTTGATCTGACAGTGGTGGAAAGTGACCTGACCGGATGGCAAGATGATGGATGGGTTTATGTTTGTACCAAATTCAGTGGAGTAGATCCGCACTTGGCTGGGTTGAGGAGCTTGAAGCTCAGCATTGATGGGAACCTTTCTTGCAAAGGAGTGAACGTCCTCTCAGTCGACATGCCCTTCGTCGTCCGAGGGCTCCAGCGCTTGACAATGGTGAAGGATTTGGAGATCATCATTGAAGCTGAAGAGGTCGAACAAAGCTTGATCGACGAGTTTACGAAGAAGCTGCAGGAGCTCTTCGATAGGACTGCTCTTGTAGTACGAAAGGCCGAAAAACGATCTTCGAAGGATGGGAGCTCAGGGACTCAAGGTTGGTGGGACAGACCACTCGCGATGTTAGCTCAGTCTCTGGATACAGTCCAATGGATAGAATAAGTTAGTTGTTCCACTATCAGCCAAACAGATCCCTATCCTCTACGTCTAGTTGTAGGGCTCTTCGCCTTTGCCGAACTCCCCGTGCTCGATCCCATAGCTATCTTCTCCGGCTCCTTACCCAACTCCGCAGCGTGGTTGGCCGACTGGGGACTGTTCCAGTAGTACACCATCTGGGCAGCCAGCACCGCATTCAGCAAAAAGCTCGCCAAATAACTGAAGAAAATCAGCTTATCCCCCGTCTCCTGCAACGTCGTGAAGATGCGCGAAAGCGATCCCATCAAATAATTGAACACCTAACACCCCCGTCAGCATCTCCTCTCGCCCCATCCCCAAAATCGAACCACCTACCGCAAAAGCGCTCAACTGCCCCGTCCCCCCCTGCCGCCACACCGTCAAAATCTGCGGCATCTTGCTCGCCACCCCCAACGCCCCCGCCCCCGCCTGCAAATAACTCAACATACCCGCATCCACCATCCCGGGATCAAAAAGCGCATACGCCGCCGCCGCCAGCCCCGCCACAAACACCCCCGCCGCCGGCCCCCTCCCCGCAAACCGCAGCACCAGCACCGCAATCACAACGTTCTGCGCCGCGATCAACGCCAGCTCGCCATAGGTACTGAATGGAAACCCCTGGCGCACGTTATACGCCAGACTGATGAGCAAACTGCTCGTTTCGAGCAGGTAGCTGAGGAAGGAGATCCCCTCGGCGGATTGCGAGGAGAGCAGTTTGAGGATTTGCGGGACCTTGACGATGGAGCTGGTCGCGATGATGCCGATGCCGAGGCCTTTGGAGAGGGCCAGTTTGAGGCAGGTGGTCGAGGTGGGGTCGAGGTCGAGGATCAGGGTTTTGTAGCAGGTGGGGCCGAGGAGGGAGAGGCCGAGGGTGCGGAGGGGGGCGGGGAGGTTGTGCGTTAGGGGTTGGAGGGTGCTGCGGAGGAGGTCCATCGTTGGGGCGTTGGTTGGATGCGGGTTTGGGTGTGGTTTGCGTTTGCGCGTGGGTCAGATCGGGGTTGTTGTTTTTGAACACGACACCTAAAGTTTTGGGTATGATCAGCTTCCCGGGGTTTTTTTCAGCCCTGCGGTGTGGGGCTGCTAGGCCGCAGTTGGTTTAGATTGGCCTGTGTAAACATCAGACGATTGCGCTTGCGGTCGTCAGGTGGGGTCCTCCACAACAATCAAGACGGATTTCTTGTATTATCATGAGGGCCCTCAGCTGTAGACGGCAACTTTTTCTGGTCTGTATGCCTGCTGTCCCGTATGATGGCTCCAGTCAACAATCACATGGCTCCACAAGCTAAGGTAGCTTTGCTAGTATGGCCATCTATGATGCCACCTTTGCTCAAGTAAATCTTCTGCGTTCAATCAAAGCTATCATCTGTTCACCGCCCCTATCAACGCTAACTCTCAGTTCTGCGAAGAAGGTCTTATGGCTACATATTCTCATGTCATGTGCGTGCTTAAGGTCATATTCTTGCGATCATTCTTCCTAACAGATGATACTCAGGATTGCTTGAAGGGCTACTCCGTTCTTTGTGCAGCGATGCCGCAACAATATATCTGTACATCAATTCGTGTTCCTTTCGTTTGAGTGAAATAATAGTCGTTTATGGTTGTGGTCCTCGGTCTTTTTACCAGGGCAAACCCGTGTTATTACCGTACCAGCAGAGATGTTCCTACCACCTTAGTACCGACTCATCAAAAGAAGGCTGGCCATTTACTAGTATCCTGGATTGGCACTTCCACAACGGCCTACATTCGCACGATTCAGATTCTGAATACCTAACAAGCTGCGAAGGAGAAAAATGAGGAACAGTAGTGAAAGGTTCAAGAGGCAAAAGAAGCCTGGTGAACCGTTAAAGAGAACATCACTGCGATAAAGTGACACTTTCACAGTCCTTGGAACTTCGCCAGAAAATTTGGGACTATGTCATGGAAACCCTAGATGATGTACGTCATACTGATACAAGCCTGACTGTGGGAGCCTACACACAGGCTATTGGGACGCCACGGAAATGTCACAAAACCTCAACACCACCCAAGTTAATGCACGAGTGGGAGACGAAGCTGTCTATCGCCTTTACCGTAACCTGACGTTTGATGTAAAGCGCGAAGGGAAGCAAAGGCCCGAGGCCCCCAAGCACACTGCCGAGAACAAGAAAACAAAGGCTACACGTAGCTCGAGCCAGCAAGTTCCTGTGGCTACATTTCTCATAGCGGTTAATATTGCTAAGGATGGAAGAGATCCACCCTTCGGTGAAGAACGCTCTCCACCTTTGTGAATATCGAGATAACTTTATATGACACTTTGAGTTTTAAGCCTTGCCAGTTGTATCCTTCATCTCAATTCACTTTATTATACATGAATGCTTGAGGTTCTATCACTCATCTTTGGTGTGTTAGGGAAGTGAAGTGAACACACGAGTTTTCATCCGTCTACTTATAACGCATCTCTTATTTGGTGTCTCCGAAACAACACTCCTTTACAACCATTATTACCTTGACTTGAATGGTTCTCATCCACCATGTATGTTTAAGTTCATATATTTATTCAAGTTGCTCGACTTTCTCCAACCTTGACCATTTTATTGTTCATTTATCCCCTCCATGGCGTATACTCAACTCATCTTGGATGATATATACCTAAGTCATTGGGGGTTAGATAGCTGTCGTTTCATGGCTTGCAAATAGGTCATCAAAGCTGCAAATCCCAAAATCCCGCAGATAAAGGAGTTTACCTTGGGTGAGGAATCAGGTTTAGCACGGTCTGGAGAATGGAGAGTAGCGGTGACAAGGTCCGGCGTATAGAGGAAGAGTTGAAGGCATTCAATCTTGATGAAGTAGCTAGGGTGTTTGATGCGTGCATCCGACGTTACCCTGAGTTGCTTCAGAGAGGTTACACTCAAGGAGGTATGAGCATCTCCTCAGCCACTCAGTGTCAAAGATCACAAAGCTAATTGATCAAGATGTTCAAGCGGCCTCCTACAAGCAGCTAAGCCAGGACGAAGCCGCTACTAGCTTTAGCGGTGTACCTTCGTCGGGTGCTGGAGATGACAACATAGACGATGATATCCAGGGCGAACACGAGGTGAGCCCAAGCGCACCGGAGGGTAGTGTGGAAGCCCTCGCAGAACAAGGCGCGGTTAAGCGTAAGCGTGAGGGCGATCGTGAGGGTGACCGAAAGAAGAAACGGTACCTGAGTGAAAAATACGTCATCGACGACGAGGAGGACGCGGAGGCCGACGGAGGCCAATCAGGGGTTCAGGAGCGGGAGATAGAGGACAAGGGGCTCTCCATGTAATGAGAGAAGATGCATATGAGCAAGACCCTTACTGGTTCTGACGCCAATTGACGGTATATTAAGAGTACCGTTGAGCTGCAATCTCAGCTGAGGCTTTGCACCGGCCGCATCGTGGAGGCTGTTGAGATCCAAGCCAGTCTTAGACCCTTGGAAATGATTGCACAGACCACAGATCTCCTTGACAAAATGGCCGTTGTCATACATTGGGCCACCAGCGGCGAGGGGCATTGAAATGGCAAACCCGTGGTTTCTAGGGCGCTGAGATCATACGCTTCCTATCTCTTATACGACGCATACTGTGCCTGGAAGGACGGCAAAGACTATGGCGATCTAGACATTGAGATGGCGAATGTCACTGCAACCGCCGAAAACACCCTGCCACAAAACTGGAGCCGCTCTACCAAAGTCCCTTCAACGGCCGCAGATCAAGGACAATCGAGCTGTACTAAGTCTTACGCGGGTAAATTCATGGCCGGCTCCTCAACCAACTTAGGCGCTGATGTTTACATCACTACCGACCTCCTTGAGGACCTACGCTCCAGAACCAGCTTAGTGAATTGCTCAGCTCCAATTTTGGCGCAGCGCATTTCACAGGCGAAACGCTGCTGAGACGTGGACCAGAAATTGGGGCATAGTGTTCACTTGCTTCTCACGGCGTCGAAATGGTTCTCCTTCACCCAGTAGGTGTCATTGTCATTACACACTGACGACAGCTGACGTATAGTCTTAATTCCACTCACGAGAGCCTGGACCTCTTCACCGCATGGCTGGAACTGCTCTCCAAGAGTATACGGGATTCCCGTATACCAGAAATGACGGTGGTCCTAAGTGAGATCATGAAGACTGTAGCTCAGGGCTTCAGTGAATCAGCGCTGAGTGACCTTCAAAGGCGGCTTCAGGAGGCAGTTGAGAAGGAGATTGGGTTCAAACTTGAAAAGAACCCCCTGTCAAGCGAAGATGAACTAGGTAGAGCTGGGAGTAGATATGGTCAAGCCGATCACGTGGCAAATGCTGAGTCCACGGAGGAAGGAAATTCCCCAGGCGTTCTCACACTCAGCTCGCCATGTGACAGGGATGTCCAGACTGACCGTGGCTCACCCAGTCTGTTTATACCCAATTCACCACCGAGGCCTACACCGCGGAGAGTTTGGGGCAAAGAGGAAAGGATGGAAGGAGCTTTCATGTTCAAGTACATGCAAATAGTCTGCGACTATGTCAATGAACGGGATCGGTCTGATGTTGCGTTTTGCCAGGACCCAAACGCGTGGGAAGTGGCGCAGCGAAAGCAGCCTGAACTTGAGCAAGGGCAGGGAGTTCACCTGCCTAAACGCAGCTGCTACCAAACCTTCAACAGCGTCAGCCTTGATTTCAGTCGCACCAAGCATTGGTTCTTCCTCATATTGACGAGCGACCATTGGATCTTGTTGTATGCCACACGCGCAAGGCAACATCAGGAAAAGCTCACCCCGAACCTTGAGCTTTACGACCCCTTGGGTGCTGACAAGGTCAGAAGCTGACATGGAGCCGTAAAACTAACTCTTCTTTGGCTGCAGCCGCTGGCGAAGGGTTCATGGGCTGTGGACGATGTCGCAGTCGATTACGTCGAGTGCGGAGCGAAACAAGCAGACTCGTGGAGCTGTGGTTTCCACATAGCTCAGTACTGCTGAACCAAGGTTGTTCCCAACTCTAGCTACCCCGCAGTACCAGACGAACTCAGGGACTTGGTAGTATCCAAGCTTGACGAGGATTCGTTGAACGTTGTTACCCAGTCGAGGTCCGCTACCAAAGATAGGTCAGAGCACCTTCCACCGAACGTCTCCGACCCAAGTAGTGGAAGCGATGTCGACCCACCGGTTTTTATATCGGCGGAACGCCCTAGGAAGTCCAGCATCAATGTTTTAAAATGTGTACATTTCGACGAAGACTCAGGCGCTGACAGTTACAATGATTCATGGGCATTAGCCCGAGCTATGGTAGCCTGAGGGCCACGTACCTACGTTCTCCATACACACCCTATTCACCGAAGGTACGTAACAATGATGCTAAGAGCTATTCCACTACGCAACTATCTGAGCTTCAGCTTTACAATATTGAAGAGCTGCTTCCCAGGTTTTAGTGCGGCATGGTAGTGTATGGTAGGACTACGATAGCTATCTTGACTGACTCAATAAGACTAAGCTTGTTCGATGGAATAATCCTGCTCCCACATCGACCTACATCAACGTCCTTCAAATGCTAAACATCCGGCGGTCTGCCAAAGAGGAAGAGGAGGAACATGAGTGAAAGATTTAAAAGACTATCTACCTTAATTCACTTTATATATGAATGTTCAGAGTGTTGTTACTTATCTTCGTGAATGCTCAAGTTTTCATTCGTCTACTTTATAACATACTTTATAACACACCTTCTAGTTGGTGTATTCGAAATAATACTTTTTTGCAATCGTTGTTGTCTTAACTTGAATGGTTCTCGTCCACCTTCTACGTTGAGTCCAGAAGGTCTATCTACTTGCTCAACCCTCTTCAGTCTTCTGAACAATCCTTCAATACATCGTGTACGACCATTCTCATATTCTGGACCTTTAGGCTTGCACATCATGGGAGTTGACTCTCTTCTCGAAGCAGCTGATTTCATTCTCCGGTGCCAGGATGATTTCTGGGCCACCTTGTCCTGTATCGGCCCTGCTGCGATCGGCAGAGGTGCAAGCAGTGTCGGGTTGTTCAAGCTCGCTCTGTACGACGTGGAGGAACCACTTGAGCTCAATCTCAAGTTCGGTGCGCTTGATGTTATCCTGGTTAGCTATGGGGGTGCTTGGCAAGACTGGGAAGATTACCTTCAACCTCTCGCACTCGCTCAGCAAGGCCGGATGAGTTCAGAAAATCCATCGGCGGAGTATGTGAAGTTGGTCAACAAGCTTGCGAGGATTCGGATGGCCAAGGCAGTCAAAGAAGCTGAAATAAAGAAGGACCGAGAGAAAGAGATTGCTCGCCGTGAGCTCCAAGCCAAACTCGCCGCCATTAAGGTTACATTTCCACTGTTTGATCTACGCTTCCCGCCAGAGCTGCGTGAGCAAGTCCTCTACTTCTCTATGGAGATCCCCAGCTTCGCCGAGCCATACGTGTACCGACAGTTGGACGTTCCATCAACTCATCCTCAGAAGCTCGCAGTGCAGCTTGGGAATCGGCAACTTAGAGATGAGGCCGCGCATGTGTTGTTTCGGAGCACCACATTCTCGTTCTCCTGTGGCCGTACTATGAGACAGTTCTTCCAGAACACAAGCCCCAAGAGTTACAATCTCATTCGAAAAATCAGCCTGTCCCTTGGTCACGCCGATTACCTACGCCTGTTCGGAGTATCTCAGCTCCTCGACACAGCACCCGAACCGTGGGACGAGGAACATAATTACAGCGGCGCGCTTCAAATCCTTAAGAACCTCGATCTCGAACAGCTGATTATTCACTTGCCTCCTCGTTGGAGTATACCTGACTCGACTTGGATACACAGTTGCCACTTCGTGGCTTGCAAATGGATAATCAAAGCTGCGAAGGAGGCTTTTCCAACAACCTCTCAGCGAACCACCGCCGGCAGCGCCAGCTCTCCCCACGCTACTTCCTCGCACGGCGGCACCTACAGCGATCAATCATTGAAGATAGCGACTTTGGACACCGTACAGCTGCAGGAACAGTTCGAGGAGTTGAGCAATCTGGTTTCAGAGGTCGATACCCCATCGTACGAGGAGCTTTCAAATGGAACTATCAAGAGGTAAGACACCTTACTTAGAAAATATGCATATGTACTAACACTATTCAGTCCCCCGATATGTCGCTGCCCTGTGCCATGCTCGCACTTCTTCTAGGTAGTCTGACTAGTGAGAAAGGAATTAGGGGAGAAGCCTTGAGAATGATGGAAGTTGCGCTTGCCAATGGGTGTTGAGAATCTTGATTTGGAGCGCCTGTTAGAGAATTGATACGGGAGAGAAAGACAGACAGAACAGATTTCATGAGCTACTCGTCCCCTACGATTGATTCTGATCACTTCATGCACAGCGTTCTGTCGAATCAGTTAGATATCTTGTTCTACATGATGCAAACTCTTCAGCAGTTGAGGACTGGCTAATGGAAGCAATTCGCGGCACGATTTCTATGATCTCTACGTCAGAATCTCGGGCACGTAGGCTGCCGATCCGTACAGTAAAGCTTTACGAGATGACCGGGGCAATTGGGCAGGGCATGAAGCAGAAACAGTGTTCGCTATCATTGATGTTGACATGTGAATAGCTCGTTAACGTCAAGAGCATCGATTCATACCCTTCAACGTCGTGAAAGAGGCTGGCTACTATGGGAGACAGACAACTGGAGATTGACTACAACAAATAGGTTTCTATCACAGTAAGTAATCAGTGTTATTCCACTGGACTTGATGTTGAAATTCACAAAGGTTTCATCGAGTTTTGATTCGAGAACATACTACAAATACTCCAACTTAAGTCTTTGATTTCACTGAGTACATACATCGAGACGCCTTCCTCTGCAACGCTTCTCTTGGCTTCATCATTTGTCGCCACACTAGTAGTATCACTTGGCTTTCAAAAGCATTTCTTTAAATTCTTTGGAGCTTATGAGCAGCTCGCGGCCAGACAACACCCATAGGACAACTACGGCAACGAACTTCGGATTCTGCTGGGTGTGCATTTGAAGGAGCTCAAGATCTGCCTTCCGCTTCCCCGGCGCCTCATGACTACGGGTGGGAGCATGGCTGCCACTATAGGCTTTGCCAGTGGATCCTCAAGGCCGCAAAACAGGCTACTGCAGTCAAGACTTCTGCTGAATCTGCCGGAAGCGGTTCCACCACCACTGATCTGGCCACGGACGACGCTTCCACTCCTGGCTACATCAAGCTCACATGGGATGGTGCGCGCCTGAGTGCTGAGCAGCGGGAGGGCTTGGAAGCCCTTATGTTGATGACAACTGTCCCGGATTATGAGGCTCTTGCAGGTGGTAACGAGATGTAAGGTCTATGCAATCGATCAGCTGTAGCCCAGACTAATTTCTATCAGACCACCCTTTTGCAACTGTCCTGAGGAGTGCGGACGTTTTGTTGTGGACATACCTTAAACCGCCATCGGTTTACCTCAAAGCAATAGTCTGGAGTTCCCAAATTCCCTGACTGAAACCATCGCCATACACGACAGCATTTCATCGGGACCGCTTTTTCCGTTCCGGGTTTCGGTTTTCACGGAGAAAGCGTTGCTTATGGAGGTGGTTGCTGCGAAGAGGTTTCATTGTTGACTTATCTTAGACCAGGTCATCTTGAGTAGAGTGCTACCTCAATACAAGCATCACCTCCTACTCTATTCATCCATTGCGTGACTCTAATAGTGAAGTGGTGCTGGTGTGCGTAGCTCAAAGCAATGGGGATGGCCGTAACGTGAGTAACAGCTTACAACACATTTAGTTGGACGTGGCATTTGGGCTTGGCGAGTATGACGACTGAATCGATGAGAATTTTCCGAATATCCATGAACCATGCAGTAGCCAATTGACAAAGACACGAGTAGATCATTTCTCATCCGGGGTATATTTCGTAAAAGACTATCACATCTATCCAATCTTCTTCTCCAATCTCTTCAAGAATCGATTGACACCCTTCTCCGCCCTATCAACCTTTTCTTCAATCTTTCCCGGCTGCTGTCCAGGACCAGCAGACGACTTCTTGCGGTGACCACCATGACTTTTCGCCTCTTCTTCAGTCGGCCTATATACTTGACTGTGGATATCGTTGGGATCGCCGTGCGAGTGATGGCCGTGGTGATGATGTTGTGGCTGGCCATACTGGTAATTTGAATAGCCACCGACAGGAGGCTCCTGCGATGCGGGACGAGACTGAAGATAATCGGCATATTGCGGTTGCAGATGCTGCAATGGCTGCTTCGAATGGTCTATGTAAGAATTCCCGATGACCTCGGTTGCAGGGGACTCCATTGGAGTTGCGCCTCCGCCATAGAGATGTGGGCTGGAATTTTGAGGTGGTGGGGCAAATGATGGCGTGTGCTGCTGCGGATACGGACTGGTCTTGACCATAGCAGTTTGCGGTGGTGGGGGAGGATACGATGAGACGCTTGATGTGCGTTGGCCCTGGGCGAAGGGTGATGGCGAGTTTGGAAAGGTAGTGGATGATGAAACAGAGACTCGAGATGAAGCTTGCTGAGGTGGCCCTGGATATGCTTGTGGCGCATGCAGCTGAGGGGCTTGCGAGGTAAAGACACTCTGATGCTGCGAAGTTGGGGGAGCATACGCATTGACGTGATCACTGTATGCAGCCGCAGCCAGACCTGTGCCTAATTCTGACTCTGGAGGAGGAGGTGTCTTCTCACGATGCTTGATAGGCTCTGGAGCAGGAGGTGCGGCCGGATTGTATGCCAACGGAGCGTAAGCCTCAGGGGACTTCGCTGCAGTTGTTGTCTCTTTTTGCTCCTCGTGTTGTGGTTGCTTACCAGACACTGTTGCTGGGATTGATAGTTCAGTCAATGCAGTCCTCGAATTGCGGGTTTGGCCATTATGATACGCCGGATCCGTAAAGGCTATGTTCTCAAGCTGTTGTACTACAGGGCTCATCACTGCCTCATGTGCAGCTGGCGCTGGAGGCGCATCAAGGATCCTCAGCTGCTCCTGGCGTAGTATCTTACCAATTGCGTCAATGAACGAACGGGCGTCGTCCACTTTCCAGAAGTAGATATCGATAGTATGAAGTCTGAATTGAAATTTCCCTTCATCGCGAGGATCTGTACTGGGGAGCCGCCAATGACGCTCCTCAACTTGAGGGGTCGGTGAAGTTGTTCGCGCTGTGGTATGTGGCCCATCGACAGTCACCGTGCAGAGAGTCGGGTGTTTATGGGACATGGTGACCTGGACTTGATCGAGATCTTGACTGGCATCAGTACTGACCTGGCGAGTGTTGGTGGGCTTGAGAGCAACTCACATCCCGTGAAGGCATCCTGTTCCGGCTTGCCCGCATTATTTGCTATCTCAAGTCTTCCTCTATTAAGGCTGGTGTCCCGATACAGGTAAACATATGATGCCTTGTCGAATCTGTGATGCAGCGGCCTTGGCGTTGGCTCGCTGAAATAGTAGTGGATATCTGCGTAGCTGCGAACGATTAGCAAGCACGGGACCATTCTACAATCCAGAGAACTCACTAGGTCAACAGGCGCTCTTCGCCCGCGCTACTGGACATCTTGATGCTTGTCCCAGGGAGATCAAGTCGTCTTTACTCAGATGGTCTACACCACATGTAGTAAGCCGGCACTCCACGCGCACTTGGATGAAGACTCCAAATGCCCTGAATGATGGGAGGTTGCAGGTCGAGGGGCGCCAATTCGCTCTCGTCATACCACCATCAGCCGGGCGGCAACTGATGTTACAGGTGTTTTCAGCTTGCAGGTCAGATACTCAGAACTGATTCATTCCTTTATTGCATAGAGTTATGACACCAGTAAGTATTAGTATTCCCCCGTATCTATCACCTGCGAGCAATCAATCCAACCCAAGGAACGATACAAGTAGCAATAGGAACATGTAGATGGTCCGGGGAAAGCGATACGTCACACTGGATTCGGCATCGCGCCAGGTTGGCCCAAGCTCAATGTTGTCCGCCGCCGTCTCTCAGGAAAGGGGCTGACAGTTCTACCAGAGACTGCGACGACCACCTCACCTCCCACTTAAGAAAGCGTGTACGCCACAGTAACGGGGTGTGCATCTGGTCTTGTTTCAGATTGCATTGACTGTTCCAATGATGCGTGCGATTCATCAGTGAACGCTGTTTGCCATCCTCGTTTGTGTGAGTAGCCCCCCGCTGTCGAACGCGACTTGATCAACGCGTTCCGCCATCTCGGTTTCATGCGTGCCTTTGCAGCTTACACAGACCACCCCCCTTGACCCTTCAGTCACCTTCCTCTGCTTGAGGCGGGCCAATTGGTCTCTGCATGCTGACATCGACCTCATCGTGCAGTCATGTCCGACAACCGGTCAAGCAGTGGAGTCCGCAATCTGCGGGCCATGTTTGAGGCCAACACCGACTCCACCTCCCCACCTTCACGTGGACGCTCCCCAGCCGGTTCTGACACATCAAGGCCTCGATCAAAGGTCAGATCGAGTTTCATCTCGGTTGAGCCGAGTGGCCAGCACGGGCCCCAGCTTGGCCTAAGGAAGGCAAGCAGTAACGGTAACAGCCTGTTCGATATTGACGGGACGCACGAATCGAAGACCACTCCTATCAAATCCCCAGCAAAGATCTCCCCGGCAAGGATGGCTGAACCTGTTAAGAGCAATGGCAATGGCATAGTAGAGACAGCACATTCGCCGGTCAATGGAGAGATGCACTCAGTTCCCATTCAACCAAAAGGGCCAAACGGTATTTTACCTACAGAATCGACTACCCAGACGCAAGAGACGTCACCCACAAATCCAGACAAGCCGATATCGAGTGCTGAAGATGAGACTGCAAGCTTGAAACCGGCCGACCCGAAAGACGCGAGTGCAGTATCCGGTGGATCTGCCCTCTCTCCAGCGACCGAAGACCTTGGACAGCTCCTTAAAGGATCTCCATTTCAACCCGAGTCGCAGGAGAGTCCTACTACGTCCGCACCAGAGCACTCATCTACATCGGAACAGCCTGCTTCACCTTTGAAAGCTAAGGCACAAGCAACTCCAACTAAACAGAATGGTAAATCCAGAGAAGTTAGCTCTGCCAAACCGGCTTCGAAAGCGACAGCAAAAGCGGCCGGATCGCGTCCCTCGACCATATCAACGAGCAAGGATGCCACGTCTGCCTCGGCTGCCTCCAAGCCGACATCAGCCGGCAAATCGGTCACGACACCCAAGACCCCTCATACCCCCAAGACTCCCAACACACCTGACAGGAAGCCCTCTTCGACCACTCAATCCCCGAAACAAACTACTCGATCACCGAGACTACCTGTATCATCCAGAAGTCCTCTCAAGGAGTCGTCAAAAGATTCCCAGAAAGAGAAACCTAGCCGATCCCCAATTATCACCAAACCAGCTACGGCTGCAGCCCCGAAGCCAAGACAAACATCCGCCTCTGTGAACGCAAACGCTAACAAGAGGACTACACCGATCTCTCCGCTATCAAAACCTAAACCCCGGTCCCCCACTCGACCGGTTCGCCTTCCTGCTTCCGCGACTGCACCAACTGCCGCCTCTGCAGCCAGAGTTGCAGGCGGGCAATCTTCAAGATCCCCGAGTCGAGCGAGCATCAGTAGCAACCTCGGCCGTAAGCCGTCTACGCTGAATAGGGATCGGACGGTAGCAGGCTCTCGAGGTGTACCTCCAGGTGCGTCCACGAATATGGCGAGGAAAGTTTCGCGCCCTTCTCTGCCTGCGCCGTCCAATGCAGCCGACAAACCAAAGAGCCGCACTAGTACCGGGGCCCCGAAAGCTGCGGACGAGGGTTTCCTGGCCCGGATGATGCGCCCCACTGCTAGCTCAGCGAGTAAAACCCACGAGAAGGTGGAGGTGAGGACACCACCTAAGAAGCAGCATCTTCCTCTGAGACCAAAGAGAAAGAGCGCAGTGAACGAGGAGGAGAAGGCCAAGACCCCAGAGCAGCCTGTTGAAGAGCCCAAGCCCCCGGCGGAGGAGCAAGAGAATGTGTCTACTGTTGGAAATGAGGAAGGATCTGCAGAGGGATCTGCCAATGGGGTTTCCGCAGCCGTCCCTGTGGAGTAATTTTTAGTTGGCATGGGGATCAACAGCGGCATGCGTACACTATCGCGGCTTGTGGCATTCCTGTAATGGCTCGTGAAGCATTCTAGCGTTTCCATTTTCCGGCAAAAATATCCTTGCGCCGCGACGAGGCCACTGGTTTCGTGGAGGCGTCGTGCACTTTGTAAAGTAGCGAATTTGTGGACAATACACTCTATCGAAATCTCTCCGATTTCGATGTGCGATCAAATGTTCCCACTGTAGCCACAACCAGTCTCTAGCGTTCTCACCACGGGTGGTCAATTGTACCCACCACGTCACTTGCCTTCTCACCATGCTCGATGGATTGTAGCCACCATGCGATACAGATACACATCTCCGACTCCATGCAATGCAGTGCCCGCCATATACAGTGCCCCTTTATATGAGCAACCACCACCTCTTTATCGCCACCCTTCCTTCCACATCAAGCCTAAAAAACCCTACACAACAACATCCCCCCCGTGTTCCTCTCCAAGCACTCCCTCACCTCCAGCACCCCCCGATCCGTACTAACAAAAACACACTCCCCCACCCCCCTCATCCCCCCCACATACCCCACCTTTCCCCCCGCCACCACCCCGCGCAACTCCTCCACCCCCATCCATATGCGCCTTGTCGGTTTACTGATCATCTCCATGCGCCTGAGCACCGGCTCGTTGTCCCAGTATTTCAACCCCAGCCATAGTCGTCTTGTGGAGACGTTCGCGCGCGTTACGGGCTCGAGGTGGGCGCTGTTGCTCGGGAGGTTTAAGATGAGTGAGGGCGGGGGGGGTGAGGGGCCGCCGCGGGTTATGGTTGAGAGGAGACCGCTGCGCTGGAGGGATAGGGAGAGGGAGAGGTGCAGGGAGGTGGAGGGGATGGAGGTTAGGCCGAGGCGGGCGCGGGAGGCATTGGTGAGGTGCGAGCAGACGTTTGAGAGGTGCACGAGGGACATGGTGAGGAAAGCGGGATATGGAGGTTGTAGGTGGTGGGCGAGCCCAGAGGGCGCAGGGACAGTTGGATTGCCCTAGAAGTGGTGTGATTATTCGCGTGATGGAGGAGGCGGGCGCCTGTGAAGTCGGTTAGCTGTGCTGAGAGTGGGGTTAGCGGGAGAAGGTTCTTCTCACGATTGAGTCGGGAGAGTAGAGGGGTGTTGTGGTAGAGAGAGCGCGGTATGCTGAGGTTTGGTGCGAGTACACTGGTTGCAACTCCAAAATTATGGATTCGAAGACGGAAACTTCCGCATGGCTTCTCAGCCCTACCACTCGGGCTTCGCCAATAACATCATGATTATCCGAGCTCTTCATTTACTCAAATTTGCTTTCACTGCCAACATCAAATGAAAGTGAAGATGAGTTTGATATATTCGATGAAAGAATGCCTAGATCCAAAACTCTTGTACACGGCCGAATCCTCACCCTCCAGCATAATATTGCCTCCCAAAGCACCACAAACATCCTATACCATTACCTGATCGACCTGGTCTTCATCTTCCTCCAAAATTCCAATCCCACTATCTAACCCTCTCTTCCTCCTACTCTTCCCCCTCTTGACTTCCACATATCCCTCGCAGCTCTCTGCGTCTCTAAATCGTACCGCACTAACAGGCGTCAACAGCCCCTTGCTCTCAACCACTTCGGCGCCTCTGCTGTGCACATCCTTGACATGTGAGTCTCTCGCCTCTCCTACTCTCTCCATGCAATGCTCCATCTCCTGCTTCATCCTCTCAACAGCTCTAACCCCACACTCCCGCTCCTCCTCCACTCTCCCAACCAACCTTACTCGTTCGGCCTCTAGCTTGGTCAACTCAGCCCTTGCATCAGCCAGATTAGAAGTCAGCTCTCCAACGCTGACATTCAACGTCCCAATCTCTTGCTCCTTCATTTGGTTTTGTTTCTCAATCGATTTTTCCAATGCTCTAACCACCCTCTGCTTTTCATTCACACTTCCTTTTAGCTCCTTCTCCAGCTCCTCCAACTCTCTAACTCTCTCACCTCTCTCGACCGCCGCTTGCTCCGCAGCTCTTCTTCCCTTTGCTTCGGCCTCGACTTTACACTCCAGATCCGCAACTGCTTCGTCCATCTCCCCTCTGATACCGGCAATAGCTTTCTCCAAGTTTCCAGTCATCGCAGCAACTACGCCGGCGTGCTCGGATTCGAGTCTTGTCACAAGCGTCTCGAGGCCAGAGACTTCGTTTCGATATGTTTTGAGGGCGTTCTGTAGTTTCTGTATACTTCTTTCCTTCTCGTCCAAGTCCATCTCCAACCGACCTATTTCGGTTTTGACGTCTGATGATAGCTTCGTCTTCGAAGCGTCTTGCTCCTGAGCATGAATTCGCGCGCGATCCAGCTGCTGCAATACCGCATTGAATTGTGTCCTCAGATTTGACTCCTGGGTTTGCTTGGCAGAAAGAGCGGCCTCGGTTGCTTCTAGTTGATGTTTCAGGTACTGAAGGCGCAGAAGCATGCTGTCGAGAATAGGTTGAGGTTCTGTTGTCTGTAGCGGGAGGGAATTTTCACCCGGAAATAGACGTTCAAGAGACAGGCGTACCGAAGTAAAACGAGCGGTGTGGGCTGCGAGTGTGGCTTGGAGGCTTGTGAGCTCTTGTTCAATAGGCTCGTGGGCCGGATCCGGCATGGAGACTTGAATTGCTGCTGAAGATGTTGATGACACATCAGGATGAGTGTTTCGGTTAAGAAGGGTACCGTTCGAATCGAAGTTGACCATCATGAACTCGTCTTCACTGTCCTCGTCCGCTACATTTATGTCCGTCCTTACTATGTCTTCATGCCTGTTTTCGGCAGGCATTGACTCGCAAGTCATCGATCGTTCGCGCATCTCATCCTTTAGGCTCCGAAGCTCGCTTTCCAACTCTTGTACCCTCTCCTCACTTGTACTATCGCAACGTCCTACGTCTTTCATGTCTATACCATGTTTCTGCACCCGTGCCAGTTCGTCTTTGAGCTCTCGCAGCTCTTGCCGTCTCTTGTATTCCTCCAGCCGCTCAGCATCGATCTCATTGACTTCCTCGCTCAAGTTGTTTCTCCGTAAGCGCCGTTTTACTCTTTCGTCGAGGACTTGGCGAAGAGGAGCAAATTGAATCTCTCCGGTGATTGGAGACGGGCTTGGCAATTGAATAGGCAGCGAAAGTCGACGGCGAGGAGACTGAGCTAGGAGACGAGTCGAGGAGGGCGAGGATGATCGAGACATAGGGGTAAGGATAGTGCGGCGGACGTACGGTGTCAGGCCGGTGGACGACGAGGATTTGATGATTTCGGGACCAGGGTCTGAAAACCGAACACGTTTCTTTGGTTTCTGTGGCGAGCCTGTGTTTTCCAGGCGAATCTCACTTGAACGAGTGGAGGCATCAGGAGTGCTGGATCTGAGGTGCTTGGCGGATTGTTGGAGACCAGTGCTGCTGCGTCGCTTTCGTCGGACTGCAATGGGTCTGTCATCTTCGACATCTTCCGCATCGTATTCTACATCTTGCCATGCCATTATAAAATTGAATTCTGTACCCTCGATGGCAAACGAGTCCACGGATGCGATCTGTTTGGGACGACGGTGACCAGGAGAGATGCGTGCAGCCAGACAGTTCTGGTATTAATATGTTTTGTTATCTGGAAGCAAAAGGAACAACAATAACATTAGATGTCAATGATCAAGAGAGAAGAGAAAGAGAGGAAGACTATGTAGATGAGCAAGATAGGCTGCAGCGCTCGGAATCACAGCTTGTTGTTGACGGTGGTAAACAATCGCTTAGCCTTGATCCCGGCAAAAGCGTCGAGCGCGTGCATGATTGGCTTCCGTGACCGCGTCTGAAGGCAGCCATCGTTTTGACTCATCCACGCAGGAGCCTCATCATTGGAGTCCGCTCTCTTTGGGACCAATTATTCTCGACTACCGAGTCACAGTCGCCCATCATTTCCCGACTAGCCTATATTTGGCCGTGGGGGATAGGGATGCGCCCGCGCGCTCTGGGAACGAACGAGGTCGACGTCGACGCAGGAATAGCAAGAATAGCAGCTTCTGCCTTCTGCCATTACCTTCTGCCTGTCTAGCGCCGACTTCGCAGCGCTTGTCTTGGCTGGCTGGGGGAAAGTCCGGTTCTCCACGCTTTTCCCTGAATCCCTGCCGCTCCATCGCAAAAGCACCTTCCTAGATTCGACAACGGTATCCACCCCGCCATTACGGTCACACCATCAGTCAAGACTCATTATTACGTTCAAGGAAGGTCACCAAGTCGATGATGAAGCATGACTCTTCGCACAGGATCTTCATACTCAGAGCTTGGAGGATAATTCAGTCAGCGCCAGTGCAAGTAATGCCTCCGTAAGGGAATCGTTGGCTTGGCGCTAAGATAAGCCCGCCGAGGCAAGTAGTAGTATCATCATCGCTGCTTGAGCCCGGACGGAGGCACTATATCAAAGAAAATATAAACGCAACAAAACATGGACAAACTCTCTCGTTTCTTGACCTTCACTTCGCTGTCCTCCTCTCCAGTCCCCGACCCCGACCACAGCCCTCAAAACTCACCGGATATGCAAACATCAAGGACGAATGCCTCAGCGCTACTTGCCCTCCCCGCTGAAATCATCCATGAAATCTTCACTCTACTCGACCCCATCTCCCTTGCCGACTTGTCGCAAACGTGCCATCTTCTCTGTACACACGCGCACGATGGCAAGCTGTGGTACGAATTCGTCCAGAAGCACGTGCCTGCCCAGCGATTGCTCTCCCCCGGCCTCTGCAGCACGTGGAGAGACCTCTATGCCGCACATCATCCCTATTGGTTCTTGACGCGGCATAAGTTATGGTTTTCCGACAAGGCGTATACTGGTAGTGCAATGACTGGCAGTCTCATCATTGCTCGGTTCGACCCACGAAGGTGCTGCATTGAGGCATATCGCCTTGTTGCGGAACATGGTGATCATACGTTTGAACAATGGCCACTGGACCCTAGTGTTATTATACATGCTTTCCACCCTCGGGTCAGACTCTGGCTTGACGATCCAATCATCAAGCTTGATCTCGGCTCCTCTACTCCTAGGAAGCGACTGCAGAGGGAGATCCTCATGCCAACAGGTAATGCCCAGGGTATACGATCACTGCTGTTTCGGTCACTACGCATCACACCCGACAATCAAACGCAGAGCATGTCCCTTTGGCCCCCTGAAATCATACCCACTTCGGAGCGTGTACGCAATGATAGTCCCAACCACTTCCGCAGTGATTCTCAGAAGCCCAAGACGTTGGCTGACGCGAGCGATACGACGTTTCGGATACGCAAGTGGATGGAGTTCGGGTCTTTGGGAATTTCAATTGGGCTGAGAATGGGTGAAGACGTTATGACGTTCAGCACGCTGCCAGAGGACTGTTATGCACCTACGAAGGAAAAGCCGTGGCAAGGTATCTGGGTTGGAGACTACTCCGGGCACGGGTGTGAGTTTTTAGTTGTGCTGCAGCCGGACAAACGTGCAGATCTGTCAACTTCAAGGCCATCATCTCAAGAATCGTCCTCTTCGTACGCATCAACCAGCATGGAGTCTGCGAGTGATGCGGCAGGTAGCGCCGGGGAGGATGACACAGACGACCAGGCAGAGGAAGCTCCTTACAGCGGAAGGCTCGAGGCCATCAAGCTGACAGGCGACCCAAATGTACCAAGAGGCGAATACACCTTTATTGCTGACGACATTGGCCGCAAGGGCCTCATCCGCATTGCAGAGGAGCGGCCCTTTGTAGGCGCCAGGGTTGTAAAGAGCAGGGGCCACATCGCCGCGAGGGGGTTCATTGACCGTCAGTGAAATTCCATGATCGAGCCATGGAGATTATAACTGAGTTGTCTAATAGACTCCTATATACCTTCGGAGCTTATCATGATATCGCATGATAGATTAGCACAGCACTGGGTGGTGAGTCCCAGAACGTGTCTTTATTATAGCCACTTACTAATGACACAAAAGGAGTTTGGCCATATTTCCTACTATTCACGGATTAACATCGATGACTATCTGGGTTTCAACAATCAACAACCACAAAATTAAACGTAGTAAAAAAATGCCTGACAATTTTCTTACCTCTTACGATGTCGTCCATGGAATTGACAATCAGCTTCCCTCAACAACATGGACAGGTGAGCCATACATCGTATCGTTCATCAAGGACAGAAGTTAACCATAAAGTCATCACACCAGTAAACAAGCGGCCGGTTTCACTGGGGGTCTCCATAGTCCTTCTCGACAAACCGCTGTGGTCAGGTGTACGTTTTACTCCCTGGATGAAGCTTCTACCTTCCATTATCGACCGTATTGCATGGCCTCTAAAAAACGCTCCTCCATGTGGTATATGAGGCGTAGGAAACCAAGGAGACCTCAAATAACCGTGGTGGGAGATCTTCGATACCATGCGCAAAAGTTTACTCGCTGCAAGCTCAGCGTCAATCTGAGCTAGCCCCATTTGGACGTACGTTAACAATGGTCGTCGAACATCTGTGACCGCTGGGTGATCAGATCCATACACCTGCCGACTTTCAGGACGTGGAACATCATTTACGGATTTCAGCGGCGAAAACGACCAGCAAACGAATCAAGGTTTTTCGGATTTTCCAGCGTCTATCTCTGAGCAGCTTTGCCCACTCAGAGGGGAAGCAACCACATCAGTGCATATATCTGGTGTCACCCAAACCCCAGATATCAAAGAATTCCCAAACGATGCAATCCACCATGTACGTAACCGCTTGATATGTACCGCATTGGTTCATCCAAGCGTCGAAGATATCCAAAAATCTCAAAGCATCCAAAACCCGCTCGCCAAATCGCTGCCACAACATATCAAAGCCCCAAACGAAGAATAAACCAAATAACCCAAACCCCATCACCTCCTCGTCCCTCCCTCATCATCCCGCCCATCGATCGGAGTAGCTGGCACACTATTCCCCGGCGTCGACCCCGTCACCTCAATCGCCGGCAACCTCCTCAATTCCGGCAACTGCGGCGCCCCCTCCCCTCTCGCCCTCACGGGACTCTCATACGGCGGGGCCTCCTCCCCCGGCTCCGCAGCCTCCTCATCATAACGGGGCGGCTCCGTGGGCGGGATAATCAGGTCGCCCAAATCGCTTCCCTCAGGCGGCGAATCATGACTAGCGCTAGGCGTCCGCATCGGATCGCTACTACCGCCGCTCCTATCTCCGTGCGTAGACGTGCGCGGCGTATCCGGCGCGTCAGACTCGGCCGTCATGATACTCCCATTCGAGCGATCGCGGCGGTGGCTAGGACTTATAAGCGGGACGCGGAAGAGCGAGCTGCGGCGCGAACCGCCCATGCTGGCTGCGGAGTCGAGTAAAGGCCGATGGTCGCTCTCGACGCTGTCGGCGCGGAGGCGACTGCCGTCGTGGCGAGCGAGGCCGAGGTCGGCGTAGCTGACGCTGCTGACGCGGCGGTCGCGGCCGCCGTCCGTGCGGGCGGCGTGTTCGGCTAGAAGTTGCGCGGAGTTGGTCGCGCCGGCTGCGGCTGCGGTGAGGCTGGTGGTGCTGCTGGCGGCGCTGGTGATGCTGGCGGCGCTCTCGGCGCGCTCACGCATTCGGCTCTGGATCCGGAGTTGTTCGAGGCGTGCCCAGTCGCCTGCTTCTCGCGCTTCTCGTCGTTGCCGGCGCCGCTCTTCTCGCTCTTCGATCTCGCGGCGGCGGGCGGCGCGGATCTGGTAGAGTGATTCCATCTCTTCGTCTCGCCGCGTTTCTTCCTCCTCGGCTGTTTCGGGGAATTCGATGACGGTATCTACGCCGGCGCGTTCGCCTTCGCGCGCTATGAGGCGTTCGGAGGGACGGGGGGTGGGATAGTAAGGAGGGAGTGTCATGATACTGCGGACGGAGGTGTTGCGGTCAATGGCGTTGCTTGTGGTTGAAGTGGTGATCTCTGTCGAGGGGTTCGTGGGAGTAGAAGGGGGAATGTTCGAGTATGACGTGTCGCGGTGGGCAAGAGGGGAGGACGAGCGATTGCGTGAGGGGTGATTGTTCCCACCGAACAGGCGGCCGTATTTCGATCTCGGGTTCCATCTTCGCCATACTCGCTTTAAGTAAGGTGTGGGGATGTATTTAGGATTAGGGTGCATGCGGCGGAGGTTGCGGAGAAAGATGAACGTGGCGATGGTGAGAAGAAGGACAGAGCTGATAACGACAAGGCTCTTGATAAAGGTTAGTATGAGAGCATATGTATGCTTGGCAGATGTATCAACATACTATTATGGCCGAAATGTTCAACGATCCAGTACTATTGTTCCCAGTCGCGGTAGTATTGTTCGAGGCCCCATCTTGTCTACTCCCCAGTCGTTGCATGGCCGGTAGAAGCATTTTGCGTGAATAGAGAGTGCCGAAGCTTGAGGGACTCAATCACACAGGATTAGGAGTGATCCGTGTGGGTTACTCTAGGCTGAAGCGGTGGAGTCGAGTGCGAAACCCAGTCACAACGAGTGCGTGAATTGAGTTGGGCGGTAATTTCGAGTCAGGCAAGATTGCCGAATGGCACTGGGGCTTCCGACCCAGTCCTTGATAGGAAATTGTGAAGAATTGCTGCTGTTACTGACATCAGACTCTGTTGGGCCGCATAGCACTGCCGAGCGACCTCCGGGCTGAAACCAACGCAGACTTGCAAAGGAGCCGAAACTTGGTTGTTATCTATATCTGGCGCGTAGATATGGATTAGATATGCTCGATGATAGCGTCTGGCAAGTTTGATCGAGTTGCAAGAAAGCACGAGAGACATTTCAGACTGGGTTCCTGAGGAAACAGGTAACTTGTAACAGGGTCTGTCGCGCTTAGCTGGCGTGGCTGAGGAGGCTTTCCACGCGGCAGCGGCTTTTGAGCTTGCCACGCACTCCACGCTTGCTTGCCACCACCTCAATTAGATCGCTACCTACCCGTATTCAGCCGGCCAATCGTCATCGAAGTAACGGTGCGTAGGGCTACCTCGGTAGCTTCCGAAATCTTTCTCAATATCACCAGGATAACTAAGTGGCGGATACTCCAGTCAAGTACTCTTTACACCGTGTACCCAACACTACAATTGTTCACCCGCGTCTATATCAGAATCATCCTCTTGCCCACCGCCTGCTCTTCCTATTCTGAGGCAGCATCAGACCTGAAGCAAGGATGTCGCTCGGTCCAGCAGGCGCAAGCCTAAACCCGGAGCAGGCCGAGAATTTCGAGGATGTCAGTGAGAAAGTCCAAGTTCCTGACTAGCATTGACACAGCGGTGCAGATGGAAAAGCAATTTGCCGTCAAAGGTATGGCTGCGTACACATTAACGGACCTCTGCCGATGCGACAAGCTAGCCCTCGGTGCGAGATTCGAGGCTGATTGCGACGTCCTCTAGCTGTACAGCACATGTCAACCTACTGGTCCATACTCGAAAAGATGAGGGGTTCTAGGCTACGACTGACCAAGATCGACGATGAGATCTACGAGCACTTCAAGAAGGAGTTTCCAGAGTTCAATCCCAGGGACACTATCGATGAGGATAAGATGAAGAGCAAAGAAGGCAAAGAAAGATGGCGGAATTTCATGATGGCATATGAGAAGAAGGTAGACGACTACAATTTCGGGACAATGTTAAGGGCGAACCCGAAGTTTGAATACGGAGAGAAGGAAACCATTTTCGGTTCGTAGCTCTTTTTGACTTTGCAGGGCTGGAGAATTGACAAGCCATGCCAGCGATGCGGATGCAGTTCTACGCTGTCGAGATTGCAAGGTACGTGTGGCCTTCCGCTACTGGCGGGCTGGATCTGATGGAAAGCAGGAATCGAGAAGGCCTGAACGATTGGATTTATGAACGCGA
This sequence comes from Umbilicaria muhlenbergii, assembly GCA_000611775.1. Taxonomy (NCBI): domain Eukaryota; kingdom Fungi; phylum Ascomycota; class Lecanoromycetes; order Umbilicariales; family Umbilicariaceae; genus Umbilicaria; species Umbilicaria muhlenbergii. The sequence goes on from KK106983.1 coordinate 5,367,812, forward strand.
ACACCCCAACGAGGATAGCGTGAAGGCGTCATAACATAGCCAGCGCTGTGGTCGACTTACTTACAAATAGACGATGCGTGGTCACAGTGTAAGATACCACCAGGTCAAGGGCCCACTGTACCTTATCATTCACAAGTCGCTTTCTTTGCGAGCTCCAACCGTTCTTCGGCCATGGTCGGATCGTCACTGCTGCTGCTCTAACCTTGTTTCATGTCTCCTTTCCGCCCAAATAGTGGCGGCGGCATTTACTAAGCTAGCAGCCTTTGAGATTATCACAAGACGGCCTTCTCGGCTCTGGTTACCTTTGTCCGATCGAGGACTACTCTCTCACCAAATTCGCAGCCGTGGGGTATGTGACCAGCAACAGCGGTGGTCGTGAATCCCATGTTCACCTCCTTTCTATGCATTTTCATCACCAACTCCAAGTCTTCCATCTCGAATTCACGATCAAATACTTGATCTGATCATCAGAATCCTTGTATGCCCGTAATAAGCTGCGTTTGTCGGATAACGCACAAAGATGCTGTGAGGCCTAGGCGAAATTCCTCGGAGAACAATACTAAGGGGTTACACCACACAATACAATAATTGAGCCTCAACCACACATTGTACTACATAAAGTACGCATTGAGCGTATGTATTATCCACATCGAATTCACGATCACAACAATTCTTCACTTCATACAATGCTTGCCACCATGTCCCGGTTTCCATCAATTCCATCTGTCCTTTGCTTTCTCTTCATACACTCACACGGCTCCTTTAATCTTTTCACATATATCTCAAATGAAGTCAATACCTAATCAGATTCGTAACAAAGTTCCCATCATGGAGAAACCTCCAATGGACGAGGATGTTGCGGAGCTTGCGGGACAGGAGGACGAGGATGGAAGGACTGGTGGGGCAGTCCGAGCAAGCTGGAGGTCGCTGTTCAACTTCACGTCGAAATCTCATCTGTTCCCGTTGCTGGCAGCGTTGGCTCTCTCCTTGGCGTCGGGCATTATCATACCAGCCGTTGCGCTTTTCCTAGGCAAGGTCTTCGACTCCTTTACGGCCTTTGGTGCGGGCGCCATCAGCGGGTCTAGTCTGATCCGAAAGGTAGCGAAGAATGCCATTGCTCTGGCTGGGCTAGGTTGTGCAAGTTGGCTGCTGAATGGCTGCTACTTTATGGCATGGCTCGTGTTTGGAGAGCTTCAGGCGAAAAGCGTCAGAGACAAGCTTTTTGACGGCATGCTCCAAAAGGACATGGAGTGGTATGATATGCGCAAGGCAGGGGTTGGAGCCCTGATGCCACGGTTACAAACGTAAGTAGTATTCCTCGCCGCAAAAATATGTGATTTAACCGTCTTCTCAGCCAGGTTCGCGAGCTTCAGATTGCGAATTCTCAACCACTCGGATTTGCCATACAATACACTGTTACGACTTTTGCAGCACTTGGACTGGCTTTCTACACTGCTTGGAGCCTCACACTCGTCACACTTGCAACCGTACCGATTTCTGCTGTGATTTTGTCCTGGATATCTGGAAGAATGCAGCCAAGCATTGATGCCCAAATCGAAGATCTCACCGAAGCATCGAAACTCGCAAACAATGCCATATCGGTCATCGAGATGGTCAAGTATTTCAACGGGCAGGACTCTGAAATGTGGCAATATGCCAATGCTATCAAGAAGGCTGCCAAGTGGTACCTCGTTCAAGCGCAGGCGAATGCGGTGCAAATCGGTTTTGTTCGCATCATGACGCTAGGCATGTTTGTTCAAGGCTTTTGGTACGGTAGTCACCTTGTTGCCACAGGTGAAAAGAATGCAGGTCAGGTCTTGACGGCTTTTTGGGCTTGCTTGGTCGCGACGCAAGCAATTGAGCAGATATTGCCGCAGATGATCGTGCTCGAAAAAGGTAGAGCCGCGGGGGCTACGTTGAAGGCTGTGTTGGTGCAGATGGAAAGGGGCCGAAAGATTACAACCATGATTGGCCGTACGTCACCAAGGTACTGTGAGGGAGACATCGAGGCCCGAAATGTAAGTGTCCTCATTTAATTCATCACTGTCGACACGAAACGCTAACACGTCCAGCTCTTCTTTGCATATCCATCTAGGGCTGGTGAACTAGCACTGAAAGATGCATCATTCTTCTTTCCTGCGGGCGAGACGACCTTCGTAATTGGCAGTAGTGGGTCAGGGAAAAGTACGCTGGGTAATCTACTTATGCGTTTCTACATGCCTGGATCCGGTGAGATATCTATTGACGGTAATCCGATCCAAACCCTTGATATCAACTGGCTGCGAAACAACATCACTCTTGTTCAGCAGCAAACTGTGTTGTTCAATGAGACCATCTTCAAGAACATTGCTTTTGGCCGGAGGGATCATGGGATGGTCCGGAAGGATGAGGTCAAGAAGTCTATCGAGACAGCCTATCTGCAATATACCATACAGGATCTGCCTAAGGGTCTAGACACCCTTGTGGGCGTCGGAGGGAGTGCAATTAGTGGAGGGCAGAAGCAAAGGTTGGCCATTGCAAGGGCCAGACTTCGAGACACTCCAATTTTGGTCCTCGACGAAGCTACAAGTGCTCTCGATCACATTAGCAGAACCATGGTCATGGAAGCTATTCGAGAGTGGCGGGCTGGAAAAACAACAATCATCATCACTCACGACATCTCGCAAATCCGGGCGGAAGACTTTGCTTACGTGCTGGACAAAGGGTTCGTAACCCAGCAAGGCTACCGTCAAGCACTTGAAACTTTGCCTAGTGGCCCCTTTTCAGGATTTCATCAGCCTGATATCAATTTTCCAAAACCAGCACATGAAGAATATCAACAAACACAAAAGTGGCAGGTTACATCAACGGATACAAATCCAGCTTCTCCTGCGCACTCCATCGACTCCCGGGACTCAATGGACATTTACTTTCCCCCAAAAGCATCATACATCCCAAGTGTTTTCGGGTTCATACCAGATGATGTTCGCGCTCGAAGACCATCCCAGGGTTTGATATCTCCTTTATCTCCGGTGGCTGTCCACCTGCACCGCATGTCTACTCAGATGGTCAAAAGGGCAACTCTAAGAAACTACACTCGACCAGTCGGGAAATTTGTTCCTCTTTCGCCAACAATGTTACCGCCGCTGAGCGACGTGGAGGCCTTGGAGATGATCAGTCGAGGCAAGGTGCTTAGCGGCTCAAACACAGGTACAAAACTACAGGAAAATTCTGCGCATTCATTGCCTAATTCTGGTAGACGCTTCAGTATCCAGAACATCGAGGCTATTCGTTCTAGAAAGCAGCGCAAGTTGATGCAAGCGGAGAAGTCACGTCAGATCTTGTCTTTAAAGAAGATCCTTCTTACTGTCTGGCCTACACTAGGATGGAGAAAACGAGTTGTCCTAGTCTGCGGATTCCTCTGTGCTTTTATACATGCTGCAGCAACACCAGTCTTCTCGTGGGTATTCTCCAAGCTGCTTGGAACCTTCTATCTCCAGAGTAATCGCTCACAGATGGCTTTGATGTGGTCTCTGTCGGTGCTTGGCGTGGCTGTCGGCGATGCGGTTGCGTCATACTTCATGCATTACCTTCTGGAATCATGCGGTCAAGTTTGGATTGACACTCTCCGAATCCAAGCTATGAGGCGCATCTTGGATCAACCTCGAGCATGGTTCGACAGGGACAAAAACAGCCTATCCCGTCTCACCGAATGCCTTGATCGGAATGCAGAAGAGATGCGGAATCTTGTTGGCCGATACGCCGCCTTCTCCTTTGTTGCCTTTACGATGATGATCATGGCTCTAGTCTGGAGTTTAATAGTCTGCTGGAAGTTGACACTCATAGGTCTGACTAGCGCTCCTCTCATGTATGCAATTACGAGAGGATTTCAAGCCGTGAGTGGGAAGTGGGAAGGGAAAAGCAACGATGCCGCCGAAGCTGCAGGCTCAATTTTTATAGAAACATTTGGAAATATCAGGACGGTCAGGGCCTTGACTTTGGAAGGGTATTTTCACAAGAAATACGCCAAAGCTACGGATAAAGCTATGATGGTTGGCCTAAGAAGATCGGCTTATTCGGGGCTATTCTATGGCCTCTCAGATTCAGGCGTCATTTTTGTCACAGGTTAGTGTCTGCCAGTCTCTACCGAGCTCAACAATTAACATGTGTATAGCACTCATATTCTATTACGGCGCTGTCCTTGTAGCTTCTCGGCAATTCAGCACCCAAGCGATCCTGACTGTCGTCTCAATGCTGCTTTTCAGCGTTTCTAACATTAACGCCATCGTTGCGTTCAGTAAGGTTCCTCCGTGGTCACTCAATGGACCTCCAGCGCTAACTGGTCCTATAGTACCCCAAATGAACTCTTCCCGGGACACCGCCACCCGCCTCCTTCGTCTCTCAAACCTCCCTCTCGGATCCTCTCACGAACATATCGGCCAAGTCCGACTCTCCAACATCGGCCCCATAATGTTTCAAAACCTAACCTTCCACTACCCCTCCCGGCCCACACTCCCAGCCCTCGCCAACATAACCCTAACCATCCACCCCAACACCAGCATCGCCATCGTCGGCTCCTCCGGCTCCGGCAAATCCACAATCGCAAGCCTCCTAGTAGGTCTCTACCCCCCCTCCCCCCTCTCCTACACCGACCTCTCCCCCGCCACCCTCACGATCAACGGCCGCGACATCCGCAGCCTCCACATGCCCACTATCCGCAACCTCATCGCCATCGTGCCTCAAACACCCGTCCTCTTCCCCGCCACCATCGCCGCAAACATCACCTACGGCCTGCCCGAAACCTCCCCCTTCGTCTCCCCCTCCGCCATCTGCGCCGCCGCCCAAGCGGCCGGCATCGACGACTTCATCTCCAGCTTGCCCGAAGGCTACAACACCCACGTCGGCGACGGGGGCGCCGGCCTCAGCGGCGGACAAGCGCAACGGATCGTCATCGCGCGGGCGTTGGTGCGGAGGCCGCAAGTCTTGGTGCTGGACGAGGCGACGAGTAGTCTGGACGGCGAGAGCGCGGAGGTGGTGAGGAGGACGGTGAGGGGATTGGTGGGGAAGAGGGGGATGACTGTTGTGGTTATCACGCATGCGAGGGAGATGGTGGAAGTTTGTGAGAGGGTTGTTGTGGTCGAGAAGGGGGCGGTGGTGCAGGAGGGGGGGTTTGATGAGTTGATGGGGAGGGGGGGGGCATTGAGGCGGTTGTTGGGTGAGGGTGGGGAGGTGGGGGGTGACGTGGGGGGGTGATGTGGGGGGAGGATGGAGTTTGGGGAGTTTGGAGTTCGTTTTGGAGGATGTCTTGGCTGGATATTTTGTATCGAGCGGATATGGAGGATGCAGCCAGGGGCCATACCGGATTGAGGAGGAGATAAGCTCTATTGTACAATATATCGGTTCTGCAGGTTCGCTCGAGGTCTTTTTCTCATCTGACGGTTATCTTTGCGGGCTTTGAAGCTCTACTGGCAGGAAGCTTTACTGTAGCAACATACAAATCTACAACTTCATCTCAATGATCACGAAGGAACGAGATTGGTCAAAGCTACTCGTTGATTTCGACATCATGAGGGGGTATCATTTGCTACGGAAAACGTTCAAAGTTACACCACGTGTTCGCCTAAACCTTCCGTCGCTTGTTCGAAGGATTTCGCGTTCGCTCCTCGGAGGCCTTCAAGACCTCCACCGCGTCCTCCTCCAGCTCCTCCTCACTTGCAGAGCCCTCATCTCCAACCAAAGTGACTGCCTCCTCCAAAAGATCGTCTAACTCGTCTCCTACAGCCAGCGACTCTGCATCATCGGACTCCACCTCCACTCCGCCATCCACGTCGGCGAACCCTTCAAAATCATCGGCTTCGCCATCCGAGTCTTCGTCGGCGTCCTCGACATCATTCTCTAGAACGGAGGCATCTGTGACCTCCGTAGTCACAGTCTCGTCATCTCGCTTTCTCTTCTTTCCCATCTCTCCAAGCCTTCCTTCCCGACCGTCGACGCCCTTTTCTACCGCGCCTTCTACAACTGGTGATGTGGTGAACCATGGGATTTTGCCCCGAATAAAGTCATTAAGAACCATTTTGGCAACTCCATCCACGTCTGCTTCTCCGCCTTTTAACAGTCTGCCGCCTTTTCTTGCGAGCAATTCGAGGAACTCGGTTGCGTTATTAAATCCTCTGACATCGTATGTTCGCTCGATGTGCTGAGGTTTTGTCTTCCTCAAGACTGCGGTAATATACTGTTCCGGGTTTTCGACATTCTCGACCCGCACTACACCTCTGAGAAGGATGTCCTCTTCTGAATCGTTGTTGCTCGGTGGTACAACACCAGGACAGTCAATCAAGTAGATTCGTTTCATTAACGTAATGTACTGCCAGATTTTGGTCTCCCCTGGTATTGGCGCTACCGTGCAGACCTTCTTTTTGCGGAGAGTATTAATGATAGATGATTTGCCTGTGTTAGGATATCCTATGAAGCCCACTGAAATTTGTTTGCGATCCGAATGAAGCGAGGAGAATTGGCGCAGGAGCTGGATTAGCGATCCCTTCCCGAAGGAATTGGTGATCGATGCATGAAATGCGAGAGTCGGATAATCTTTCGAGAGAGCACGAACCCAAGAGGCCTGAATATTGTCAGCTCAAAGCGTCACGTATTATGAAGCATGAATGTGTGAAGCATTACTAAGAGCATCTCCATCTTGCCACTACCAGTGCAGTAAAAGAGATGCTCAACTCAAACGAAACACACCCGAACCCTGTATGACAAGCTCTCCAAGACGGTGAACAGTCTACTCAGAGCTAAGATAGCTAAGAGCGGCGGGTAAGGGTTCAATATACCAAAGTTGTAACAGACATACCCTCCAATGAAAAGCGCACGCATGATGCAGGAAGGAGCCTTGACTTAACGATGGAAAATCGCAAGCTCGGACGGGATATCAAGAGAATAAGCGGGATTTGGTAGACTTACAGCAACACCTGTAGGCACAAGATCGCATTTATTCAATACGAAGATGAGATGCTTGTGTGGCACTTCTTCCCGGATGTACTTCTCAACGCTCCTACACCGTGTACCAAGCGGATCTCGTGCGTCCAAGACATGTATGACAACATCCGAAGAGTCTATAACCTTATAGAGCTCATTCCAGATCCTCTTACTCTGCCCCTTTGAGAAAACCGGTTCCCTGGCTGTGCTCAGAGTAGCCTCCTCAGGAGCCGCTTCTCCAGCTTGGTCCTCCACCCCAGACGTCCCGCTAAGCAGCTTCGCTTGTTCGAGGAGATCCAAGTAGGTGTCATGCATTTTGACCGTCTCCCCAGCGAGGTCCTCCAGGGAACCAACACCGAGCTTGACACGTTTCCTTTGTGCCTTAGGCCCGAACGTTTCACCGAACGGAGAAGATTCCACTGCTATTTTGGCTTGGTGTTGTTTCAGACCGTTCTTGCCTTGCCCGTCACGGATAAGACTCATTGGCAACTTGTTGGTCTTGAGGAGGACCTGGTATGGATCCGAAGCTCGCTCTGCCATGGCTTCTCGAAAAGAGTTCAACGCGTCCTGGCTCTAGAAACTGTAAGCAGTCACAATCACTATGGTTACAGGTTGCGTGAAGTTTACTTACAATAACCCGGGTATTCCCAAACCATTTGCGATTTGGTTCAATCCGAGCCTTTGGGAGTTCTCGCGATTGAAACGATGCCGCCTTCGTGACCTTGCCTGCAGCGTTTCGTTGCGCTTTGCCATCTTTGAACATATTCAAAGTCTTCACTTTCTTGGCCGACCTGGAAACGCATATCAGCAAGCGACTCGGGTTCCCAGGACCATATCCTCTTAGAGATACCAGGATCGCTGTGGCATACCGATAAAAGTTCTCTCCCTTCACCTTGACATTGCCCATGCCATCCCCCACCTTCCCCTGCCTCTCCTTCCTTGCTGCTTCCTTCTTACCGGTACCCATGTTGAATGTGGGCTTTGGGCCACGGGATGCTCTGTTGGTATTCCGAATGTACGTTCGAATTGCAAAAGAGCGTTGCGTTGGAGTTCAAGAGTTTCATGAAATATTCTCGGTTATGATTCTTGGCGCCAAGAAAACAGAAAACTGCCGGTCTGAACCCTGGTCGGGTACCAGGTGAGCGCCGCCCTACGGTCGCGCGACCGAGGGTGATCCTAGGTACACTCTCGTCAGGAACGACTACGTTTCCCTCTCACATCTCTTTCACCAAGTTTCTCTTCAGACGATGACAGCAGAGAGCTTAAGTTATCATTGAGCCGTGATCAGTCTCTGAACTCTAAACTAAGCTAGGTGAAACAGAAGATGGATCATGATCTGACTGTGACAACTACTCCCTCACTTTCCTCTAGGTCATTAATCATAATATTCTTCAACATGCGAGTACACATGCTCTCATCTCTGCGCCATCTCATACACAGCTCAAATTGATGAACTCCTCTGGTAGCTGTGATCACCGCCAACAAGTCTCAACACACTTATATGCTTCAAACTTCAAAAACAGCATTCCATATCAGTCCCATCGGACAATGTTCCAGATGTGGCTACCCATTAAATCATGGAAACATAGAGATGATGCTCCCAAACTTAAGACTAGTGATCCTATCAATCAATGAGTGCAATGATTCACAAGGAGCTGAGGCACATGGCTGTAAGAGTACGTTGTAGAATGCTGAAATCAGGTTTCATGACCTAAGCAACTCTAACCGGAAGCTATGAGGCACAAGCTGATCTATACAGGTGATCGGCGTATTAGTAAGGTAGTAGTAGTGCGGTGGTTTTGAATTTCGAAGACATAATGAATCTTGATCTTCTATCGTGAGCTCAAGACTTGAAAGGCAATGTGTGAAGGATTGATCTGAATCCGGCCGGGAGCTTCCTGATCCAACAATTGATACCGAGATTGCGCATTGCTCCATTCGAACTTTAGGAGTGGAAGGATGAGCTCACCCAGCTCGCTCGCTAAAAGCGGCAGCCCTAGGAGAGCCTCGGCCACGACCGAGCTCGGGGAAGATTTCTGTATTTTTCCATGCCAAGGTTTCTCGTAAGCGACACATTGGCAGAAGACCGAGACGGACAAGAAGGAATGATTGAAAGGCTGGTGCATGCTCGAGGGACCCTTTCATCAACGATACAGTCTCCTCAATCGTCATGCTTCCCCTACCTACTTCCCGTTGCATTCGAGGCAGTCTGCGAAGACAAGCTACAATCCAGGCCTTAAGTCGATCCTTCACGTCATCATCTACCAGCCATCAAGTTATCCCTCCAGAGTCCCCTAAATTCATCGAAGTACCACGACTCCTCCAACCACAAGCGCCTGCAAAGCCGCGGATCAAGGGCGTACTTCCTGTACCTCGAGAGATCTTTCCACCTGGAAGCAGAGACAAGACGTCACCAGAGTACTTGGCCGCTGTCACACCAGAATCTACGGGAGAAAAAGATCTGTCACTGGTGGATCCCTCGACCGTGGGATATGTGACCTGGAAGGCACGTCAGGCTGCCAGCAGACGACGAAACCTACGCGAAGGGTTGGTGGAGTTGCGTTATCGAAAGCGGCTTTCAGATAGGCAGATTGCCGCTCGGAGTGCGTATAAACGTGCAGAGCATGAGCGATTGACTCGTCAACCTGAGAGAGAAGACGAACGCTTGACGAATCCTACGGTCACACAGGCTCTGAGGCCTTCGAAGACGGAGATTCTACAAGATCCTGATCACGAGGCACGCATGGCAGAGAAGCGGGCCAGGGTCGTGGCGAAAGAGGCGGAAAAGGTGGAAGAACGGCGGAACGCGTTACATTCGCTCTACATGCACGCTCGGGGTTTCATAACTACCGAGGCACAGCTCAAAGCAGAGGTTGACCGAGTGTTTGATGATCTGGATCAATGGACGAACGCTGAAGTCCAGGGACACAATGTGTGGAACCTGGGTACACCGGAGACTGTGCAGCAGAAGTTGAGCAGAGTGAACAGGACGGGAAAGAATGCATTGGACTACAATCAGGGCTATGCCGCGCTCACCACGAAGAGGGAGAAGAGGATTGCCGAGGAGCTGACGGGTGGGAAGATGTGAAGCAACTCTTCTGTCGGTTGCCCTCGTTCACATGTACTATATTTCGAAAAGAGCTTGATACCAATCAACACTTTGTTGCGGGGCTTGTCCACATTCAGTGTGAGGCATTTTCCTTTGCCGCTGGAACTCGCGATGAAATACTCGTACACTAGGCCGACGTCGAGCTACATGCTCCACTATATACGATGTGGGTCGGCACCATCGCACCTGCTTCACGGCATCTGCTTTCCAGAGTCCAACCAGCGAGGTGGGTAAGGACGCGTGATGAGGGTGACGCAAGCCGGGTACTACTGACCCCGAATACGTGGATAGGCTGCCAGATCTACCGCATTGCCTTTGCGCACGCGACATGCAATCCGGCTATCAGCATTCACACGTTTTGAAAGATATGGGCTGTATGAGCTTAGCTCGTGACTAAGCTCAGAACCAAACTGTTTAGTTTGTGTGAGTGCACGGTACTCGACGCACCAATCCATTACGGAATGGGGACTTTGATCCGAACAATCGAGCCATCCTGCTTCTGAAAAACGACTCCACGTTTGAACCCCGGTCCGAATATTTATAGAAGCTCATCCGAGCTTACCGGTAGCTTAATTCAACCGCAGCGCGGTCCGCGGGACAGTGGCTTTTCGCACAGCTCCAGTGTGGAGATGGAACGAATTCAACAGCGCTGCGGGCCATTGGCCGAGCATCTCACTACCATTCGTGCATATCATGGTGTGTCGTTTTAGTTATAACCCAACGTTTCCCATTCATTCAATCTTACGATGGCATCGAACCGAAGCAAGGAGAGCCGCTGCGGAGTAATGGGAGTAATGTGTTTCGGACAACGGGACTGCAGATCTTTCATGTGAAATCAGAGGAATACGGATACGAGAGGCTCCTCAGGCTAATTTACTTGGCAGATCAGAAGCCTTCCCCGCATTCCAGTCCTGTGATACAACTTACGGCTTCTTGTGGAACGGAGCCCTCTCTCAACCTTTTCTTGCTTGTGATTTTGGTCCCTCGCAATGGCGATCAAAAGGCGATTTCATCTATTACATACCTTGCATGGCTTGGCGGATCTCGGGCTGGCCTGCGGTTGGCCGTGACAGTTGTGGTGACTTGCTTCCTGAATCATGTTTCTCGTCAATTCAGGTCTTTCTCGAAGAGATATAGCAGCCAAAAATAGAAGCATACCACAAGCTGCACTCAATTGACCCTTTCATTTCCATGAGTATACCCGGGTACGAGGGGCGTCCTTCTACCGTACAGGTATCATGGCCCGCGACTTCCTTCCAGCATCCAATCACGGCTTCTTGCATGCGAACTGTTTGATGTGAATTCTTTCCCTTTTCCCCCGATGACCGACGTCATGTGGAGTCTCATGACCATCTGTTTGTGAAGTGAGAATTCCTATTAGTCAAAACATTCAAGTCCATCCGATCTATAAAGGCAGGAACATCTCTCGTCCTAGGATGGCACACAACTTGGAAGACAGCATCCATCTCGACATCGACCCATCAACGAGGAAGAGCGTTTCCAATTCCATTCCATTCTCCATTGCTTGAAACTCTACCATCATGAAGACGACACTCCTCGCCACAGCGGCCCTCGTGGCAACTGCCAATGCCTTCGTCGCCCGCACCAGTACATGCTGCTTTGGTCTGGCCGCTTCCGGCACCGGAGCCACTGCCGGAACAGTCGGCCAACTCAGTGACGGCCAGAATCGAGTCGGCGGCGGCCTCCCACCAGCCTCCTACTGCATCGACTCCACCGGTGCAATCACCGACAGCACGTGAATCCCCCCTCCATCTTCCCCCCCCGCCCACCCCATCCACAGCAGACGAACTGACCCTTTCCCAGTGGCAGAAGCTGCATCACCACACCCCCCACCTCCCAATTCCAATGCGACGTCGGCGCCCCCTCCGAGCCCGGCTTCTCCATCGCCTGCGACGGCACCGTCTCTCTAAACGGCAATTCCCACTTCTACGAATGCCCGACCGGCGAGAACAACGAATACAACATCTACGTGACCGCGCCCGCGGGCCAAGACGGCTGCGTCGAGATCGCCCTCGCAGCGTCAAGTTGCCAGAGCGGGTGTCCGGCTCCCGCTCCGAAAACCTGCCCCGCTGCGCTGACGGGGAATTGGCAATACCCGCACCTGATCGTCCCGGTTTCCAGCACCTCTCCTACTACTGCGGCGGGGACTTCTTATAATGGCACCGTCACCCCGACGACGTCTTCGATTTTTAACTTTGATATCCCAACCGACTATGCTGGCAAGACTTGCTCGCTGGTGTTCCTGCTCCCGGAGCACTCGCAGCTGCAGACTTCGGCGTATAGTCTCAGTGGCAGTGGGGCGATTGATTTTGCGGAGTTGAGTGGCCCAGCGACGGAGAGTACTACCTACGCGAATGCGCCGGGTGTGGCGACCGACTATGGGGTTACGACTGTGGTGCCGGGGGGGAGTTATACGATCGCTACGTTTGCGTGTCCGGCGGGGGAGAGGGTGGGGTTTGAGTTGAAGAGTAGTGGTGGGACTAGTTTGGATTATTTCCAGGATTATAATCCGGCGCCGTGAGTTGTTGCTTTTGTTCGATGCTTGGTTGTAGTGGTTGCTAACGATGGTGCAGGATTGGGCTTTATATTACGAGCTGCTGAACCGATTTTTCTGGAAAGACCTGGGCATGTTCGGGTTGCGGATACTGGATGCATCTTTGCCGTCTGGATCCGTTAACTACGTTCCTGTCACGACCCGTTATGAACGGTCGTTCTTTCGGTTTTAGGGAGTTGGGAAAAGTAGGGGTTGGGGAAACGATGCATTCATGTGGTTAATAAAAGTCTTTTGATGATGGTGAAGCATGGCTATTTAGTTCATGTATGATATTTTTCTTGGTAATGACATCCATACGTTTGTTAGGGAACTATCACAATCTCCATGTGCTTCCCTTAATTTGGTGGCAACATGTTCATTTTGCCTGCTAAAATACTGATATCATGCATCGTGGATCTCATTGCGCATTACCATCTAACCGACCGTCCTCCGACAAAATCCCCCGTCCAAAGAAGCCTTCGGAAGCAACTCGGCACTCGAAGACTTGCTTTCGCGAAGCTAGCAGTCGAGCACAAGAAGAAAAGAAAGGTACAAAGTAACTTCTACCGCAGAAAGCAAAATCATACTGCGGAGTGTGCCCCATCCCATCGACACAACTCCACTACTTCTCATAAGGCAACAACATCCTCCCCAACGACCACGCGCGCTTCCGCACACCCACTGGCTGCTCCCGAGACTTCGACGAGGTGGGAAGGGCGTCGACCGGATGGAACGTGCCAGCGTTATCCGGGTCGATGCAGTCAATCGGATCGATCAAAGAGACAGGTGGTTCGCACTGAGAATTAACAAATCAGTACCAACAAAACAACGCAGACGTCCGCATGCATGTATGTTGCAGGTAATAGAAGGGAGGATTATAAGGGCAACATACCTCGCCCGACCCAGCGCCAGGAAGAGCCATAGTGAGGATAAGGAACTGGAACAGCACGAGCAGGATGCGGGAGATGAGCGGGAGATGCATCGTCGCTTTCTTTCTTCTATCCCTGATTCTTATCGAACCGCGGGAGGGTATGCGAAGAGTGTGTGGGATCTGGAGCTAGAGGAAGTGGCGGAGAAGGGTGGCGACACCTGTGATGAGAAGGAGGACGCAAGTGAAGAGGCCCGGTTGATTGGACATCACTGGTGAGCTGTTGGAGCGATGGAGTTGAGGGTCGGGGACGTAGGATTCAAGGGAGGATTCAGGCCAGCTGTCTCGCAGGTAGAGAAGCACCAATTGTAGTTGAAACCCGCAATGAGAAGGTCAAGGTGGAGCTTCCTTAGTAGGTAAGAAACAGTCTTCAATCGCACCTGCCGGATGCACGAATCATATAGAACGTTGATACGAGTATTGCTAAGGGAAACAGCCAGTGCTTTATATCCCTCCACCTGACCACTGGTGTGACACAGTCCTGCCACCTCCCAGCCTGATGAACGAGTGACAAGAAACAAGATGGTGGGCAACAATGCGGCGCAGACAAGCACGCTGGGGCCATGAGGCCGCCTGTATTTGCGCCATTTACTTCCTCAGGGTTCGCGACACCGGACCGGGGCGCAGTGCGTTTCGGGTTTGACATGGGCGCGAACAGGCCTGAGGGATTCGTCATCATCAGGCAAGGACTAAACAGTTTCAGGCGTCGCATCGAATCCAAATTGTGAATTATTAGGAATTTGTACAACATTATGACGGAGTTACGGTACGCTCGTCGGTGAATTAAGTATCTATCTCGGTGAATCGGTTAACACCAACAACGACCAAAACTCGACCCCCTGGCACCCATGAACGCCGCCGACGCTGTAAGCCGCGAGGTTCCGAGATCTTCCTACACCCAATACACGAAGAGGAATATCTACGTCTATACCGCATTGGCCAATCCTACACCCAAGGAGTACTTATCGCTTCTCGACCAGGAGGATATGCATGGCTCCGTACGCGATTACGATGAAGGCACCGGAGAAGATGGCGAGTCCGATGACGTCTTTCCACAAGGCGAGGACGTCGAATCCGAAGGCGCTTAGGATGGAGGCGCCGGGTACTTCGATGTCCAGGCCGTACTTGTGGTCGATTAATGTGAGGTATTTGACCTCGTTGACGATGAGTCCTTCAAAGCCGTAATGGAAAATCGACAGCTAGATGGAGGTTAGCCCCAGAGGAATTCCACATTGTAAAAGATCGTCGTCACTTACGGTCTGTAACCACAATGCTGCCTTCGGGATTGCGTCGTGGTTGAGCAGCAGACCCGCGAAGAGCAAGCTAAATAGCATCACCAAGCTTCCGATCAGGTTCGCAACACCACCGTCCTTGAATACAATGCCGATGAACAAACATATGGCAGCCGCGGCCAGATTGAACAGGACAAGTATTAATATGAATTTGAGAAATTCTGGCCATGCGGGAACCAAGCCTGTCATCGGGTAGACAATGGCACCCATGATGATAGGAGGGATAAGGCGCAGCGGAACGATGTCGAAGACCACCTTGGCGGCGAAGTAGGTGATTGGTGAATAGTAGCCATTAGCCCTTTCGCGAACAAACAGTAGTCGCTCCGATGAGAAGACAGTCAGACTTGTCAACGTGCTGAAGCCGAAAAGGGCTAGGATAAAGAAGAAAAGACCTAAGCGATTCTGGAACCCTTTGATATCGTCGGTCAGACCGTAGAACAGGAACCCGGAAAGGACGGCCAGTAAGATGGCGATGGCATAGTGCGTAAGCATGAGCATTGGGTTCCTGTATAGATTCCTCCATGTCCTCCTGGAGAGGATCATGAATTGCCCGATCCAGCCTATCCTGCGATAGCTCTTCATCGTACCGGACGCAGATGCTCCGTTTGCCTGGCCATTGGCGGCACCATTGGCCGTGGTAGCGCTATGGACGGCTGCTTTGATCTCATCGTGCACCGAGCCAGCGACGTCTGAAGTTGCATATCTCGAGACTAATATATCCAAATCGGTGCCTGTCCCTGAAAAGGAAGGAGGAAGCTGATGTGGATCGTCCAGTATCTGCGGCGGAACCTGTCCCTGCTGTTGCCTCGATAATCTCAGCCATTGTTGACTACTTCGCGAGCTATCGTTTAAATCGAGGGGCTCATCTTCTGTGCGCGGTGTTGGTGGTGTGATTGCACCGCCGCTCTGCTTGCGTGTGTATAGCTTGCGATCCTGCCGTTGTTTGAGCGACTGTCGGCGTCTGTTCTTGGGTCTTTTAATGGACTCGTTCTGGCTACCGTAGCTGCCTGGTTCCATGCTTACGTTCGAAACACTTACTATGGACTTCACTGCCCGCATGCTGCTGCTGACAGTTCGGGCGCCATCGCTTGTTTCGTCAAGGCCTGCTGGACCGCTTTCATCGATCGGTGTGAGAGGCATACTGACGTGCATTGTCAAATCCACCAGATAGTCGGCAATGTTGAAGCCTGGTGGGCACGAGTATCCGATCTGATCAAAGTAATGTTGACAACTCGAAAACGGCCCTGAATATACTGTCTTTCCCTGAGCCAAGAGCACAAGCTGGTCGAACAAAGCGACAATGTTCGAGCGAGGCTGGTGGATAGTGAAGATGACCGTTCTGTTATAGTTCTTGGCCAATGTGACCAACGACTCCACCACATTAAAGGCGTTGAAAGCATCAAGTCCACTCGTCGGCTCATCCAGAAACAAGATACTTGGACTGGTCACCAGCTCGCATGCAATACCTACCCTTCGCTTCTCACCGCCGGAAATGCCTCGGCCATTGCCCTCTTCTGATCCAATGAGCTGATCCTTGATGTGCCAGATACCCAGTTGTTTCTCAACTTCGTACACTTTGCTTTCCTTTGTTGACATGTTCATATCTCGTGGCAACCTGAGTAGCGCACTAGTCATGATGGTCTCATGTACCGTCAGCGTTGGGAGCATGGTGCCATCTTGATCGACAAAGCCTATAACGCTGCGATACTCATCGTCGTTGACCTTCTCACCATTGACATAAAAGTCTCCCTGCACAAAGCCTCGCTTGTTTTTTCGGGCTAAGATGTCAAGAAAGGTGGTCTTTCCTGCTCCAGAAGCGCCCATGATGGCCATGAGCTGACCCGGCTGAGCGATGCCCTGAATCCCTGACAAGATCTGCTTGCCGTTAAGATTGTAAGAAACGTTCTCAAATTGGAGTGAAGCTGGCTTGTGGTCCGCCATCATTTTTGCGTCGTCGTCATCCTCGTCCAAGTGTATCGCGCCGTATTGTCTCAATGGCCTCCTTGACAGGTACCAAACAGTTAGAATGACCGCGACCACAAACAGAGCACATCCAGCAATGACACCAGCGATCAAGGGAGTGTTGATTTTCTTGACAGGCCTGGAGTAACCTGGAACATCCGTTCGATAAATGCATTCTCCTGCATTGCAATTCAACGTGATGCTCTCGTCGCCGAAAACACTCTTGATCAAATTGTTCATGGCTGGTTCTTCAAACTTGCTACCATCGCGACTGCTTCCGCCCTCGGTGGACAACGACGAAAATGTAGCAGGTCCTTTGATTTCAATCTTCAGAAAGTCTCCAATGTCGATGGAGCCCTCCTCTCCACAGAGCATCCGACCAGGAATACATGAGCACTTGATGTTCTCGCACCTATAATTTGTAGTGTTTCTGTCGTACTCGTTCGTTGCACTCCATATGCAAGTATCCAAAGCGCAGTAAAATGATTCGATCTGGCCAATCCAAACTAAGGAATATCAGTAAGGGATCATCTCTTGCAACTGATACGAACCTACACTGAAAGTTACAGGTTTTGTCTTCAGCTCTACACGAAAAGGTAGCTTGCGGTTTCTTATCCTTCAGCTGATCCAAGATCTTCCTATTGGTCACATCACACATCTGATAGTTCTCCTTCACCACCAGAGCCTGCTCGTAGCACACCCCTCCTTCGCTCTCCGGCATAAGAGCATCGCATGCCTGATCCGTTTTGCATACATTGCAGTTTATGCCCTCCCAGCCTTCCTTGCAGTCACACTGGTCTTCTGTTCTTGGTAACCGCTCGCTACCATCGGCCAGCGAGCCGCATACAGGCTGTGAACAGTCTTCGCCTCCAAACCCTGGTGGGCAGGAGCATTTGCCGTTGTACTTGTTGCAGGTAGCATACTGAGCGCATTCGAAGGCGGGTAACATGCAATTGAAGCACGGTGGGCAGTCCGGTGGTCGGTCATCTTGTATCGAGAAGCTTGACTGGAGAAGGTCTGCTCGAGAGTAGTTCTGGTACGCGCTTGCTGTCCATAACGACCCTAATAACCCGAGGGCCACGACCGTTGGCGTTGTAGAGCGCATTTGCACGATGCGTCGAAGTTGCAATGAGGGCTGCCTAGAAGTGGAGGTTTGATGCTAAGATGGTGATGGAAAGGGAAGAGAGTCCTGAAAGACTCTCAGTCGGTTATGTCAGAGAGGATAGTACGCCCCCTAACCCGCACGATATAACAACAATAAATGAAGAGGATAGAGTACAAGAGAGAGTGGCCATGTGACCATGGAAGAGATACGGCGAGTGGGGAGGCTGGTGGAACACTCGTTTGGATGATATCGAACCTACCTTAATCTTAAACCCTGTCGTGATTCCGCTTTCGGCTTAGTGTAATGTCCACCCGAAGCGGAATTCCGCCGCTCGTTCGTCCTCAAGTACATGTAGGTATTTATGCGGGACGTCGTCCCTTGTAAATATCATTTGAAGTATTTGACCCTAACAATACCACCATCAACTCCTTGTGCCGAGGTAGCATAGCAACCATGGCATTGGCAAAGGTTGAGCCGTTTGCTGTCGAGCAGGTAAGTGCTAAAGGTCGGCTTATTTATGTATGCAAATGAAATTGATTTCAATTCTCCACTTGTTGCTGCTCAGCCTATACCTGCGAAATGTGCAATGTTGGTCTGAATTCTCTACGGTCATGTGGTGAGCACCCTTCCGTACTGTACGTGGAGCCTGCTGCCCTGAACTTTGAAGAGCAATGTTCTCGTAATTACGTGTCTTCTGGTGTGTATTCCTGAACCTATGGGCTGCGTCTGTTATTAAGAGACTTCTTAGGCCTAGTTGTCATGCTAGTACATCATCAATGGTACCAAAAGATATGCTTGGATCTTAGCGTTCAAGCGCATTCCTTATCATTTCCCTAATTGATATCGTGCTATACTTCACATTCAAAGGGGGCCCTGTATAATCGAGCATGGCTAACTAATCTCTTAGTGGATGGATGAGTATGAGACGTCGGCGAAGTACAACATTGCCGAAACCTGCGCTGCGTCCCTATCCATTGAAGACCTAAAGAGCCTATCCGATGATAAGTCGAAAGAGATATGGGATCCTTCGACAAAACTAATCTATGGCGCCATACGTGGCTCCGAGAAGCTGCGATCCAACCTTGCAAGGCTCTACTCCTCAAAGGCAGCTTCACCACTCCCTGCAGAAAACATTCTGATCACCCCTGGCGCGATTGCAGCAAATTATTTGGTCCTTTATGCATTGATCGGCCGTGGCGACCATGTCATTTGCCATTATCCTACGTATCAGCAGCTATACGCTGTACCTGCTAGCCTTGGTGCAGAAGTCAGCTTATGGAAAGCTAAGGAGGACGCCAAATGGCAATTGGACATCGAGGAATTAAAAACCCTTATTAAGCCGAACACTAAGTTAATCATTATAAAGTGAGGTTTCACTGGAGTTTTGGATTCTGTTATCATTTCATTAACCAGCATACGTAGCAACCCAAATAATCCGACAGGCGCCATTGTTCCAAAGTCCATGCTGGAGCAGATACTTCAAGTTGCCGCAGAAAGAGATCTTATGGTCTTGAGCGATGAGGTCTACAGACCATTGTTCACCGGCATAAGTCCAATGGATTCAGAATTCCCTCCTTCAGTTCTATCGATGGCCTATCCCAAAGCCATCGCGACTGGATCTCTGTCGAAAGCGTATTCCCTGGCTGGAATCAGGGTCGGTTGGATTGCCTCTCGGTCTCGAGACATCATTGAAGCTTGTGCCCGGGGGCGAGATTACACGACGATTTCGGTGAGCCAGATAACTGACCAGATCGCTAGCTACGCTCTAGGCCCGGATTGCATACACAATTTGCTTGGCCGCAACATCAAGCTTGCGAAGACTAATCTCGATATCCTGGAGCGCTTCATCGAGCAGCACAGGTGGGCGTTTGAATGGGTCAAACCGGTAGCAGGAACAACTGCCTTCATCAAGATTTCTCGGGAGGGTCGAGAAGTAGATGATGTCTTCTTCTGCAAGCTGCTACAACAGCAGACCGGTGTAATGCTTTGTCCTGGAAGCTATTGTTTCGGAGGCGGCAAAGATTTCAAGGGCTATGTTCGTATTGGTTATGTTTCCGAAACTGAGGTTCTGAAGGAGGGAATCGCAAAGCTGAAGACGTTCATGCGAGAAGGATACAGGACAGTACCAACGGTAGATTAAACGTATAGGATACACTAAAACACTAATTCAGTGTACCTCATTTCTTTTGTCCCATCCGGATAAATTATGAGCTCTTCAATTACTTGACATGTGATGAAGCTTTTCCCGGGTTGGCATCCTAGATGGGAATCGTTCCGCCAAGGATCTGGCAAGGCTTGTGTGCATCATACCTGCTTCCTCGTACCAACCACGGATTTCACGTCGTGTGCCAACTTACAAACTCACCAGCTCGACCCTCGACGACTCGCGCAATATCTGACGGCGGCACTTGGATACCCTGTCATATATCTCCCCGGAAAGAACGCCGCAAAGTCGTACTTGGACCTTGTACCCCCCAGCGCCGAGTCTTCTTGATCTGGAGACAGCAGTGTTGAAAACCAACGACAGTATATAAGCTGCGGACGCTCTAGGAAAGAGCGCAGTGCCACGATGATGTCGGGCGAAGCATGGTTGTACCTCCTAGCGGTACTAATAAACGCTGTGAACCTTTTCCTCCAAGTGTTCTTCACAATTATGTACAGCGATCTGGAATGGTATGTGCAACACCCCACATCTGGCATGATGATGCTTGGGAACGAGCCTTGAACAACTTTGGTGAAGGAGCAATGTCACTGTATTCGAACAGCATATGTGCTGTCTTACTCCAACGTGCCAGAACATGCCAAATAGGCTAACAGGCTTTGGGCTCCATAGTGATTACATCAACCCCATCGATCTATGTAACAGGCTCAACACCTACATCGTTCCAGAAGCCGCCGTACATGGCTTCCTGACTTTCCTCTTCCTTATCAACGGATACTGGATTGCCCTAGTCTTGAACCTACCTTTACTAGCCTTCAACGCGAAAAAGTGAGTCTACTGGGAGAGTGGAAAAGAGGCATTCGAAGGTAGAGGCTCATGTTGTGGCAGAATTATCGACAAGAACCACTTGCTCGACGCGACAGAGATCTTCAGGAAGTTGAATGTGCACAAGAAGGTACGGCATCCTTATTTGGAATATCTGCCAGACCATCTTGCCTCCGGGGGGCGCATGAGTTCAAGAGGCTGACAATCGACATTCCTGGATATATAGGAGTCGTTCATCAAGCTTGGCTTCCACCTGATCATGTTCTTTTTCTATCTATACAGGTGGGTTTTCTTAAGCTTATCCCCTCGGCAAACACTGGCGACTTACTCGATCTGACAGTATGATCGTGGCGCTTATTCGAGACGAATCCCATTGACTACGGGCGGAAACAAGCAGGAGTATGCACGGCTCCGGCGGTCGCTCTTGAGCCTTGAAGAGCCCCGCCATTGGACAGCCAAAGGAACTTGTCGAAGAGCAAAGCTCCTGCGTTGTTTAGGACAGTCGAGCCGAGGCCAGCATAGGGCGTGAAGCAGATGGTGGGAGTACAGGGTCTCGCACATGGTGGAAACATTAGCAAAGCTTTGTGAAAGCCATGAGAGACATTTCCTGTCCTATCTTTCCTTGTATATCATCAGGTTGTCAGTGTAATGTCTGCAATGATAGATACCCTCGGATATCTGGACGAAGGAATTGGGCGGACACCAACGTCGAGTCAAATAAACAGTACCTTCATTGAACCTTTGGATAATAGTGATTGAGTTTCAAAAGCATGTGAAACTCATACTCCACTGACTGCTGCGGAGTGACTTCAAGTATGAGAGCGGGTCTTCCCGTCGCAATACTTTCGTAGAGCAAAATTCCTGAACAACCAGTCTACACTGCGCTCAACGTGCCCAATTCCGTGGTGCACTGAACTGCATACAACCACAGAGGCGACTCGAACTCGCCATGTCGTTACTTGGTGCTGGATACGCATCCAGTGATGAAGATTCACCCTCCTCATCTGGCAAGGCCACCAACCCAGTCTCTGCGACTGCAGTGGTGGCCGCCCCAGATGTATCCTTAGATGTTTGGTCCTACCACATGCTACGATATTCGCCCCTGCTAACATTGAGTAGGATCCTATGCGCCTTCAAATGATGTTGGCTAAACCTACGGACACCGCCCTTACCTACAATGTCCCCTACGCCGATCTTTCACGGCCAGCGCAAGGCCCTGCGAACCCATTTAAAAGCACTGATGGCAATGTACTCAAGCGCAAGAACGTTCTGACTGGATATGCCGAGGAAGCGGCCGTCAGTGATGCTACATTCACTACACAGCACAGGACTTTCCAAAGTCTTGGCTACACCAAAGATCCCAGTGCGAACGGCGCATATGTTGGCGATCTGGCCAAGGCCCAGAAGTTCGGCGGTAGGGATGTCGTGCAGATGCGGCCTTCAAAGGAGGCAAGTGAGGCGCTGCGCCGGAAGAGGCAGAAGAAGGGTGACCCAAGTATAGTCGATGGTGAGGGTGCATATCGAGGTCCTTGGGCTAGGTATCAGGATGAAGAGCTGGCATACGAGGACGAGGCCGCTATAGCAGGGGAGGAACTAGCCAGCGACGAGGAATACATTGAAGAAGCTATCGTTCCCGCGAACATGCAAGCCATGACGAAGGCAAGCACAGATTACCAGGACGACGTCGCCAACACCGAAACAACCGAGTTCCACGGCTCAGCACAATTCGACTACCAAGGTCGGACGTACATGCACGTACCTCAGGACCTAGATATAGACCTACGGAAAGAGCCCGGAACACAGAAGAACTACGTACCCAAGAAACAGATCCACACCTGGAAATCCCACACCAAGCCCATCACCGCCCTCCGCTTCTTCCCCAACTCAGGCCACCTCCTCCTCTCCGCCTCCGCAGACAGCAAAGTCAAGATCTGGGACGTCTACCACGACCGCGAGCTCCTTCGCACTTACTCCGGACACACCAAATCCGTAACCGACATAACCTTCAACAACAGCGGCACGCACTTCCTCACCGCCTCCTACGACCGCCAAATGAAGCTCTGGGACACCGAATACGGCAAATGCGTCTCGCGCTTCACGACCGGCAAAATCCCGCACGTCATCCGCTTCAACCCGTCCGCAACCTCTGGCCACGAATTCCTCGCCGGCATGTCCGACAAAAAGATCGTCCAATTTGACACCCGCTCCGGCGAAATGACCCAAGAATACGACCACCACCTCGGCCCCGTCAACACCATCACCTTCGTCGACGACAACCGCCGCTTCATCACCACCTCCGACGACAAGTCCCTCCGCGCTTGGGAATACAACATCCCCGTGCCCATCAAATTCATCGCCGAACCCTACATGTACAGCATGGTGCGGGCGTCCCCCCATCCGTCGGGCAAATACGTCGCCTTCCAGTCCGGCGACAACCAAATCGTCGTGTATGCGTCTACGGACCGGTTCCGCCAGAACCGGAAGAAGAGTTTCCGCGGGCATAATAATGCGGGGTATGCGATTGATGTGAGCGTGAGTCCGGACGGGCAGTTTGTCATGAGTGGCGATAGTGGCGGGTTTGTGTGTTTTTGGGATTGGAAGACTTGTAAGATGTGGCATAAGATGGTGGCGAGTGATGGGCCCGTGGTGGCGGCGCAGTGGCATCCATTGGAGAGTAGTAAGGTTGCAACGGCGGGGTTGGATGGGTTGATTAAATATTGGGATTAGGGGGGGTGCGGAAGTTAGTATCCGGATGTGTAGATGGTGGCTGGACAAGATAGAGGATTGCTGTCACTAGTATGGTCGGAAGCTACGGATGGGTATTATGCTGTACCGTGATACTATTCCTGACAGTAACTTCCCAAGCTATGCTCCCTAATGCAGTCCCTGTCCATGCTCAATTGATCGAACCAAACTCCCAAGCTCCCTCACGTCCCTTCCTAATCCTCCATGCCCGAAATTTCCCCTCCTCATCAGAAACTCGCCATCTCGATCCACGCTCCTACAAACCCCAACTCCTGCCCCTTCGGCCCCTTCATAATTTCCTCAAACTCCATCAAACTCAGCTTCCCTGGCCCACCTCTCTTCTCATCCTCGGCTTCGATCCGGTCCAGCAAGGCCAGATGCTTGAGTCTGTCGCGACTGGGTGGAGTCGGGGAACCGGGGAGGCTGGCGTCGAAATCGGAGGAAGTATTCAAGGTGGCAAGACGGGAAGAGGGTGTGGATTTGTGCTTTTTGGTTTGCGTTGGGTTTGTGGATGGGGTGGTGGGGGGTGGGAGGTCGGAGAGGCTGTTGGGGCGGTTTTGGGGGAGGGTGGGATCGGGTGTAGTTTCGGATGAGGCTGCTGCGGCTGGGGATGAAGGTGAGGCTTCAGCTTTTGGCGGAGGTTCGTCTGCAGATGTGGAGGGGGTTGCGATCGCGTAGCCGGACTCTTCGAGAAGTTCTTCAAGGGGTTTGTGAAGGATGGCTTCCTCGAAGGTGGGATCTGCGTCGTTGAAGGCGGCAACGGCGCTGTGGAGTTCCGCTGCTATTCCAGGATATTCCACAGCTGGTGCGACGATTTCTTCGGGCTCTTTAGCTTCTTGACTAGGCTGCGAAGCATTTTCTGCGCGCTGCTCGTTGCCTGTAATATCCGCAGTTGGATCACGACTGCGGTCCTGCAGTGGGGCAGATGACTCGGTCTTGGAAGTGCGCGCCCGGTCTGGTAATGACTCCCGCCATTGCCTGGCTTGAGCGGCAGCCATCCTGTTGTTCGCATCAGTTGTATAGCGTGAGATCTGCGTTCGCCACGTCTTCCTTTCGGCTCTTGTGCGGACAGCTTCTACGGCAAGATCTTCTCTCTTCCGGAACATTGGATCCAGCAGCTCGTTGAGTCCTTCCTGCGTAACTTGATAGAGGATCTCTCTTCCCACATCTTTCTCAGCTTCAGGGACCTCGTACCCACCCCATCGTTCTCCCACAGGGATACTGCGGGATGACATCGAGGTATTGGATCGGGTCTCATATTCGCCATCTGTAAGATCGTCCTGAAACCGGACTTTTGACGATGATCTAGATCTCCGCGAAGGCGGTGAGGAGTCTGTGGGGCTCTGCACGGCAAAATCTCCTCTCTCTTGTCTTAGTTGGGCTTCGACATCCTTTACTTCGGCAAATAGCCAGACTACGAAGCTCATCGCCTCGGGTAAGCTCGGGGGGTCATTTAATAGATCATCGGCCAACTCTTCTGCAAGGGATTCCTCTGACATTCCGTATTTGATGATCAGGACAAAGTACTCTGCGAGGGCCGAATCCGGATAATCTCCAGACTTCCAGCCGAGCTCTGCAATACGCTTTTCAATCGATTGAAGGAGTGTCTCGGCGAAACGTGATTGTAGGATCATTTCCAGAGAAGCCATACGTAATAGTGTCGAATTCTGTGGATCGGAGCGGCCCTTACCTTTCAGAGCCCTGAGATCGTCGAAATCCTCAAAGCCTTCAGGAGCGACGGCACCATTTTCTTCATCAAGGTAGAACTGCCGCCGTTGCCAGTGCTCCCGCATACCTTGCTCCCTGACATCTTGACGCTTCTTACGTCCCTCTTCCTGAATCCTCTGATGGGCAGCGCTCCGAACTTTGTCGCGGTCAACCTGATCCACGTCCCGAAGGGCGATGTAGCCACCTAAGGCCCTCTCCACGTCCTCAGGAATAAGGTAATCTGGAGGCCAGTTATCGTCTGTCGAGGGCCCGGAACGCTCGAAATTGCCATCGACCTGACCGTTCATTCTCTCCGGGCCATCATGGCTTCTATCTCTCTCTAGGTGTTCCCGCAATTCTTCCTCTACTTCAGCCATCACTTGTGCCTCCACGTCCATTTGAGATGATTGAAACACAAATACCGGCGGAGCAGTACTGGGGTCAAGCATTGAGTCCGATGCCCTCCGCAATGGCCCGCCCACATTACCGAACCTAGATCTTTCGGCAGCATCGGCAATAACTTCGTTATGGTCTCCTAAGTCTTCACCACTCTCTCTCACCACACCCTGATTATCAGTTATCACATGGTCTCCATACTCATTCCTTGTTTTGCCTTGCCCTGTCCTCGATCGCTCGCCTGGTGGTATGGCGCCTGGGAATGCTGAACTAATTGGCTGACTACTGAGGACTATGTCTCTCGGCCCTCCACCTTCGAGAGCATCTTCTTCCATTCCTGACACCATATCTCTCGTCAACTCTTTGTTGAGCGCGTAGAAAGCTCTGAACATCCGCAGAAAATCTTTCCTATCCACATAACCATCGCCATCAATGTCATAACCCTGGAAGATTCTCTTGAGCCGCTCATCTTTGCTTTTGCTATTCAAGCTCGCGAGACCCTTCAAGAACTCCTCAAAGCCAATGAGTCCATCACCATTTGTATCGTAGAAAGCAAACATGCGATCATAAATCAGATTTGGTGGCGGAGGACGTATGCCTGCATTGGGTACGAAACATTTGTCGAATGTTCGGCGATCAATGGCCATATTGAAGGGGTTAGGATCTTCCACCCATTCAGTTGCTGCAAGACAGCGGAATTGATCCCACAAAGCCTCAATCTCTGGATTCTCAAAGCCTGTTTCCCTACAGAACCTTAAGCTGAGCTCACGAGATAGGTGCTGCTGAAGGGTAGATGGTTTTCCAGGATACCAGACCGGTTGTGCTTGTCGAGGGTTGCCTAGGAAAGGAGCAGGAATGCGAACTTTGTAGAAGAGATGCGTCTTAGGATGTATCTGCATTGCCTCGCATTGCTCGCACAAATCGAAGTCGATACAGTTGGCGCATCGATATCGTATGCCCCGGATCGGCATCATACTGCAGCTATTACAAGTGACACCCCGATGAACATAGCCCTCTCTCTTTGCTTGATCCTCGGCGATGTGGTAAAGTAAATTCAGTAGACTCTGTCCTTCTTTTCGAGAATCATCGCTAGGCTCTCCGCGCCACGAATGCTCGCTCTCGAGATCCACCACTGTCTCCCGGCCATCTAACTCATTTACTGCCGGTGGATTATCCTGGGCCCCATCGGGAGCAGGGGCGGTCTCTCGTTGAGCGCGCAGTTGCTCTTGCACTTGCTCTCGCGCTCGCTCCTGGAACCGCAGCACTCTTTGCGGATGATAGTCCAGTACTCCACTACTGTACCGTTGCATTGAAGCAACAACATTTTCTCCGGAGAAGCCTCCTTCCGTGAGTTCGTCCTGAAGCAGTTGTCCGGCTTCATCCGTGATGTCAAGAGCACTACCAAGGGGCAGCTCTTTAGCAAAGAAGGCGTCGAGAAATGTTTCTTCGAGTCTCTGTCTTGCTTCCACAGCTTCTAAATGATTCAGGCCAAGCTCGAGTTCGAAGTCTGCAATGGTTGGTAGCGCACCAGGCATTAAGGGTATCTCGATCAGCTGATCGGCTGAAGTGGGAAATCTAAACATGCCATAAGGACCATCAGGGAGAGGGGTAGATCCCGTTACGATGATGGGAGTAGGATGTTCGTTAGAGACCCGCTGATCCGTGTTTTCGCCTTGCTGGTCCCGGTTGCGCCGACGAGCATTTGGTCTATGGAGGGCATTTCGACGTCGCAATGACCGAGGTGTCGGCCGATGGTCTGACCAGAAGTTGCTATGTATGTAGTAGATGCTGCATCCTGCCGCAAGAGCTGCCAAGGCAAGTATGGCTGGGCGATACCTTGCAAGTGACGAAGATGAGTTGGAGGCTGATGAAGCCATCTCTAAGTCGCGGGCTGAGCCGCTTAACACAGCGATCCGCCCTTATTCATCCAGTTCTGGAGGCAACATGGCGTGCTGCACCATCTCAGCGATCAGCTTGATCTTCTTATCATTCTTGTCTAGTTGAAGTGACAAGTTGAAGCAGGCTTGGATGAAGAATGAGACTTGGCATCAGGCGCGCGGCATTGAAGATTGCCGTGATTGCCTTCTGCATTAGCGCTCATTCGCCAAAATAAGCTTATATTCTAGCGTTCTGCAGAAATTGCCACGTCGTGGTCGCGTGCGTGGTAGGTCTGACTCTGACCTTTTGATGCTTCCCTTGTAACAGTGAATCATGGTGTGTAGACATTCAATCGTTGTCCATTTAATGTCTTTCTCTGTTTCATGACGGCAACCGGTACAGAGGGTCTTACTGAACTACCTTATGGGTTTGGATGGCAGCGGTTGCACATAGGCGACAGAGGATGAGGGAGGATGCTGGGCTTGGGCTTTTTCGCAGCATTAGACATCTTTCCTGCGGGTCCGACAACAGTTATAGCTCTGGGTCGAAGAGAAACCTCACTGGCTAGCATACAGTAACAAAACAGCAAGTTAGAAGTCGATCGGAATGGCATGAATTACTAAGGGCACTTTGCAACCATTATCCATTCCAAAATCACCGTGTACTTTATTCGTAGATCTTGACCTCGTTTTCGTCAGCATCGTAGAGTCCTCGAATAGACCCCCAGTAGTCAGACCCGGCACAGGATCTCGCCATGTAGAAGACCGAACCAGCCGTCTTCTTCCGCCGTCCACTGCCGCCACGCCTCCGAAATGCGAACAAGCTCATTCTTGGTAGCGAATCCGCCCTCCACTGCAGACGTGGCAAGAGAGGAGGAGAGAACCCGTTCCGCCCATGCCCCGCCCCACCAAGCCCGTTCTTCTGGGGTGCTATAGCACCAAGCGCTGGCGGTGCTAGTGATCTTAGTCCTGTCGTAACCAGCCTGCCGCGCCCAGGCGAGGAGCCGGCGAGCAGCATTCGGCTCGCCCCCGTTGAAGCGGGCCACACGGTCATATAAACGTAGCCAGTCACTTATGCCTTCGTTCTCGGGGAACCATGTCATGGTGGCAAAGTCGGTCTCGCGGGCAGCAACTATACCGCCCGGCTTAGTGACGCGACGCATTTCCCTCAGTGCCTTGATGGGATCGCGGATATGCTGCAAGACTTGGTGGACGTGTACGATATCGAAGGTGCCATCTGGATATGCTAGTGCATGTATATCTCCAGCCACAAACTCAATATTGTGAACTTCACGCTCTTTGGCCGTTGCTCGAGCCTGCTCTAATACATCCGGGACTGACTCCATTCCCGTCACACGCCCCTGAGGCACCAACTTTGCAAAGTCGGTGGTGATAGTGCCGGGGCCACAGCCGATGTCAAGGATATGCATATGCGGCTGGAGTAAGTCCAAGAGATAGGCAGCTGAATTCTCGGCGGTGCGCCATGAGTGCGTCCGTAGCACAGACTCTTGGTGGCCGTGGGTATAGACGGATCTCTGTGCCATGGTCGGTACAAAGAAATAGTAGATCAAGAGCTATGCGAAGGACATCAAAGTCATCGAATAGAAAGGCATTGGGATAATTCGAAGCTTTTAGGAATGGAAAATGCAAAGGGTGTCTCAAGATACTATCTGAAGCGCCACAGAAAATAAGAGGCTTCCTTGTTACACCAAGGATCCTTTCTACCATGAGATGATCAGCGTGTTCTTAGACGAGTCATGAAATGCTACTGGTAGAGCAGAATCAGTATGGCGAAATTACCGTAATCTACTGATAGTAGTTTGAGCACATGCACTGCACATGCTTTGAAATATGAATTTTAATGAAGGATTATGACCAATACCCTCATCCTTTGGCGGTCGAATGGGCTATCATACCGCGCTAAGTTACGCTAGCAACTACAGGCCGTACCAGCGGTCTCTGAGGAGTCTCCTCTAGCATCTCATCCTCCTCTTCCAGCCAATTATCTTCGCCCGGTCCTTCGCCCACTACACGTTTCCAGATCCCTTCCCATAAGCCCTTCTTTTGCGCCATAGCCAGGACCATAACAACTGGTAAATGCCACACACTAGCCCAGAACAAACCCCTCGCACTTCCTTTGTGGCCTTCTCTTCTCCAGAACTTCCACGCCTCCCTCACGACCCAGGCGTTGACCACGCTGCTGGTGACCAAAAACCCCTGATCCGTAACGCCGACCCACCACAGCCCAATGCATATTGGAAAGAGCAGCAACGAATATCTGAAAGCTACACGGCCATTCATTCTCGGATTAACCCACACCAGCATCCTGTATCCGGCGTTCTTGTACTCCTCTCTGATCGGCCAGCTGAGCGCATTGAAGTGCGGAAATTGCCAAGCGAAGAGAAGACCCGCAAGCAGCCAACCCCCGATGTTTTCTTCTCCCAGCAGAAGCTCTTTCCAGTCGCCGCTACCTGTGGCACTCTGACCGGCACCAGCTGCCCAGCCCATAAGGGGTGGTATACCACCTACAATGGCACCCACCCATGTATTGATGACCGAAATCCGCTTCATAGGCGTATATACCCCGGCGTAGAGGACTATGTTCAATCCCCCCAAGAAGGCAACGGTAGGATTGACCCCGAACCATAAGCCTCCGACTCCAACAACTCCGGTGATACCTGCAAAAATCAGTGCGCCTCTCTTCCCTATCAAGCCTCTGACCAATGGACGATTCCGCGTCCGACTCATTTTGGCATCATGTTGTGGCTCCAGAAGCATGTTCAGAGCATTGGCCGAGGCACAACAAAGTGCCGTGCCCGTTGTGAGGAAGGCGAGAGTGAGGGTAGAGAGGGAGGGAGATATGGTAGTCGAAGGTAGTAACACTGCGGGGACTGGGTAGAGAGAGTATGCTGTTGCCGTAGTAAGAACAATGAGAAAAGACAGGCGCGGTTTTGACAGGGAGAGGCAGGTAGTGAGGAGACGCCTTAGGGAACTCGGTGGTAGTGTAGTCGATAGGGTAGACAGGCGGGACGAAGCATCTAGAGGTATGGACGGTTCTGGATCTATAGGAGCGTTTGCTTCTTCTTTTAAACGCTTCCGTCGACGATGCGGTAGCTCTGATGGTGAAAGCGAGGATATAATCTCTTCTGAGATCTTCAGGGGAGGTGAATCGTCCTGATGCGGCGCGCCTTCCGCAACCACTGCCTTTGGTTCTTGTTCAGTGTTCCCGCCTTTTGTACTCCATATCATAGCCGTCTCTGATGAACCTCTTTCCGGGGCACTGATGAAGCCATTGGCGGAGAAATACTCTCGTCGGAATGGCCCTCGTCGAGGTAGTCTTATAGTAGTTGCATCTACGCTAGGCGTTGCGCTGGAGAATGCTCGCCTTGTGGTGCGCGAGCTTCGTGTCGAGAATCGCAGGAGACAGCTCAAGCATATTGATTCCGGCTCAAGCAGCCTCAACCTTGCTGGCGTGGGCCGGGGGATCATGCTCGTTGTAGAGGCAAATAATACGGAGCATGAGATCACAGGCATTGGATTGCCATGGAGGTTCCGCTACGGTTAACATAGGAGAGGAGAGTGCAGATCCAGGCGTGTGACAGGGCTGGGGGCAATCTGGAGGACCTCAAAAAACAAACGAGGATTGCAAACCATCTTTCATAATACACCAAGCTGTATAAATATACTGCTGAAGAGCTTTATGAACACATGGCTGACAGCCTTCTAATATATTCTCTATTATTATTATACCGTTGTTCTGTCTCAAGTCTGAAAGCTGCAGTTCCCAACGGTATAGCCTGCTTGCGTACATCAGACAATTATGCATGATACAACGTTGATGGGATTTCTGGCTTGAACACCTCTTTGATTAATTGTGTCCAAATATGTTTTACGTTGTCAGTAAACTATTCTGGCCCAATAGTCCACCGCCCTTTATGCAGACTCAAAATGAGGGTTAGGTCAACACAGTGGATGTATTTGAAGCTTCATTCACGGATTATAACACGTCATCCTTTATAGCCTCAAATCTCAACACCACTTTTTAGACGAGAATGTCTCTGTGCGATTGTTTCCTTGAAACCACTGAGCCCTTTTCCAGCACTTCTCTCTGGTGTTTTATCAGATGTCAATGGTCTAGTCATGGCTAAGGATGCTGTTGCCATTGGTTACCTCCTTACGAACCAACGGACCCCATTTTATCTTGTAGATTGTGCTAAGGTCTCGCATGAGACTAAGTGGGATCCTTGGCCAGCACCCAAGCCCTTCAAATATAGCGTTGACCACCTGCTTTCTCAAGCATTGGACGTGGTTGAGAAGAGGAATGACGCAAACCTTGAGAACTCTCTCGACCGTCTTACCCTTCTAAAAGCCTCCAGTTCCAAAAAGAGCAGACGACGACGCCCTAGGAAGATGGAGCTATACAGCATCCGTTCACCCAGCACACTGCCATTCAAGCTGCATCTGTGGATAGATCCAGGTTCAAAGGAGGTCATGGCGCGCAAGAATGGGCAGTGTTGTTCATTGGCATCGTTCCTAAAAAGATACCCGCCAGTGCCTTTGGACGAGGACAGGCTGAAAGAACTTTGGCAAGCGTGGGTATTCAATGCTCAGGCACTGGAGCTTCAGAAGCTCCCCCAAAGCTCCTATGACGACTTAATGCGAAGATGGTCGACACTAAAAGGCTTCCGCTTCCTCGACCTGCCAGGGGAACTCCGAAACAAGATCTATCGCATTGCGACGATGGGTCCAAGCCAAAACCCAATCCGAGACCAACAATATGCCCGTCCGTCTTGGCCACGTTTTGCCGGACTGTCTAATCGAAATCTTTTCCACGTCAACGAGCAAGTCAGGAAAGAGACACTAGCGATTGTCTGGTCGAGAACCACAGCCTGCTTCAGCCCACGCCGCAATTTGAAGCTTCTCCCATATCACTCTTTCCTACTTAGACAAGATTGCCTTCAATCTATCAAAGTCTACGCCGATCTCCCGAGGCTTCTCGACTTCTTCGGCGCCCCGGTACATCCAGAGTGGAGGCCCCACACTGCACTTGCCGCGGCGTTGAAAAACCATCTTAACCTGCAGCATATTCGGATCCAAGTTTCTTACGACCCTACGCTCAGGTGTCAAGCTCCCCATGAGCCCGGATGCCAGAGGATTGTTTGTGGATGGATCCTCGCAGCAGCCAAGGACAACATCAAACACATACGTCACATCGAGATGGTGGGCTTCATCGATAATAAACAAACAGCAGCCTTCCTGAACGGTATAGATCGTGAGCGAAAGGGTTTGACTGATGGAAAAGAGGAGGTTATGGACTGGGAAAACACCCAATGGGTATAGTAAGTGCGAAAAATCTCTCAGACTATTGGCAATCTGCTGACGAGCTACAAAGCCCACCACCGTGCCTCTGCGAACGCCGTTGTCCTTTGATCCACAGTTTCAACTTCCAACGCTGACAGCATCTTCTGCACACGTCTCTGTGTAAATCAATGGAACTATCTGAACGACTCGCTCCTATTACCTTAATTCGAAATGTGGGGCTGCATCGTATGGCTAAGGGCTGCTGGAAATTAGCAATGGATACCACATCTCAGATATTTCTGCTCCGAGACATTTAATCAATGGGGAGTTGTCCTTGCAGAAGCTTAGTCAATCAAGAGTTGACTATACCACCGCGATAAAAGTGAAACGCCGTTCTGTGCGAAATGTCAGTTTGAAGCGTTGCTCGCGAAGCCTGTTGTGATATGTCCATTTCAAGTAGGTCCTGTAATACATATCTCATCTCCTCGTCGTCTTCCAGGTCTATCGAGTGAAGTCATTGTCCCTATCTCACCTCCTTGGCGTGATCATCAAACTCAGCGGTGTTTTCATCCTCGATATCCCTAACAGCAGAAAGAGATCTAGAAAGCCACCAAATGGGTATCTGCCAAAATCTAACCCAGTGTTATCATCTGCGCTATTTGGAATAACTGGATGTTCATCGCAGTAACAAATTGCGGCCGAGGGTCCCTAAATGTCTTCACTCGAAAATACCGCTTCCCTAGATGCAGCGCCTGCAACGATGAAGATACTCTCCATTCCCCTTCCTCACCCATAGCGCCTTAAAACACATTCTCAAATTTCAGGAAGACCAAGATCAAAATTAGCTATTCTATGCTACTGTACAAGCCATTCAAATTAAATCTATGCCGCTTCTGGCTCCGAACATCCTCCATGCCGTACTCGGCACTTAGAGGGCTGGGGGTTTAGCGGCGCTCCAAGTCGCGGTATCGCCCGAAAATAGTATTACGAACTATTCTCTTTCGAATGGTAAAAAGACCCTTCTACTCCTCCTCTCCGCCATCGGAATGATACTCGAACTCCCTCGGCACCTCCGCCTCCTCCGCACCCTCCGGGTCCTCATCCACAGCGTTCAGGACCCCAACAGCTGCCGCCGCCCCACCCGCTGCAACGGCTGCGGCATCTCGTTGGGTGTATGCGGCGTTGACTCGGTCCTGGAGCGTCTCGGGCGCTGCAGCTGCTTTGACGACTTTCCTAGCCTTGAGTTCCATGAGCGTTTTCGGCTCGGAGGGTTTGTTGTCCGTGAGTAGGATGACACCTCCGGTTGGCTACAACCAGCTTAGTCAGTATGTACCATTTGGACAAATCCGAGTATGACTTGACCTACTTTCTTGACAGGCTCATATCTTCCGCCCTCGGGAAAGCTGATGAATTTCAACTGGGCGGGCAAGACTCGGGACATGTTTTCTAGATCGTAGCCGACTTTCTCCTTCTCCATCTTCTTCTTCAGGCCTTCAGGTGGAGCAGGTGCTTCTTTTTCCTCCTCGCCTTCCTTCTTTTCCGAGTCGTCCTTCTCGCCATCTTTCTTTTCTTCTTCCGCCTTTGAAGGTTCGTCTGTGTCCATCTTGTCGCCAATGTTGCTTATTTTAGGCGTCGTCGGCGTCTGATCAATGTCCATACTCTCGCGTCTCTGTTGCTTCTCCTTCTTCTGGGCTCTCCGCTTGGCTTGAGCAGTGGTAGAGAGCACAGCTGTCTTGACCTTTTCAGGTGCATCTTCGGTCTTTGTCTCTTGTTCTGGGGGGTAGTCGAAAAGGCTTGGCCGGGTTGCACTGTGGAATTTGAAGCTGGGAACTTCCAGATCCTGGTCGATGCCAATGACTGCGGTAGGTGTGAAGCTGAGGGAAAGGAAGTGTGTCAAAGGGAACCAGTACCAGTACTGGGTAAAGACGGTCATACCGACTATGCCGGCCATATTGAGGTTTCCGGTCTGCGTCTGCAGACTAATTGTGCAGTTACGACCGCCGGCGTCAATAATACCTAAGGATATAGCACTGCCGAACTTCGTCATAGCATCCTCGTGCCTATCGCCAATGGCTTTCTGCAAAGTCTTCCTGATTGTCCCGACCTTAGGATTCATTGCCTCGTTCTGCTGGACCATGATCATCGACAATGAGATTAGAGCACCTTGTCGTACGAAATCCGTGGGATCCTTGATCATAGGTTCTAGGAGATCGATCGCCTCGTCAAGACCGGTACCTGCGCAAGATATGCCCAAAGCCATAGCCGCACCGTAACGAACATGAGGATTGTATGACTCGGATAGAAGCTCGACCATGCGGGGGACACTGTTCGGTTTCCGGAACAAAATGAAACCCAAACTCATGACTGCGACTCTTCGAACATCATCGCTAACGTCACTGACAGCCACATGAAGTAGCTTGCGCACTGCTTTGTTGCTGCCAGTGCCGCAGTAGGCAAGTGCGAGTGTCTGAATACCTCCGTATCTCAGGATTGGGTCAGGGTCGTCCAAGAGTCCGTTGACCATAACATCCGCAGCTTCTTGTCTTCCGTACATGATCAAAGCCATCCCTAGGGCAAGCCCACGGACAATCTTCTCGTGTTGCGTATCATGCGCATACTGGATCATGTCCTCTAGCGCCTTGACGTTTCCGGTCCCGAGCATTATAAGCCCCATAGCGATGCCGACTGCCTCGCCATTGAGCGCGGAATCTGTGTAAAGGACATTCTTGAGATCCTCATAGATGGATTCATCCCCTGTAGCCATGCCCGCAACACCAAGGCCAAGGGCACCGCCATGTTGAACGACTTCTTCAGTCGCTTTCTTGAAGTGCTCGCGAATAAGTTCGAGAGCTAGCGTCTCGTGGTTGGCATATATCAGACCGAGAGCATACAGCGAACCTCCCTGGCTGTAAGCCGAGCCTGTGTTTGTCCCTGCTATCTGCTCCTTGGGTAGGTATGGCTCCAACAATTTTTGACCTTGCCCAAGGTTCCCCCTATGAATGACTCCGAGAGCAGCAGTCGCGGTGAACTTCGAC
The DNA here is from genome assembly GCA_000611775.1 of Umbilicaria muhlenbergii. Lineage (NCBI taxonomy): Eukaryota > Fungi > Ascomycota > Lecanoromycetes > Umbilicariales > Umbilicariaceae > Umbilicaria > Umbilicaria muhlenbergii. The sequence goes on from KK106983.1 coordinate 5,403,763, forward strand.
CAGTTGACAGCTTTGCCAAGCCATTCCAGGTTATCACGGAAGAACTTGTCATTGGTAGTGCCTGCATGCATGAACGCGTTCGCGAGCGTCACCGCGGTATGGAAGATAGAATTCCTGGCCTCAAGGCTGTCTTTAATCTTATTTAGGATGTTCATATCGGTGTGATTATTCCGGTAAAGAAACTCCAGATCGAGCTCGATAGACTTTGTTCCTCTTAGAATATCTCTTATTGAATCGAAGGCCTTCTCTGCTTCTGGCGAGATTTGTTCCTTCTTTTCAGGAGAGTCGTTGATCAATGAAGCTGGCGCGCCTGCACTGTCGTTCAGCTCTGAAAGTAGCTGTTCCGTCTCTTGAGTATGTTCGCCATCAACCACGTCCATACGCTCCGCAGTGTCGGCTCCATGACTCGTGGGTGGTTCCGGGGCCTTTGGTAGTTCCTCTCTGACTTTCTTCAAGAACTCCTGAGTACTATTGTCGTACAAATCGAATGCGATTTGATAGGCGACTGCCAAGGATTTGGCATCACCTTTCTTGACCAACTGCGCTAATATTTCAGATGCCATGGTGTGCTCATCTAGATAGACAATACATTTGGCAATCGAGAAGTAGTCTGGCGAAGGAATGTCCCTCAGCAGGTCGAGGATAAGTTTGAGTATCTAAATGGCAAGGCACGTCAGTCTGTGTAACTATACCGAATGAGCACACATTGACCTGCCTCATTCCGCAGTCCGCGTTCCTGCACGACACCCATACATATGTCTAGAACGTATTCCATAAGCTCGTCCGTTTGCCCAACAGAGCTCTCGCCGTGCTGTCTGTTTTTCTCGTCCTTTGTAGCCCGCAATATCACCCGCCGCAGTACGTCCAAGTTCCGAGCCTCAACCGCAATGCCAACGACTTGTCGGTAACGTCCTTCCCGAAAACAACGTTCGAAGAGTTGTTCAATGATGGAATGTAGCTGCTTCTGAATGTCTCGCTGTAGAACCGGGAGGTTAGATTGTGTCCCTTCAAAGCCAGCGTTGCCACCTGCAGGTAACGACGGATCGAATGCCGTTGTTGAGTCCTGACGGGAGAGCAGGGATTTCGAAGGAAGGGTGGATTGAGAGAAAGGAGTGGTTGGTGAGGTCAGGCCTGCGGACGTACTACTGGCGCCATTAGCTATCGAAGGAAAGGCGGTCGTGAGCGGCGGAGGAGGCTGGGTCGCGGTGCTTGCAGCTGCAGCTGGGTTGTGCATGGCGGAAAGGGCAATGTAAGTGTCGACGCATTTGGATATTATGGTGTCCTCGAACTCTCCGTCGTGGTCCAAGTCGAATAGCTTCCCCGCACCCAACGCGAAGTTCATACTCTCGTTGTATTCTTGTAGGTTGTAGTAAACCTTTGCTGCCACGAGAGCCGCGAGCTCCCGCTCCGGGAACGACTCGTCCTCGTAGAGAGCCTCGATTTCTCCCACTGATCCTGCAACTTCGGTCCACAACGAGTCGATTTCCTCGTTCAGCTTCCTCAGAGCAAAGATTTGGAGCTCCGGGTCTGGCTCCGACAGGAATCCCACAACGCCAGCCGCGGACGTTAATCCGACCATCTTGTATATTCTCCCGGTTCACGAGAGATCTTTAGCTTTGATTGGTATTACGTTGGAAGGCAGATCGGATGACTGTCGACAGGCGTGGCGCGAAGACGAGCTCAGTTTGAACTTGTGACGGGGCCCAATCCGGGAGTGTAGATTAAGTAGGTGGTCGAGGGGCGGCGGTAAGCGGAAGAGGGGCGTCAACGACGGATAAGAAAGGAAGTGCTATCTGCAGATGGACCTGACGCCGAAGACTGATGAGAGATGGGAGAGAGAGATTGCACAGCGCGCGAGCTCAGAGGCAGCGGAGGCTTCCGTGGCATCGACAACGCCGGAGCTTACAACGAGCGTTCTCGCTAAGGCGGCCACAGAGGCTACACCGCTTTGGGCGGATGTTTCACGGTTCAGTAGGGCCGAGGGGGGGCAGAGTCAGAGCATGCTTAAGCTGTCAGCGGAAGGAGCAGGATTCAGTGTGCCTGACGCCTGCGTGGGCTGCTCTTTCTGCTTTCTAGTATCGCCTGCAATACGTCGCCCTGGTGGTCGTTGTAGATGTGTAGCTGCTAGTGTGACATTGCTCCCGGAAAGTACGCGACGCCAGGCAGGAGCTGCGAATAATTCTGTCCTCTCGAAAAGCTATACAACAAAGAGCGCAAACGCCTGCGCGGCAACGAGACGACATCGACCAACGCCCCCGACAGGCCCAGCTGCGCATTGTAGGATAGCGACAAGACCTTCGAGACAACCGCAGTAGGGTAGTGCCTCCTCCCTGCCTTGCCAGACCACAGCATCCTCGCGCAACACTTGCGACCATACTCAATTGACCACGGCACAATTCTATGACAACTTGGAGGATCGCAGTGGAAGGCACTGGAAGGAACCGCTGCGGTGTCGTAAAAAATAGCAAACAAAGAAAAGCTGTGTAGAGCGTCCACGCAGGCATGGATCTAAGATCAATCATCAACGCCGATACCTCGGGTGCGGCCCCAACAAGGGCAGCTCAAACGGCAGACATCCCAGCTCTTCAAGGTTATCAGCATCATCAGCAGAAAGCCCAGAGTAGCTATGAACTGCCACCGTCAAGCTATCACGGGTATCCCCAGGCGAGGCCAGCGCAGCCACCACCCATCCATCCGCCAAATGACTTCCGCTCGCCTGGAGGAACAGCGCCGTATACTGCGGCTCATTCACCTTACCAGCAGACACCGCCATCATCGCAGAGCGCAAACCAATATCCATTCCCTCAGGCTCCGGCTCAGAGCCCCTCTCAAGCTCCTCAAGCCCCACATTACCAACCACGTCAGGGCCAATCATCTCCAATAACTGCGGGATATCAGTCGTATGGGCCACAAACGGCAACTCCCTATACACCCACCGCCATCGCTCCTGGGAGTCCTCCGTATACCCATCATCAACGCCCTCAGTCCTCACACTCCACCTCTACCCCAACTTCGGCGCAGAGTCAGGCACCAGGACCATACAACCACAGAGAGAGCCCCCTTGCCACACCATCTCAAGGGAGCGTATCGACACAGTCTCACCCATTCCAGAATCATCACTCTCAGCCTGCGACACCTTTAGGACCACCAGTAGGATTCAACAAGGCCAGCAGTGGTCTGTCCCGAGAAACCTCAGGCTCATATGATCACCAGCGCAATCATTCGGGAGGATCTTACCCCTACTCGCAGGTAACAGCACCATCACCGATATCGCAACCATATGGGTCTTCGGCAGCATCGCCGGTTGCGTATGGTCCCAGGCACTCCTTACCTGACATTCATGATCACCTCACTCAAGAAGATCGAGAGCGAAGTTTAAGCGTCAGCCCTAAGACTAGACTTCCGAGCCAGACGATGATGGAGCCGCTAGAAGTGACCCAAAGCGCACGAGAACCGTGGATCACGCAAGTGACCCCTGCTAAACGCAAAATGACTGAAGATTCACCGGACCAGCTGCGACCGCGAGAACTTGACAATCGCTACGCGCTTCATGATCCTCCGCTTCAAGGGTTTGATGATAGATCCACATATCATAATCAAAGACAGCAATCTGCGCTTGCAGATGGTAGCATCATGAATGGGGCTATGAATCGACCGCATGTAAATGAGCAGCCGATGGATTTACATGGATTGCCATCTAGCGAAAGACATGCACAGATCAACACAACCTCACCCATCATGACACCAAGTGCGGATTCAGTGCTAGCCACGAGAGAGACAAGTCGTCCTGGATCCCGGGAACAGCCAAGTTCTGCATCTTCCTCAGTCACGCCGTCTCACCAACAACCGTTGACTCCGAGAGCTCAGTCCAACCGTCAGACGCCGACATCGCAAACGAGTCCAACACCACCTGCGTCGCAAAATTCCGCTTCCGCTTTCGCTCCACCAGCTCCTCCAAAGATGACAATGCAGTATTCCACCATTAAGCATGAAGCAGGAGTCTCTGTAGCTTCTGCTAGCTCACCTGAACAACCTTCAAGAAAGAGGCCGCGACACGACGAGCCTCCAATATTTGCCCGCAAAGCTAGTCGGGGCAACCCCCTTTTGCCAAACAAACGTCCATCGGCACCGAAAAGTGCCACTCCAGTGAAGCAGGAGCTGTTGTTGAAGCAAGAACCTATGGAAGCTAAACCTCCGGCGGCTCTAATCTCTTCCTTGACTGCAGTGAAAGACGGCGCCAATGGCAACGCCGTACCAAGTCATGATATTCCTCTACCCAAAGGGCAACCGGAGCTTGGAGATCACGGCCCTCTGGGCCCATGGGAGTCAACCATATTGGGTAGCGTGATTCCGCATGAGGACCTTACTAGAACAATCTCGGATTGGTTATTCCAACAAGTTGTCACTCGGGAAGATGTTGGCACAGGACCCGCAGGAGGTGGGCCTGGTCAAGGCGCCATTTTGGAAATCGAAGCCAAGATTGGGCAAATAATCGACCTGAATAGGGGCGAACGACTCCGCCTTCCCGTATTGACAGAATGTGTCATCAGTCAAAACGATCCCAGCATCCGAACTAAATTCGAGAGCTCCATGACCGAGGTATGTATATCACACAAAATCCTGAACTCGACCAAAACTAATCTCAACGTGCTTCTTCCAGTCTCAACACCGCACCCTAAACGTTTTCCTCAATAAAGCCCTCCTCAGCTCCCAACCCCCCAAACCAACCCCCACAGCCGCCTCCGCGGCCCCCCACAAACCCCGCATCCCCATGTCCTACGTCCACACCCGCGAATGCGACGCCAGCTACGACCTCAAACCCACCAGCTACCACACGCTCCCCCCCTCGGTACGCGCCCTCATCAACCCACGTCACCGCCCCCGCGTACGCATAACGACGGATCAAAAAACCGGCCGCGAACTCGCCAAGATCATCAAGATGCGGGTCGCGGACATTGAAATCTACAGCCCGCGCACGCTGTTCGATTGGCGGGTGAGTGTGAGTTTGGAAATGAACTATGAGGGCGACATGCGGGATTTGGAGGAGGCGGTGGGGGAGGCGGGGAAGAGGGCGGATCGGAACAAGGATCGGATGAGTTATAAGCATCTGGCTTATCAGATTGATTTGACGCAGGTTACGCCCGCTGAGGTACGACTTGCCCTTTTAGATGCCTCTGTAGGATTATTAATTTTCATGGGTCGGTGGAGCTAATGCTGGAATCTCACAGGCTACGTCCAAGGCGGATAAAGTGCACGAACTCGAAATCGAAGTCTCGTCGGCTGAAGTCCGTCGGCAGGGCTTACTGGCGCAGAAGGGCGAGATTAGCCAGTATGAGGATCATCTTATCAAGGGGTTTGTGGACAATGTGAGGGTGCTGGCGAGGCATTGTCAGTGAGAATAAAAAGTTCTTGGCGGGGGCATGGCGGGGGGTTTCCTCGGTGCTATGAATTAACATTGGTATTCCGGTGGCTCTATCTGGATAGGAGGTCTCTGTGCTAGCAGGCGGACTTCAAGCGGGGGGAGGGTGGTTGGGCTTAGTAGCTATATCATATGGAGTCTAGATACCCCAATTTTATCGCTTTGGTTTCGAAGCCTGCTGGAGAGGTTGTGTGTACCGTTCTTATAGTGGTATTCTTGGAATGCCGCGGAGGTGTAGAGGTTTCATTGCGGATAAAGATAGGTAGAAGGGTTTTTCCCCGGAAGGCAGGAAGATCACGTTGATCGGAAACGATGTTTTCTATTCTACTGTAATTTGAGATTGTGCTCTCCTCTACTGGAGTGGGGAAGGGGTGTGTAGAAAGTATTGAGGGGCGGGCTGGAGGGTTAGAAACAAAGCGATTGCTAGGATATGAAGCCATAGGAGGATTGGCTATAGAGCGAATAAGGTCTTGTGCCTGAGCGTGTATTATGTTAGCAAGATAGAGATTAGGAAGATAGAAATTATAAAGACAGTAGGTAAGAAAGCAGAAGCTAGGAAGACAAGCTAAGAAGATGGAGATCCAGAAGACAGAAGTTAAGAAGACAGAAGTAAAGAAGAAGAAGATTAGGAAAACAGAGATCTGGATATAGGCTATCCTAAGCTTGCTCCATGTATTGATACTTTCTCCAAATGACGCAATATGAACTCCCCAGACCGTTACTCGCTGTAGCCATCCTCCGTGCTTCAAGGAGTCATAAGTAAACTGTTGCTCCAGAGCAACTCCAAAATTCAAGTTCGTGTTCCCCTACTAATATGAAGCTTATTCCGCTCCAATGGAGCGGATAACGATAGTGATGCATATTATACTCTCAAGGGGTGGGCCCATGTCACTATAGAGAATCTGAAAGACTGGAAAGTGTCATCTGCAAAGCTCAGGGTTAGGTAGACTTGGCCACGTCCGATTAAAAGGTCCAGTGAGCTATCTTGATGGAGTCTCGATTGGTATCGTCGCGGATGAACTCTGGAAAGTAAGCGCCCAGTACGCGTATGCGTTTGTAGTTGGAGCTTGAATGACCATGGCGACCAATATATCCTAGCTCCGCATTCATCGCAGATTGCATCTCGTAGTAGGTCGTCGGGTCGACCTCACGTGAAATAGATCTGGCCAACTCCGCTGGTAGCAGATTACCGAAGAGATGATCTCGAAAGGTGAATTCGTGAAGGTCAAGGAGCTCGGGGAACTCCGCGATCGCTCCAACCCAGCAAGGACCACTTCGACCCTGACGTCCTGCACCAACGACGTGCACTCGACGAATGCTGTCTTCGTGTCTTGACAAGAAATCGGTGATATCGTCGATATCGTCGAGCGTGCTCGTAAAATGGACGGTGTTCAACTTCGGCCAAGTCAGGCCACTTTTATTCAAGCCTCGAATGAGCGATAGCGCAGCGTTATACTTGTCTTGTTGTTGCTTGAGCTTGAAGGTCTCAAGTTGAGTTGCGAGCCCTAACCAATGTGTGAACCGATGCCTGTCATCTTGCGCTATCCACACCTCGTCAGGATAGAAAACAGCTCCAAAGTTCAGGTCAAGATGTCGAAGATGCCTAATAGCTCCATGAAAATCTGTAATGTGAAGGCTGGATGGATAATGCGGAAGGCTGGATGGAAAATGCACGAGTTTCAGTGAAGGAAGATGCACCTTGTTTCGTTCTATGGATTGAAGGAGGAGCGTAAGATGTGAGTTGTCGCGAAGCCACTTATAGGGAGATAGCAAAGTGTCCTGTTCTTTCGTGCTCAGGTCGCCAGGCATACCATAAACAGTTTCGATAGAGTGAAGGTTCTCCAGTTTTGAGAGCTGGAGTTCGAGCTCTGGGGATCCTCGATAGGGGTCGTTGAGTAAGCCTAATAGCGATTGCTCCGCCTTGCGTAAAGACTCGAACTTCTTCCAATGGTATCGTAGCTGTTCCGCATTCGGGTCGTCATATACTTCTTGTGAGCGCAGCACCTCCTTTTTCCAATGCTCATCGTCCATCCGAGGTGGGAGCAGACCCGTTTCGCAGAGTATCCGCTGGACCTTATTCTTGAACACACTATGATCGGCAATCTTGTTGAGTTTGCCCCAGCTGTTTGGGTCCATGTTCAAATAGATGGTCTTGAATATGTAATTCAGTGCCACGTCGGGGAACGGCTTGCAAACCAATCGGAGGGTCTTCAGAGCTTGTTGGTCTTGCTCTACGCAGATGCAAATGAGGTCGGCAATCTCGTACGGTAGGGGTCTCTTTCTATCGGAATGGTGCGTTTTCGACGATGCCATTTTGGATTCGTGTGGACAGTCTGAGTGAGTGACGAACACAGCTCAGTATCCTTGTGGAACACAGCAGAAGAGTTGTAGTAGAACACCAGTATAGATGATGGTAAGTAGATAAAGGGGTAATAGTATAGAGTTAGTGTTGGGATATCAGCACCAGTCTGAAGCTTTCTACAGAACCATAAATGTAGTCTTGACAATGTGTGAAAAGAAAAGTTCGAGGACAGGTCAAAGATTATCAATGTTTTATAGACAAATGGAAACACATATGAAACAAAACTGCAAGCAGTGAATGCTTTCAATAATCCATATACACAGATGCAGGCAACCATGTGATGAATAGCAATAGGCAGCTTGGATCCCGCAAAATGTAACCAAAGGAAGGCTGATGCCTGAAACTACCTCACCGTATCAACATGATGGTCCTCATCACGTTGAACAGAAAGTGTAAATTCATCTCGTGGGCGGATAGGTGCCGTCGTATATTTAGAACCTCCCTCAGCCTACGACAGAACTTTTCAGACACTGTAGCAGCTGGTCATTTGAAGAGTCCTTCGACATGTTTTGCTGCAACAAAGCTGCACATAGAAGAAACGGAGGATCCCTGAAGTGTGACATGATCATGGTTACATTGTGACTAGGCATCGTCCGCGGCTGGTGTGATGGCCCACTGGTGAGACTGAGTACGGAATAAACCGCAATTCACTTAGTGACTCGGATCATTTTTGACAGCCCTAGCGATAATCAGCACAACAGTGTAATGGCAATAGACACAGTCAAAGAGAGTTTGTTATAGCATAGCATGAACAGTGTCCAACTTTGCAGATTGTGATGCAGACCGAATCTGCGGTCGTTGGTTGAGCTGCGTAGTATCAAATTGCTGAGTGAATCCAAGCCCTGCGGCTTCAGCTCAAGCGAGTGGTTAGATTGCAGATAGGATTTTATATTTGACAAGACTCGTTTCTCCAACAATTCTTCCTTGGTCTAGTGGTCATGATTTCCGCGTATGTCTGCCCGTCTATTGTAGCTCCATCGCCCAGTGCTTACAATGTCACAGTTGTCATTAAACCGACAAGCCGCGGGAGAGTAAGCGCTTCGCTTTCCAATTCAAGACAATCGAATTCTAACAGTCGCACAGCCGGGGTTCGATTCCCCGAGGGAGAGTTTCAATTATGTTTTTGCGCTTTTTCTGGGCCTTGTAGTAACCACTTCACTCAAGAAAGCATGTTTCGTTTTTGAACATCTGTGAATAATATTTCTCGAGGTTCGCTTGTAACGAAGCATCTGTGACCACTGTTCCGCAAGCCCTAATGACAGTGAACCTAGTATCTGTGTATGGTAGACGTTTGATATGGCATCTAAGTCGGAAGAGAGATATCGTGCAAGAATATGTTCTCCACACATGTCTTATGAGGTCTAACTCATTGCAATAAAAAAGGGCTTCGTCTTGTGTTTGTACAATTGGGGATCATCAAGTGTTCGCTTTCCATTTCCCAATGTCCGCAGAACTCAAGCCCTAGCATTCAACGCCGAAACCGCCCTCTCGAGATACACATTGAAACCCTTGACCCGATCCAATAAACCAGGACCTTTTGCCGAGCTGACGGTGGCCGCTATACCTTGCATTAGAACCTCTAAGCCATCCCCACCCCTGTCACGGTCATCGGAGTCGTTGCCCTGCTGTGCCCGACCACGCTGCACCGCCAATTCGACATCATGGAACATCGTGTGCAGGTCGTTGTCCTCCTGCGCGGCCTTAGATGCCTTTGTGTGGGATCTTCTGACTTCGTCGGTCCGGAGAGCTATCTTCTCCCGCTCACGCCGAATACTCAAAAGCTCTTCTCGTAAAGCTATCTTCTCTTTATTGGCATGCTTGAGCCGTGTAGACAGCGCAAAGTTATTGTCCAAGGCCTCTGTCTGTTTCTTGTCAGCAAGCGTATCTCATAGAGGCAACCCCAACTTACCATCTGAAACAACCTCCCATCCAGTTCATCCCCAAACATCTCCACCACCTTCCTCTTCCTTTTCCACTCCCCTTTCCGCCCTTCGTGCCCTTCATTCTGCGCACCTCGCTGTAACGTATCCATGGATTTGGCAATCATTTCCCTACAGATCTGACTCAGAACGTCTATCGCGTTGACACCACTCTTTTTCAGAAAAGGAGCTGGGCCAGCAAGAATGTCCTGGCCATCATCCTCAAACACTAGCGATCGAAGGCGGGATAAGCGGTGGACTGTAATGGGTATGGATTCCTTATGTGCACGTGCCTTTCTTGTAGCAGTCTCGCTGTTGTCAGAACTGGCGCGAGAATGTCTGGGCTTGTTGGTGGGTTTTTTAATTGGAGCTTGGCTTCCGTGAGTCGGCTGCGTTTCTTCGATGACCTCCGATGACGCATCAGATTTCCTTGGTTTACCTCGTGGCCTACCTTTAGCCAAATCTGTAGTGGTCTCCGGATGCTCAGCTTCCTCGTCTTCATCCTCCTCCACGACTGGCAGTGACCTCCTAGGCCGACCTCGGGGCTTGTTCTTAGCTAACTCCGTAGCGGCGTCCTGATGCTCAGCTTCCTCGTCTTGATCTCCTTCGACTTCTAACAGTGACTTCCTAGGTCGACCTCGGGGCTTGCTTTTAGCTAGCTCGGTAGTGCTTTGCGAATGCACATCTTCCTCCACGACTGGTAGTGACCTCCTAGGTCGAACTTGAGGTTTGCTCTTGACTAAATCTGTAGTGCTCTCCAGATGTTCAGCATCGCTCTCTACGAGTGGCAATGACTTTCTTGGTCGACCTCGCATTTTGTTCTTAGGTAACTCAGCGGCATTTCCCTGGTGGTCGACTTCTTCCTCTTGGGATTCTTCAACGGCTGGCAATGACTTCCTCGGTCGACCTTGGCCTCGAGCGGCCCTGTCTTCAGGAGCAACCTGGTCCTCTGCCACGTCCTTTCCTGTACTACTTGATGGCTCAATCGCAGGCGACTCTTCTTGTGCTGTCACAATCGACTTCCTCCGTCTCTTTGGGAGCACACCAATCGACTTTCGCTTCTTCCGTATGGGCTTTGAGTCTAAAGCTTGCCCCTGTGAGGTCGACGATGCCTCCTGTGCCTGAGCGATCTCACTCGAGATCGAGGATGGTGCTTGCGCTGTGATTGCGAACTCCGAAGTCGCCTCTTGATTGCCACTATTGGACACCGCTTGCTTGAGAAAAGACTTTGTTCGCTTCCTGGAGGATACCTGTCCTATCGATTTACGTTTCTTCCGCTTCTTTTCTCCAGATCCTTGCAAATTCTTGCGCGCACTTAGAGCATCTGCCTCACCTATGTCATCTTGTTCTGTAGCCGGTGCCTTGGCTTGGGCAGTGGACGTAGTAGGGTGAGGCTGAGGAAGCGGAGGTAGATTTGGTATGGCGAAAGCTAGAAACGTCAGGAAAGCTCAAAACAACATTGATGTGATAAGTATCACCGAGCTTCCTCTTTTTCGTAACGCCCCCTTGCTCATCACGCTGACTTGGTTGTGAACTGGGCAACTGCTCGTCAACCTCATTCCTCGGTATGTCATACGGTGAAGGTCGCTCTGGTAGTCGGTTGCGTGACGTCCCCGGGGTGCGTATGGGCGAGAGTTGCTGAGTTTTCTGCTCAGTGGGTCTAGGAGTTTCTCGTAATGTACCCGGGGTCCGCCTAGAGGAAGGGCGCGGTTGTAGTCGCTGCGTAGATTTTGGTGTCTTGCGTGACGATCTTTGGGGAGCGAGCTCTCGCTGGGGTGTCCTCCGAGATCGTCCAGATCGCTGAGGTCGTAGCGGCGCATTCGATACGCCAGGAAGTGCGAGATTGAAACTGATGTCTTGGACTTGTCGTGTACTGGGCTTAAATCAGTAGATGGTACTGTTGATTGGTTTGGGGCACTTGAAGCTTACCCTGCTCCGCGCTGGCGCATTAAGAAGCGCTCTTCGCGGTCTGGATATTTTCAGCATTCTGCCACAGTTCTAGATATATTGAAACTTACTGGAAGCCATTGTTGCTTTGTGGGAGGCTTTACACCTAGATACACACGCTGTCGTCGCGTTAAAGTTCGGGGAGACGTGATGTTTCGACGCGGGGCAGGGATCTGACCACTAGCGAACGTAGGGCTACGGCGGACTACATTGAGCAGTGGAGCAATCGATCCCGCAGCATCATCGCGGTCTCATACAATAGCTGCACGCACGCATCCGACCCTGTATCTGCCTACTCTAACTGCCAATGGGCTGGTTTTGGGGCTCGGGCAAGAATGGCAGCTCGAAGGATAACAGCGGTGACCCTTTACGGGATCTAGATCCCAGCCTACGAGAATTCCTCGAAAAAGAATCACCGGTGAAATACCAGACCTCGAAACCCCCTCCATCACCTTCCTCAGCTCAAGAACCCTCGCAACAACCAGACAAATTTGCCAAATCCACCTCCTCCAAGTTCGCTGAACCCACAGAAGCCTCCGCCTCCTCTACCACAACCACCACCCCCACCGCCCCTGCCGCATCCCTCTACCCCGATGGCCGCTACGCCCACCTTTGGTCGACGTACCGCCCTCGAAGCGAAATCGAAAGCGCCTCAAGAAGCGACCAAGAGAAACTCGCAGACGTCCTGGAAGGCTACAAAGAGCGCAAAGCGCAGATCGGGCGGGCCGCGCTCGAGAACTGCGCTATAGAGCAATTGGCCGTGAGCGACTGTTTCCGCAACGGCGGGTGGTCGAGCAGGCTCACCATGTGCCGGGCGGAGAACAAGCAATTAGAGAGGTGTTACATGATGCAAGCAGTAGGCCACACTCCACCCCGCAACCACCCAATCAGGGCAAACAAAGTGGTTCTTGAGCAGGTGGATGAGGTCACGAGTAGCTGATGCAGTCTTGTCGCAATTGAGCAGAGATTCCTCAAAGCCCTCGGCTACCTCTCGACCTACGACCGCCCGCCCGAACTCGACGAGAGAATCCAAATGCACGCCGATACCCTCTACCACCGCATGCTGGACCAAGAACGCGCCATCGAGGAAGCCAAAGCGGCTGGCAAACCCATCCCGGAATTCCCACCCATCGTCGCATCCCTTCCTTCCACCCCTCTCCACCCCTCTGCCCAAGCTTCCACATCGTCAGATGCTGCGGCACCCTCATCGCCTCAGCAGGCAGATCCAACACCCGCTCAGTTCTCTCCTAAAGTGCAAGCACAGCTCGCTAAGCGGATGAAGGGACTTTCGCCTGCGGAGCGGGAATTGGAAGAGAAGGCGATAGCGATGGAGATTGCGGCGGGGCAGGTCTTGGGGAGGCAGATTGACCAGCTGTATGAAGAGCAGGGGAAAGCGAAGAGGGAGAGGAAGGCGAGGGGGCAGGAGACCTTCGCGGACAAGGTTAGTGGATTGTTTGGATGGTGAGCAATTCATCACGATGAGATACTCGATGCGTTGGGAGGAGTTGGTGGAGTGTCAGCGTCTGCGCGCTGGGTTGGACAGGCGGACGGATATCTTATTCTCGCTCTAAATTAGTTTCGGTTACTATGCTATGTATCCTGCAGCATACAAGCCCGCAAGCTCTCGTGAAAATATGGACACCCAAACGCCGATCCCATGCACAGTCAATGTATTCCGTTCCCAATTCGCCTCACAGCCAAGGCTGCTGTTGCGTCTGCTGCTGCTGGCCCGGTCTCGGGAACACAGGCACCGTATCTAGTTGCTCCAAACCGCCTATCGTGGCTTGTTGGGATTGCTGCCATCCTTGGCCTGTTGGTTGGTTGATGAACATACTTTGCCGGAATGGATTCGTGCTGCCCGTAGGATTTGGAGCCAGATTGGGGGCTGGAGGTTGCGCAGCCTGGGGTGGTGAGACATTCCGCGCGAATGGGTTCGTGCCTGTTCGCATCGACTGCAGAGGCTGTGCTAGTGGCGATTGAGCGGCTTGTATGGGAGGTGGCGATGAGAAGGGACTACTTTGTCCAGTAAACGACGTCGGTTGAGTCTGGCCGGCGAATTGGGCAGAAATGCTTTTGGCGAACGGGTTGGTAGATTGTCGGGTGCTGTGAGATTGGACCGGTGAGCCACCGGTGAATGATGATGAGTTTGGTGCTCCGGTAGCCAACATTGATTGTCTGAACGGGTTGGTAGTTTGCGATTGCTGTCCTGTGCTGGGTGACTGTTGCTGCTGAGGAAGGCTCGCCGGAAGTTCTTGTGCTTGCTGTCCTGTGCTGAATGATTGCTGCTGCTTGGGAAAGCTCGCTGGAAGTTCTTGTGGTATGCTCGACAGTGGTGCTTGTTGACTGCTAAACTGCTGCTGCGGCTGTTGGCTATAACCACCGAAGCCTGCCCCGGTGAAGTCCGGTTGCATGGGCTGCTGCGATCGCTGAGGCTGTATCTGACCAAATGGATTGCTGTTTCCAAAGTTGCCATTGTATTGCTGCTGCGGCTGCGTTGATTGAGAAACAAACCCTTGTTGCTGTGGGGGGGCGAAACTTTGCTGATACGGGAAATTAGACTGCGGCTGAAACTGCGACGATTGTTGAAAGCTGGGCATCTGCTGCTGCGAAGGCTGCGCGGCCATAGGCTGCTGGTTGTCCTCAATGGATGCGAAAAAGTCAATCAAGTCCGGTGCTGGCCCTCTCGGCGGCTGCTGGGTTGGTGCGGTCTGCGCTGGCTTGGGTTCCGGAAAGCTTCGACTAGCAGAACCCTTGTCATGAGTAGATTTCTTCGAGCCATCTGTGGTCTCTTTCGCTCCATTGCTGTTCGGCTTACGGCCCTTCTTGGCATCCTGCTGTGCTAGATACTGCCGTCTGTTGATCTCAAAGTCCGGATCATTGAGGTACTCCTCTAGGGATGTCGTTAGGCTTGTGGGAGCATGCTTGAGCTTCGGTATCTCTAATCGAGTAGAACTTTCGTACTGCCTCGCAAGACTGAGGAACTCGACGACTTGGTTCGTCTGCTTGCTGAAAACCTTGTAAATTGCCAGCGCTCGCTCGGCGTCATATTTCGACATCTCAAAGTAATGTTCTGCATAAGAACATCAGCAGGAGTCACAGAGAGGAGCCTCAAGAGACATAGCCCACCCAGAACGTTTATTGTGCCTTCATTCATGACGTGGTACAAAACTAGTAGGTCCATGGTCAACAGTCGAAAAGCTGTTAGGGAAATCTCGTTCTCGGGCTCTGCGCTAAGAAGCTGTAAATCGCCCATCAGCATGCCTTCAATCTGTGCCGGATATTCTGGTGCGCACATCGCATTTCACCAGCGCTGCTATTTGTGTTTGTACGATTTCGGTCTCTCTTAATAGGCCTTTGTCGATTGTCTGCCGCTTTAGCCGCCCTTGACCTTCCTTTACCCAGTCGAGCTTCGTATCGCGGTAGGCCTTCGCTCGCGATAGTATGTATGAGTAATAATGTCTGATGTTGCTCCCTTGTGGCTGGGCTGGTGCGGTATGCTCAGTCAGTACGGTGCAAAGTACCCCCCAGAGCATTGATACCCATACGATTCCAACCCAAACGTGGCTAAGCATCTCATAGCTACCTGGACGGTCCGTTGAAGGTAAACTACGTACCATCGGAGAAATTGCTCACGGCAAGCTTCGAAGGCGACTCCGCCAAGTATTTCAGTGTTACGTTGGGCTCCCCTTCTCGTACCATGAGGTGGACTATGATGAGCGACTTGAAGACGATGGTCCATGTCGAGTCCCGTAATCTGTTCTGTAGCGCTCGAAAGACCTCCGCAACGCCGGCTTCACCGGCGTGCGTCGCGACGAGGATGTGCTCGACATATTTCGACTTCGGCGCTGCAAGCTGATGGCCTTGAGTCAGCATCTGCCCTAGTTGACAGGGACTCAAATGCTGTCCTAACCTTTACTTTTGTTCCGCCCTTGACTGATTTCTCGAAGGAAGTGGACATTGATATTCTACTGGGCGGTGGTCGCTGCCTCGACATGCAACAGGTAAGAGCTTGTGCGCAGTGGAATGGACCCTATGGCATGAAGTAACTGGACGGCGCAGGAGCTGTGACAAGGCGACTGCAAGATTCACAGGGCCATTCGTGCATGCCTCATGATGGCATTCTGGTGACCAATCGGTGTGTACGGCAGGCAGTACGTATGATGCTGCCTCCAGGTTACCTGTGCCTGCGCCACGTCCTAAATCTAGTGTCTTCTAATTCGGCCCTCTCCAGCTTTGTTGGGGAGACGTATCGGGTTTGGAGGTTTGGGATGTATTACACCAGGTCCCAGAGGTTGGTTTTTCTTGTGGTAGTGTACACTGTCGGCCGCTGAGCGCACTGCTTCACGCTTCGTGACGAAATGAGCGGCCGAACGGTAAATAGGCTATGGCCACTAAACTGGCTCTACAGATCTATATAAAATATCTTCATTCCCAAGACGCATCTATCAGGTTGTTGCAATGTTGTTACATCTATTCATCCACCAATCTGTCCCTCAATTGAGCCAGAAGATAATAAACTGTTGACAGCGCTGGTTGTTGCTCTTCCGCTTGGCAAATCATGAGGCCCCGAATCATCTCTCACGGGGCTCCAGTGCGCCTGCGGATGCTCCATCTTGCAGTAATGACAATAAGGGCATTGGTTTTGATGAAAACATCCATGAACAATGGATTTGGATTATATACATGACCTCAAGTCCTCAACCTACGTTGAAAAAGACTCCCCGCCATCCACCTCTAAAGACCGAGTATCCAAAACCCTATAGACACCTTCTAAGTTTGATGATCAGAGATGCCTTCATCGCGTCCGTTGATGTAACAAGGTGTGTGTGCCGAACGCCTATTTCACGCTTCCTCTCACCCCCAAACAAGCAAGCCACTTGAGCCCGGTGAAGGGAGAGCTTACAAGTCGAAGGGAGAAGAATGCTGTCATATGGTACACTCTAGGCTTTCATCATCTGCGATCTCTATTAGTGCTAGCTCGAAAGTTCGTGGCAGGGACACTAATGTGACTTACTTGTTCAAAACTTGGAAGGATGACGAGAAGAAGAAGAATATTGAAGATCGACATTTCTGATATTCGCCAATATTTTAGCGCGAATACAGGGGTTGTTGCCCGATCTCTACTCCATAGAGAAACCCAGGTCTATTATTCCAGCAGATTTAAGAGTCGAAAGCATGAAGCAAAGCCAATAGCAGAACACAGCTTTATGCCATGCTGATCAATTCAGCCCCTCGGGCAGTACGAAGCTGGGAACGTGCCCAATCTAGTTATGCCGAGATCTCGAGGTTCATTCGCTCATGCACCAACCGGAGTGCTGCAAGCCAATACCAGAGACAAAGTCTAGGATGCCATCTTGTTAGGAGACTAGATTGTTACAGTCGTAGAAGCTTGCATCAAAATACCCGAGTCGGCCAAGATGCATCTCAATCCGTCCAGCGGCCTGATTTCTTAGAAAGATATAAATATTCACGTACGTTCATCAGCCCCTATCTCTGCTATACGATAACAAGATGGACCTGTCAATATTCTGACCCTTATCAGTTGGGTTTCCGGGAGTTACGCATGAGATAAAGGATCTATCCAAGCTGAACTCTCCGGCGGGGAAGAGCGTGACTCTCCATGGCTACCTAGGTGCACGTGCTGACCTCTCGAAGAATCTGTGCTTTGTACCTCTTCTTGACAAGGAATTGAGGCACAGTGTTCAGATAGTCTCTGCCGCGAAGTCTTCCAGCGGAGAAATACGTCCTGCACATGCCACTTTGAAAGTACTTGAACCCAACACTCCTGTCGTTATTCGTGGCTTACTCAAGCCTCGTATTTCCCCTGCTTCCAAAGACCTTGGGGATGTCAAGAAGATCAAAAGCGTGGAGGTCGAGCTCCTGGAAGTGCAGTGCCTGAACGAGTTTCCCAAAGACATCATTGCTACCCCTGATACCGTGTTCCCGCTTGAGCAACGCCATCTCCAACTAAGATCAGACAAACAGCTTCGTGATGCTCTCGCTTTTCGCGCGAGCGCTGCCAACGTATGTAGGGATGAGCTTAGCAACAAGCATGGCTTTCTCGAAGTGGAGACCCCCCTACTATTCAAGTCTACTCCCGAAGGCGCGAGGGAGTTCATCGTACCCACGCGTCGGAAAGGGCTGGCTTATGCGTTGCCTCAGAGTCCGCAACAGTTCAAGCAAATACTCATGGCCAGTGGTATTCCGAAGTACTTTCAACTCGCCAAATGTTTCCGTGATGAGGACATGCGGGCGGACAGGCAGCCAGAGTTTACACAGGTTCGCCACCACCTCTTCAGAATCCTAATATTTGTATTTCATAGAGCTAATCTAGCTGTAGCTGGACCTAGAAATGTCTTTCGCTACTGGTGAGAGCGTGATGCATTGCATTGAGAACCTTGTCTTGCGGCTATGGAAAGATTTGCTACAGATCACGCTTCCGTCTCCGTTTCCGCGAATGACTTATCAAGAAGCAATGAAAAAATACGGTTCTGATAAACCTGATGTTCGTCTTGGAACGCCAATCTCGAAGGTGGATTACTTGTTACCGGTGGACCTCTTGCAGAAGATTAGCCCTTTAACGGACCCTATCGTTGAGGCGATCATGTTCCGGATCGATGACGACTATGATCCGTCCGAAACTCGCAAATTCATAAGCAAGTTCATGGACTCACCAGAAGCAACCACGTTCAACGAGAACACTGAGGGCGGCCCTGGTATCTTCATCTATGATTCAAGGAAGCCTCTCCAAGGGCTTCAACCGTTGGGTTTCGAGGCAGCCGAGACAATTGATGAGCTGTTTGGAGCCAAGGACGGTGATCTTATTGTTCTTCAAGCGCGAGAAAAGGCCTCATTCAGTGGCGGGTCCACCAAATTAGGGGATCTTAGGCTTGCTCTTCATAGGGAGGCGGTGAAGCAAGGTTTGATGCAGCCACCTACAGGCTTTGCACCTCTCTGGATTACGGAATTCCCTCTATTTTCGCCATCTAATGCTTCAGAGCCCGGTCAAGGAGGAAAAGCTGGCCTGGCGTCTACGCATCACCCATTTACATCACCGAAGTCTTCAGATGACGTAGATCTACTTCTCCCGGATCCGTCTCAAGTCATCGGGGAACACTATGATCTCGTTGTCAACGGGGTGGAGCTAGGCGGTGGCAGTCGCCGCATACATGACGCCAAGGTACAGGAGTTCATCATGAAGGATATACTGAAGATGAGTCCTGAGCGACTGACAGAATTTTCTCATCTTCTCGAGGTCCTGCGAGCTGGTTGCCCACCACATGCAGGAATTGCTCTTGGATTTGATAGGTTGATCACTGTCATGTTGGGAAAGGAGACTGTGAGAGACGTCATTGCTTTCCCTAAGAGCGGAAAGGGGGAGGATCCACTGACTCGAAGCCCCGGAGTGATGAGTCAGGAGGTTCTCGAGACCTACCACCTCCGACTCCGCAAATAAGCTTGAGGGACCTTTATATAGACAATGTCTCCACTATGAGCGTAGTTTATAGGGTACCACACACTTATAATAAACTTATGTCCAATGCTAAATAATAATCACGAGCTTGTATTAAATACTTGAATTAAATTACAAGTGGCAATGACTGGTAAATAATGGCTAGCAGTGGTGATTGGTTAGGACTGTCAAGGATGGTTGCCTTAAGGTGATGATAAGCTGATAAGCTGATAAGCTTTCCAGCCTGCGCTCAACCTTCCCTCTACAGCGAAGGCCCTGAATCCTTCGAATCCTCCGGAGTTTGACAGCGCCGGTCCCCCTAACGATATTGATAATAGTGTGAGACGCCATGTTTTCTAGAAAAGACTTGCTGTCCTCGTCATTCTCGGCTAGGTCGCTGAGCCAGCAATAGACAATGGCAGTGGAGCACGATGAACCCTCGGAGGCCTCCCCGCTGCTCGCAAAGCCTGTAGATGCTGCCCCAGCTTCTGGCGTAGGCGTAGACGGTGTTCAGGTTAATGGTGACGCGGCCAATGGTCACCTGAATGGATCTGTCAAGCCTGGAGATGATGAGGAAAGACAAGACGGCAATGGGGCCGCTCCTCAGCCGTACCAGGGCATGCCGGAAGTGAGAGAGCAGCTCAAATTTATTTTGCCAGCCCTTGCAATTGGCGTAAGACACAAGAGCACGAGAAATTCGAAGCTGAAGGCTGATTACCTCTTAGATTTTCCTTTCTGCTGGAGACCAGACCATCATCATATCGAGCTACGGCAAGATTGGGAGTGATCTGAAGGCATTGAATAATACCTCATGGATTGCAACAGGGTATGTATCGTTCTCCAAGAGTACATGTCTCGGATCTAACGAAGCGCCTTATAGATATTTCTTAACGTTAACGTCCTTCCAACCACTTTATGGCAAACTCAGCGATATCTTTGGGAGGAAGCCTGCTTTACTGTTCGGATATGCCATCTTCGGTATTGGATGTTTGGGCTGTGGACTTGCTCGAACCATGAACGAGCTCATTGCTGCAAGAGTAAGCATGTACGTACTGCACATGGAGGACGTGGTTGACCGCCCAAACAGGCATTCGCCGGTATCGGGGGTGGAGGCATGACTACGGTCGTTTCAATCTTGATGAGCGATATCGTGCCGCTCCGAGAAAGAGGGACATGGCAGGGGGTACTCAACATCATCTATGCTGCCGGGGCTGGCTGCGGTGCACCTTTGGGTATGAGCAGTGGCATGGATGAATCATCACAAAGCGCTGACAACTTGTTAGGTGGATTCCTTGCGGATTCAATTGGGTGGAGGTGGTAGGTCTATCTCTGTTTCAGCTTGATGGAACCCAATTAAGTTTTTATAGGTCTTTTATCGCACAAGTTCCCATGTGCGCTCTAGCATTTATCAGCGTCGCCCTAGCCCTCAAGCTACCCAAGATAGAAAGCTCAGGCTGGAAGGCCAAACTACGCCGTGTCGATTTTCTGGGGGCCTTCGTCCTCGTCTGTGCAGTTTTCACTCTGCTACTTGGGCTGGATCGTGGAAGTAACATGTCCTGGTCTGCTACTATCACCGTCACCTCCCTTTGTGTTTCGTTTCCGCTCTTCATCACTTTTGTGATCGTGGAGCAGAAGTTTGCTGCCGAACCGTTTGCGCCTGGCCGCATCATATTTGAAAGGACTCTATTTGCTAGCTACCTTTGCAACTTCTTCAGCTTCGCTGGCTGGCTTGCTGCATTATTCTACATTCCCTTGTTCTTCCAAGGTAGGCTAGATACAGGGTAGCAAAAGCTTTGATGTGATGCAGCTAACATGGACATAGCTGTTGATGGCTTCAGCGCTACGCAAGCTGCAGTTCGGTTACTTCCTGGCATTGTAGCTGGTGTATCTGGATCGCTCTTTGGCGGGATTCTCATGCAAAAGACTGGGAAATACTACTGGCTCACTGTCTGTGCTTACACGACGTTGACGCTAGGGATGATACCCATATTACTCTCTACTGGGCTGGTTGGGAACAGCACTTACGGCATCTCTGTTGGATTGGTCATGTGTGGATTTTCGAATGGCATAGGCGTCACTACGGCCCTGATTGCACTTATCTCGAATGCATCGCCAGCAGATCAGGCCGTGGCGACCGCCTGTTCCTATCTTTTCCGGTCCCTTGGATCTGTTGTAGGATTGTCTGTATCCGCTACAGTGGTACAGCAGTCCTTGCGAACCCAGCTTCGAGATCGCCTCAAAAGCGGCAAAGATGCGGACCATATCGTCAATAGAGTGCGCCAGAGTCTAGACTATATAAAGACGTTGGATCCAGAGGTACGAGAGATAGTCAGACAATGCTACGCTACTGCAACAAGAGCAGGATTTGCATTGATGTTGGGTATAGTTGCATGTGCAATGTTGAGTAGTTGTAGGTGACCCTTATAATCCTGAAAGCTTGGACGAGCTAACTCAAAGAACAGTGTTCATACGAGAGAAGAAGTTGAGTAGATAGCTAAACATTACATACTTAGCAGGTCATGTTTTGCTTACACTGCCTGTGCATGGTGCGTGACATGCCCTGGATTTCTAAAGTTTTCCATACTAGAAACCTCAAGCCGAGCATGGAGGGCTGGAGAAGCTGCAGCGTTAGCCTATATTTAAACCTCAACTTAGGTCCATGGACATATCCCTCTTCAATCACAGGGAAGGAATTCTATTCGACCACAACACGCACACCATCGTGCGTCACATCAGAGATTAGCAATAGGTCCTCCAAGTGCGACAAGGACAGCTCCTCTTGCCTGGTTTCAACCACATCTCACGACCATCCAATAATGGCATCAATCTACCAGATGGAACCATTGGAGTTCACAGAGTAAGATAAACAATATCATCAGCGCAACAAAATCTGGAAACTAACCGAGCTTCAAGTTTGATCCTTGCAGCCATGGTAGATATCAGCGTTGGTCCCAGCGAGACACCTTTTCGACTCCCGCGAGAACTGCTGTGCTGGCAATCAGGTTTCTTCCATACCGCCTTTCACGGTGACTTCAAAGAAGCAACTGAAGCCCGCCTCACCCTTCCAGACGTCGAGCCGCAAAGCTTTGCCAAAGTAGTCAAATGGATGTATCAGGAACGGCTCAACGACTTGGTATACATCGAAGATGGAAGAGATTTAAATGCCAGAGGAGATTTTACGCACTCGAGCCTTACCGAAGCTGCAAAAAGAAGTCGCGAATGCTTCCAAGGCCTTCTCGAACTGTACTACCTGGCTGAGAAGCTCTGCATGGACGTCCTCAAACACCAGATCTGCCAACAGCTGCGAGAGATTATGCTTCGTGGAATTAAGCCTCGAACCCTGGCCCCCAGCACGATCTTGAACGCATATCAGAACACAACTTTTACGACTACTTCCCCTCTCTGGGGCTTGATTTGCTGGGAGCTGGCAACTCAGCTTCAGGGCGCCCCCGGAAGACCAATGGAGGACTATCAAGAATGTTTCGACACCATTTCAGGGCTTGCAGTCAGGGTTATGAAGGAGGTTCAGAAAGAGAGGATTAAGACATACCATTATCCTGTCAATTTTGTGGATGGACAGATGTGAGTGAGGTAGCGTTGTGATCTCCTAGATCTCTTTTGCAGCTAAAGGGCTGCCGTATCCAAGTGATTTGCTCTCAATCTCATCTGTAAATACTAAGAGATCTTCTCCCTGTCTCCTACTGTACGGCGCAACGCAGTGAAACATGATTCAGGAAATAGAAAGCAGAGGCAACGTGCAGAGTGAATTACTTAATACATGAAATCCGGCGTCTGCTTTTGGCTGTGCTTCACTGCTATCCCCTCACACCACCTTTGAACCAACTTGCCTTTGATATACAAGCCACCGACTCACCTTTCTTCAGGCTCGTTCTCCTATCCCCAGATGAATAATCATACTATCACCAAAGCCAATTAAGCAAAGGCATAACATTGAGGTCCAGGCTCTAGCGCGTGTGAGTGAAGGACGATAGTACATGCGGGACCCCAACCTTCAATCCACTTCACCTCGTGTGCATTCCAGCATCATCCACGTTGTGCCCCTACAGGTATGCCTGTCCATTTTCTTTCGTCTACTGATGCATTTCTAATCACGGCGAGCTGTATCTTAGATCTAGCTTACACACGTTAAGCCACAGCGGCTGCATCAGCATGGGACTGGTTGGACAAGAGTATCTGGAGTAAGGCCGCATTTCCTTATGTGGTTGAAGACGAGTGTTAACCTTCATCTACCAGCTGCCTCCAAGGGAATTATATCGACATCCACGTCGGAGCCGAAAAAGAGCATTTTAGTCTACCAATGAGGCTCCTCAAAATTCGCTCTCCGTTCTTCAAATCCTACTTCTCTCGAGCAGCCGATCCATCACATCTCGATCTGCCCGACGATGATCCAGTTATTTTCGCCATACTCGCACAATGGTTGTACTAAACAAAGATGCCGAATCTGGCATACTTGCCGGACTCACTTGAATGGTCAGGGTTTGTGCTGTACTGCATGGCCGACAAGTTCGGCCTGAAGATGTTGCAACATGAAGCGCTCTTCACCGTTGTCGACAGCTATATCACGATGCAATCACATTCTGCACCCTTCGATCTGGACTTCGTCACTAGGATCTGTCGTGGCACCAACACCGGTGCGCCCTTCCGCTTGTTCGCTGTCGATATGTTGGCGTATAACTATGTGCATAAGGGACTGGACGTTGCAGAATTGCGCCCGCTGTTCGTCGAGTTCCCAAGAACTTGCGGCCGATTTCAGCAAGGCTGTCAAAGAGACACGTGCTGAGGGTCACGACATTCAGAAAACAAGGGCAAAGCACAGACGCCGCTATGTTCTCTGACGTGGTGGTCTCACAAGCTGGAAGTACCGGGGTTTTCTTCGAAGAATCTAGGACGGTCAGTAAGGCTGGCAGGGGATGGCTTTTGTGGCAAGGTGATTGGTCTGCGATAAAGACAGGTAGCCAGAGCTCTTTGACAGTCCTGACGTGGAGGTCCTCAAATTATGTTCAACAGCAGGCGAAAATGGCTCAACTGAGCTACGGATAGTCAGACCATAGGATATTGCCTGCACATGAAATACAAGACAAGAATACCAGTGACAGGATATCGCATCAAGCTCTTGATTAACCCACGTATGAGTCGAATTTACTCTTCCTAAGCTGTGCCGTCAAACTCACCGCCTGCCGTCCGCTCGAAGATGAGTCTCAATCTGAAAACTCTATCAGGTATCTTCTCGAGTGCAACGAGTGCTCTGAGCCTACAGTCTCGTATCCAGGAAATAACGTATACGCCAAACCCTAACCCACCATCCACCGCAAGTTAGGGCCTCGGCAGATGTGCCACGGCACTTTTCGGAAGCTCGGGAGGTTAAGCGCAAAATTAAGCTCCCCGATGCCGGCGCGCATCCCGACGGGTAAGGCTGAAAGATTCCCGGCCCCAATTCCCACTTGTCTTATCTTTGACCGCACACCGCACACTTCATCCCCACTCCTCTCTCCCTTTCTCTCCCTCCCCAATCCACTCCACAATGAAAGACCCCTTCCCCCCGCCCCCCGCCCTCCTCACCTCCCTCTCCACCCCCGTCTCCTCCCTCCTCGCCCTGCGCACCCTCCCCCTCCACATGCACGAAATCCTCCTCGCCCTCTCAGCCTACCACCTCCTCTTCCTCTACCTCGCGCCCCTCCTCTCCCTCCACCTCTTCCCGCGCACCTACTCCGCGCTCACCGCGAAACAGAAAGTGAATTGGAATGTCCACGTGGTGTCGATGGCGCAATCGCTCTTCATCAACGCGCTGGCGCTATGGGTGATCGTGAGTGACGAGGAGCGCGGGGCGATGGGGTGGCGGGAAAGGGTGTGGGGGTATACGGGGGCGACGGGGATGGTGCAGGGGTTCTCGGCGGGGTATTTTTGGTGGGATTTGGGGGTCAGTGCGAGGGATGTGGAGGTGCATGGGTGGGGGGCGGTGGTGCATGCGGGGAGTGCGGTGGTGGTGTCGGGGTTGGGGTTTGTATGTTGTTTTCCCTTCGTGTTTTGTCTTGTATTGCGTTGTCTTGCTTGATTGGTTCTGTGGGAATGGAGCAAGGGCTGATAGATATCTCTGGGGTTCTCTAGCGTCCGTTCTTAAACTACTACGGTCTCAACTTCGTGCTTTATGAACTCTCCACCCCGTTTTTGAATGTTCACTGGTTCTTGGATAAGTGCGGCATGACCGGGTCCCGGTTTCAGCTCATTAACGGCATTGCGTTAATCGCGAGTTTTGGCGCCAGTCGGCTTGTTTGGGGCACGTACCAGACGGTCAATATGTATCGGGATGTGTGGATGGCACTGAAGACACCAGGGGAATTGCCGGTACCCCCGTGGTTGGCGTTGGCGTATTTGGTGGCGAATACGATGTTGAGTGGGTTAAACATTTGGTGGTTTTCGAGGATGATCGTTACGGTGAGGAAGAGATTTGAGAAGCCGAGGGAGAAAGTGAATAAGAAGGAGAAATAGACAAGAATAGAACAGAGGAAGACTTCACGCTACCGTTTTTTGAATCAAACGAGCGGCAGAGATCGGAACGGGGAATTTTTGGTGTAGCACATGTGATTCACCGGGACGCCATCAACACGGGAATGGAGTTACCTGATACCGTCACACGAGCACGCGTGAAACACCAGGTCCCAGAATTGGTATGGCATTGCAGGCATTCACTGCTGCCTCGCGCTTTCAAATTGGGGAACGCGGTTCTATATCTACACCCCCAAGCACCACCACTACCTGTCCAGACTGCTCTCCAACCACCAACCCACCATCTCAAAACCAACCATACCAAGACCAGCACCACGAATCCTCAGACCCAAACTCGACACCACCTCACCTCACCTCAGACCACCATGGGCAGCTCCTCCTCCCACCCTAACACAAAACACGAGTTGGACCTCTGCGAATGCGGAGTCTGGGTCCAGGAAGAGTCATATTCAGAAGGGCTTATCTCGAGCACGTTCCGGCCGGCAAGCACATGCACACCGCAGGAGCAGCAGGAAATGGCGGCCAGAATGGCCGAAAAGACCAAAAAGCGTAGTAGTTTAGGAGGGCATCGAGTTTGAAGGACGGGAAATGTCCTTTGTGCGGGAGGGGGATGGTGGAAGTGATGAATGTGAAATGAGCGGTGGACGCGGAGGTGGGAGGGTCTAACGGGGTCTGGGGGTGGGTGGGTTAGATAGTGTAGGTGGAGCTCTTGGATGGGGTGGATGGGGTGGGAGGGCTGCGTGCGGTTTGGAGTGGTGGTAGGCGTTCACTGTTGATCGGTAAAGGGCAGCACTGTTAGGGATTATGATATCCATGACTTTAGAGGGACAAGAGCCAGCTGGATAGGGATATAATGTTAACGAGGTTTTCAATGCTGGATCACTCAATCCTTGGCACCATCATGGTTGCTTGGAGGAAGTGAGCGAGACGTTCTCTTCACATTGAGTTTCAGCATCTCGAACACTCTACGTTCACACGTATTGCAACGAGTTTCGTATCAATGACACAAATTCGTAGCCATGCCATGAACAAGATCATCCCAAAACGCCTGCAATGCACGCTGAACAACCAAGCCCAACCACCTCACAACCCCACCCCTAAGGCCCCTGATACCTAAACGGCTCATACGCCGTCCCCCTCTCCCTCCTCCCCAAATCCTTCATCGGCACCGCCTGCCCCTTCCCCTCCACCCCAAACCCCTGCCCCTCCCCCTCAACCCTCTGATACCCCCACCCCCCGGCCCTCTGCATCCTCGGCGCCTCCTCATCCGTCGCCCCCCTCCTCTTCGCCGGCGAATTACTCCGTCCAGAACAACAGCAAACGCTAAAGAGCCAAAAAATCCCACTCGCGCACGAAAACCCCACCGCCACCCACACCGTCGCGAACATACTCTCCCCCAGCCCCGCATGCACATTGTACTGGCCCAGCCCCGCCTCCACCGCCCCCACCACCATCGTATAGATGACCGTGGCCGCGATGCCGAACCCGAGCACGAAGGCCCCGGAGACGACGCTGACGAGAGTGGTGGCGAGGGAGCCGAGACGGCTAAAGAGGGCGGAGATGCCGACGAGGAGTTCGAGGGCGGTGGCGATGGTGCCGACGAGGTAGGTGATGAAGAGCCATTTGGAGGCCGTGTGGTAGGTGTTGAGCGCGCCGGGCGAGATGATCGAGGAGGTGTTCACGCCGGTGGTGGTCGCGGATGTGCTGTTGAGGTGCCAGATCGTGACGGGGTCGAACCAGAACATGGTTTCGTGGGGGGAGCAGTACGTGGGTGTCTCTGTGGTGGTGTTCCCGGTGCCGCCGGTGCCGTCGCAGTAGTTCCAGAGGTGGACGGTGTACCAGTCGCTGAGGTTGAGGGCTTTTGTGGCGTCGAAGACGCCGGTGCTGGTGTCGCCGACTAGGTTGCTTAGGTCGGCGGAGAGGGAGGAGGGGAGACCGAGGCGGGAGATCTCGGTCGCGTTCAGGTGGACGGCGCTGGTGTTGAAGCGGAGGAAGTAGAGGTTTGAGAGCGTGGTGCTGGATTTGGAGGTGCCGCCTAGGCCGATGATGATGAGGCAGATTAGGGAGGCGAGGGTTAGGAGGAAGGGCGTGAAGATGCAGGCGAAGCGGCCGAGTTTGCCCATTTTTCCGATGGGTGGGGAGAAGGAAAGGGTTGGACGGTGGGTGGAAAGGGTTGTTGGTTCCTGTGACGGTTTCAATGTCTGGGATGCAACGAGCGATTCGGTATTCTAACGAAGGTGGTGGGTTGTTGTATGTGTACTAGTGGTGATAACGAAGGAGGGATAGTGTTTGTTCAGAGAAGGAGCGCAGTCGAAGCATATATGTGCGATTACTGAGGCTGAGGGCACGAGTTGGCGAAAAGTGTGAGTACGTGGACGCTGAGCAGGGGCGAAGTTGGGGTGGCAGCAGGGTCCTGCATGGTTGGTTGCTGAGGTTGCTAAGTAGCCTGTGATTGTGGCAGTGTTGATCGGATGATATTCTCGTCAATATTAAATGGAGGCACAACCCCGCCTTAGCAGCCTTGTTCGCGAAAGGTACGGAAGGACTCCTGGCACCTCTATCTCATGAGCAAAGACTCTGGAGCCATGCAGAATCCGAGTACAATATATGCTGAACTTCTGATGTTGTTCTGGCCATGCTGACCGCCGTGTGGGATCTTGCAGTTGGCAGTAGTACTCACTTCTCGCCATGATTCCCAAACAAAGTCCTCCCACAGCTGTGTAACCCTGCCGCGTCTTGTGGACCGTGCGGCTTCGCCGTTACCGTTTCTAAAGATAGACCCATCCATTTTGCACTTGATCTTTCATCTGCGGTTGAGCCTCGGATTTCGAGCCCTACAAGGACTCTTTGGTACTTTAGGGAATACCGTGGACTCGTGGCTAGATGACGACTACCTTGAAGTAGTCTAGTTTGGTTATAGTCGATCCCAACATCTTGCGACTGAGACCTGTCATGCATGTGTAGGCTGTTGAAATGTCCCAGATTCGTCAGCTTCGAGCCGGGGGCTTCTAAGGCTGACTGCGAAACTGATTCTTATGTCTTTTCGGGCAACAAAAACTCGAATCCCACACATCTACTCTATTACTGTGTCTATATCGACTTACAAAGGGCCAAAATGATGGTCGCCGCAGGGATCGAACCTGCGACCTTCTCCGCACGACCATTTCCAATTTCTTAGATGAAGTTGTAAAGGAGAAATCATAACCGCTAGACTAGGCGACCTTTAATTGGGTAACCAATAAAAAGTCTCCTCTTATTTGAAAATATATTACTAAACATTCACTTGGAGTGCTTAATCAAATATGCACCTCGGAGTGGAGATGGAAAGTGGATAACGCTCGATATCTATGCCAAGGAACAGCTTCATTCGGTGATCGACCATGACCCATCATGATTGAAGACTTTCCATGGCAACATACAAGCTAGAATAGTGGATTCAAAGCCCACAAGCAACTTGCGCCCACTGATAGGGTATCTCGAAACGGATGCTGGTCCCATATACATCCCAAAAGCCAGGTATACATAGCGCCTTTCAACACCACCATCAATGAGATCTCTAAACTTTCCAGTTCAACACATCCAGCTTCTTCTTCTTCGGCTGGACAAGCCCCTCGGAATCGATCCTCCCGAGTTTCTTGTATCCCTGAACACCCGGTTTCGCAAAGCTATTCCCCTTCCCACTTTCGATGGACACATATGCTCGGGTGAAACTCTTGAAAGGTGCATTCACATCCCTCCACCAGTCCGCTGTGCTAGGCGGAGCTCCTTCTTTGAATGCCGCGTGAGTTGAGGTCCTGTCCAGCCAATCAGTCACTGACGACCGATCCTGCTGCGTAGTACGTAAGTGGTCATTCTTGACCGATGCGCTGCTACTAATTGGCTTCGTCAACTCCTTTCTTTGGGCCGCTGGTGGCGGTATATCTGTGCGTGCACTCCTTGGCCGTAGCGGACTCCCTGATGCCGAGATGGGCGTTTTGAAGCTGGTTCGGGATGGAAATGGTAAAGGGAGACTTCGGCTAGACTCCGGGGATCCTGGAGTGGATTTCCTTCGGGCTGGTGGAGATATGTCGGACTTGACAGCAGGCTTCACCCAGGGGATCGGACGCGGCCCTTTTTTTGCTGATCGGACTGGGGTCGCAATCTTGGGCTCAGCTCTAGTTCGATGCTCTTGAGTGTCAGACGTAAGATCAACTACACCGTCGCCACGAGGTGGAGTTGGTTGGTGGCCCACAGACGCTGGACTGCCACTCATGAATGCTGGCTGTCTCTCGACACCAGACCGTCGCAACTGCCCAGTACCAGACGAAAAGCCTGCGAGTGCCAGCACGTCAGCAAGATTGTTTGGAGTGAGGACCTTCTTCGTGAATTTAGGTTCATCAATTTCGTTACGATAGAATTTCTCGTATGGGATCGGGTCTTCCGCTTTCTCCATGCAACCCAAGAGGTGTTGGTGATACTCCAGCTTGTGTCTGACGATGAAGTCGTCCCATAGGGGACGGTGCTCCATGCGGTCCTCACTGCTCAGCTTGTCGATTTTCTTAGCCATTGCAATGAAATGCTTCAGGTCTCCATTGTACTCGGAATAAGTAGCTCGAAAGCGATCGTAGATACTGCTAGCTGTTAAGGCTATGGCAGCACCAGTCTCCGATGGTTTGATTACATGATTTTCGACATGCTCTGTCGTAGTCGTCCTGCAGACTTTTACGGTCGGCTCAGGGACATTGGGCTGCCGGACTGAGAGTTTGCGGTTCTCCAAAGTCTTACGTGCAGGTGTTGCAGGCTCGGAAGCCATATCACGGGTTTGCGATATTTCGGGACTGAGATCCATTTCTACAGCCTGGTGCTCTAGACCCATCACAACATCTTCGTCTTCTTTGCTCGCTTCAGGAAAACCAGTAGTGAGGTCTTCCGTCTCCAAAGCCTCCTCTTCATGCATTTCGATGGTTGACCCGATATTGGACTGAAGCACCGACCCTTTTCGAGAGGCAAAGAATTCTCGTCGCTGCTGCCGTGCTAGTACCGACGGATCTTGGATTTCTTGCTGGTCTTGGCTAAAGTTGAATGCTGAAAGTGACTCGAAGCGTTTTCGTCGCTTTGTGATGTTAGGTGAGAGAATACCACAGTCCTCAGCCTTTCGTTTGGCGTCTGATTCAGCCTTGACAGGTGACATGGATGCCATCACTTGCATCGCTGACTGACCAGTCCCTTGTGATGCTGGCAAGGGCTGCACAACACTCGAATCCGAGGATACGATTCCATGCTTGACAGGGCTGGCGCTGGCACTTCTCAAAGATTGAGCGTCGACTTCGGATTGTATCTGCTGATTCACCAAGGCGTCCTCATCATAGGTAGCGCTATGACTGTCTGTAACATCGATAGCAAGCCCAGCGCTGTCCACGTTCTCCTCCAGAGTAAATGGCTGGACGTTAAAGCTACCTGAGACAACGGGATCAGATGATTCGGCACCATCTGATAATCTCTTGGCTTGTTTACTCTCAAGAAGCAGGTCATTATCTCTTGCAATGTACAAAGGCTCAGATGCCAGTTGCATGGTTGTCCGTTTTGATACCTGCCCGTTCGTGTATGGAGTGCGCTTCACCTGTATGACAGGCTTGTTTTCCTGCGAGATTGTGGAGGGATAAGCATGGCTTAATACTGTCCTGATCCCAGTAATGGCATCATCATCGTTCGACTTATCATCAAGTGCTAGAGGTACCGAAGTCTCCAGTAAGGAAATGTCACTGTCAGACATTCCATCATCTTCTGACAGGGTGTCTATCGAACTTTCAGCAGAAAGACCGGCAAGCTGTCGGGTTCGCTTGCTGGGGGTGGCGTCACGTGAAACTGCAGATCCCTCAGATCTCGTTCGGACCCGAGCTGCAATCCCAAGCTGATGAGCCCACGCTTGCTGTTGCGGACTGCTGTCCGTATTTGTCTGAATGGAAGGCTGTTTAGCCGGACCATGCAGTGACCCAGTCATGGATGCTACGTAGCTTTCGTCAGGCTTGGGCTGTTGCTGTTCCGGGAACTGACTTGGCCGGGGAGAGCTATTAGAAGCCTGGGATTGCGTAGGGGCGCCGTGCGGTGATGCGTTGCTTCCCCTACGAGAAGGCACCAACGAACCTAGAGCTGGCGTAGCTGTTGAATCCGCTATGTATCTCGCGGCTGGTGGCTCAGGGCTTGCTGTGCTGCTATCTGGTGGAAGCTCATGACGCTTTAGCAGCGGTGGAGGGCTCGATGGCGGCCATTCCGAAGAAGACACAAGCACACCAGACTCTTGCTCTTCTTCGCTTTCCTCATCGCTACTGATAGACTCTTGGGTGCCTCCTTTCACACACCCGCCATCTGGGCTTTCTGATGGTTGCTTGTTTCCTTTTGCATGCCTTGCTTGGGTTGCTCGACGTTCGGCTAACCCATTCAGAGACTGAAGAACTGCGATGGGTACATTGGCGACCGGCCCTCTGTGACCCGGCTCAGGAGGTAGCCAAGCTGCAACCGCTTCTAATTAGCCACTCGCTTTACTTGAAAACATATTGCATTCGACGGATCAGTTTCGCATCATGGCTCTATTATCTTGTAACAATAATAAAAACCATTGGTTGAATTCACTCACAATGTTGCCTGTCAAGGAGAGCCTGTTGATCTCGTAAAATCGTAACATCCCTTCGACTAATCCTGGCCATTCCCTTGCAACACACATTAGTATCTTCATATGCAACTGTAACAAAGCCACGTACCTTCCAGGGATGTTCCTCAACGTCATAACCATTCTCGTCCATCTTCAGCGGAGAAGAGTGCGACTCAGAGGGAAGAACCTGTTCGGAGAGGTCGATCACATCTCTGTTGGGCCTATCGTTTTGTAAGTCGGCTCTACTTTGGTGCATCGTAGGTCTGCTCTTAACGGCAAGGCTTTGTTTATTTGAAGGATCTAGGTACGGGACTTGAAGATCTATATGAAACGGGGCTTTTCCTGGTCCAGGTGACTGCGTAGCCTTTGCTTGCACTGATTGTGTTGCTATCAGTGTCGTGTCCGGGGCCATAGTTTTCCCAGGAGAATCGTTTTGGGCTGACGAGTGCGGAAACTCGGAGTTGCCCCCGTCTGATGCCTTGACGTTGGCTTCAATGTCCTGCCCAGAAGCTCTTGATAACCCCTGGTTCAAAGAAGGATCGGTGGTAACGTTGGGCATCGGAACTCGTCCTGGTTTGTTCTTCATGATGAGAAGACCCAACAATGCGTCGTTGCTACTGTTCGACCCAATCCCCGGCCGTATCAGGTTGACAGAAGATTTTCGGGAAGGACCATTCGTTACAGTATTATTCGTATCATTTAAACCCCCTGGTTGCATGCTCAATCCTGACCTGCCTTTGCAGTTATTCGCAGGCCTTGTGCCCTGAGTAGCAAATGCAGCCTGCGTAACAACGTTAGCTCCGTCGTTCGATGAGCCATCGGTCGCCTGAGAGCGGATGTCCGAAGTACTGGCGTCATCTTCCAAATCCGACTGCGACTGGCTACTCGTAGATACTTGAGCGCGAAATTCCCCAAGTTGACTTAAAGCTACACTGATGTCTTGTCTCGATTCGATCGGAAGAGGATTACCAAAGGTACCAGAGCCGTCACACCCGAGACTTTGAAAGTCTTTAACAAGCAGCGTAAGCCTGGATTGCTTGGGACCAAAGTGGGTCGCGACAATCTCAAAGGAACGAACTTGAACGAGGCCTCCTCTAGTACCATCTGTGATGCGTTTCCTCGTCACTGCGGTGTACTTGCTGACGGCAGAGGCGGCGAAGGTGACTTGTATCGATGTGCGAGAGTCTGAGACCACTGCCTGAATCGGCTCCTCATATGTTTGAAACTAAAGAGAAGCTCTCATTAGTATACGCAACCCGCTTCCAGGAAGTTCAACAAACCTCTATGATTTGTACCACACCGATGCGCGGGGACGCAACTCTCAGGTTGCTTCCATCGTCTTCGTAGGTGACCTCGCCGACCGCTGCAGAATGGAGACTGTCCACTGCACTCTTTCGCCACTGTAATACGGCAGCGAGCTCACACTGTACGGCCAATCCAAGCCACGGCCGGAGAATATCCATTCTCTTACTGCGTAGCTCCAGAGACAAGTGGAAATCGTAGATCTTTCATCGCCGCACGAGGTTCCCTGAAGCTGGTGAGTGGTCAATGATCGCAATCAAAGTGACTATCATCTCCATGGAGAGTGGTGGGTAATGTAGAATTTGAACACTAAAGGAGATGGGCCCTAGAGAGACTCACGTACAGCATCTCTCTCGTGGCCCTGGGTACCTTAGCTCGCCTCTCGATAAGATCAAAAGGCAAGTTCGCCGAGACGCGCTTAAACATGGTAGGACGCGATTATGTGGGGAAGGCGGCATGGCGCCGTAGCCAAGACGGGCTACGCCTTACTCCATCAGGATTAAGTCGCGTGGGATGAGATATGTGGCCGTCGAAGTGGCAGTTGCCAGTATTGTCTTCGTTACGAAAAGCCTGGGAAGGAGAGCTGCGTGGCATTCTAGACCGCCAGCCTACAATGTTTCGCCACTCGTGCATAACTTGGATCTGGGACGGCTCTGCTGAAGGCTTGGCACAGGCTTCAAGACCGAGCTGCTCTCTTGATGTTAGTAAGCTACGGGGTCCCTCATGACACTGCACTGACTTGTCAAGGTGAGTCATTGAAGGGTACTGATGAGACGAGCTTTGGTTGAACCGGTCACATTACAGGAGATCTTCTTAGAGACCATGAGGCTCTACCTATACTCTGAGAACAATGAGTGGCAACAAACCCCCAAAAGATCCAGGGAGCCCCTCCACTGCTACCATGTTACTTCCACTTGGTCGACACTCTCGGCGAGCGTCACTGGCGTCTTCGTCAGCCCTGTCACACTTCGACAAAGAGACGCTCTCCCAGACCTTGGATCATATACATAGCGCAGCCTCGCAATCCGAGTCCCTCACCACATTCAACGAATATACAGCTCCTCCATCGGTTTCTGAGGGCGGAGATGGAAGGGGCATCACCACCGAACTCCAAGGTGGCTTAAGTGGGTTGTACAATCGTCTCAGAGCATCAGTTGGGGGTGGAAGGGATACTGTAGGAGGTGGTGCGGGACTTGATGAAGACGAAGGTGCAGACAGTGTATCTATTCAAAGTCCTAGGTCGGCAACTCCAAGCGCAACACCGTCGACGAGACAACTCCTTGGCTCTAACAGGCTCTCTATCCCTGGGCCATCGTCGGGCACAGACACCGGTCCAAGCACAGCATTGCAGTCTCCGCGTATCGCAGTGAGCGAACTGTCAATGAATGATCCAGGGCCGTCATCAAAAGTATCTAGGATTCCCACTACTACAGCTTCAAAAAGTTCAGTTCCCACAGCAGTTGCTATGAAGCCTCCTCTTACTCCTTTGACGCCAACAGTGCCTACAGTCCCGGCGAGTCCAGCTGTGGTTGAGGTTAATGTCACTGCAATCAAGGAGGTAGAACCACGGTCACGGCACGAGGATACGCTTAGCAGGGGTAGTACGATCAATAAGGTATCTCCGAAGGCGGATCCTTTATCGCGGGTGGATGAACACGTCAGCGGTGCAATGGATAGTTCGGAAGCTGACGAACCAACAAAAGAGCGTGCCGTTCTCTCACGCAGCGATTCACAATCTGTGAGCAGCCATACGCCAGAGACTCTCAGAGTCATGGGTGAAGATGCGAGAATTGTTGGGGTCAGCGCTGCTAAGCACACTTCCACCGGCAGTCAGTCCGGCGGACGTCTCGAAGAACACTCGGTCATGGGCAATACGTCGAGTCACTTCCAAGAATCCGACCGGGTAGAGGCGTCGAAACCCTCCAATACCCGCACCTCAAGTGAAGTCAGAAACATAGCTGAAGTCGCGAGCGGCTTGGAAAATCCTGATAGACCAACGAACGCCAGCGAGAGGAGACAAGCCACGACGAGCAGTCTGAACCCTAGCGCTATTGCTGGCGTCACTGGCACTAACCACAGTATCGACGGAACCTCGACAGTCAAATCAGGAACTGCTCCACGAATCGCTCAGTCTCATCTTCCTGGGTTCAGCCTCTCGAGGGCTTCATCGTCAGACACCGTCGGTACTAGTTCTGTGAACACCACGATGTACCAGAAGCCGAGCAATGGTGGACCTAGCGAGGACGAAGTGCTTCGTAGGCAGGATATGTCGCATTTTAGAAAACTAGTGAAACAGAATGCCGAGCGTCCAAATGTGAACGTCCCGCTATCTCAGACCAGGAGTAGAGTTTTAAGTAAAGAGTATTGGATGAGGGACGAAAACGCCAGAGACTGCTTCTACTGCGGTGACTCCTTTTCAACGTTCCGCCGAAAGCATCATTGTCGTAAGTTATTCTTCAATTTCAGATTCCCCAAGCCTGTTTTGAGGGTGCAAGTCATGCTAATAAAGGATTTTCAGGGACGTGTGGTCAGATTTTTGATGGCAAATGCACTTCTCTGGTTTCCGGAAAGCATTTTGGTCAATCTGGCTCCCTACGTGTGTGTAAACCATGCGAAGCTATCATCAATGGACACGATGATTCCTCTGAGTACTCCGAAGATGGAAGTGTCACAAATGCTCCATTTAGACCAAGACACGGGTCGACGAGCGCAAGCGAATTCCCCGCGTTTCAGAACTCAGCAGGATCAACTGCTATAGGGCAAGATGTTAGACAGGTCGGACCACAAGCAGAAGTCTCAGTTCCGACAATGGCTATTCCCGCGACACGAAGAACGGGTGATGAGGCTGGTCGACATTCTGCTGTCCTAGAGATTGAAGCTGAACATGGTCTTGCCAGACCGGCGTCATCCAGGTCCTTAAAAAACTCTTTCGCCATAAGGTCGTATCCCTCCACTCATAAGCGTCATCATTCACGACATCCTACTGTTGGCAAGCTTTTAAGCGAGGAAAGGGCTCCATTCCATCGGGATCCTGCGGACGACGTAGGTAGGGAGGGTCGATTACCAGCCTTTCACAGCGATAACATCATAGACCCTGACCTAGCTCCCTATCTTTCGGACGAAGATTCGAGTGGCGATGAGCAAGTCAGTATCATGACTGCCATGAATGGCGACGGCTTGTCAAGGAGCATTGATAACGAGAAGCATGGACTAACTGGGCTGCTTGCCGCTGTCAAGAAAAGTCGCTCCAGAGCGGGTGACAAGAACCCTGGCAGCATTACTTTTGCCGGTCGGGATACCGATAATGTTAGTTTGAGTAGCTTTCGACTTACGAATGCGCCTCGGAGTTCCAAGAGACGCAACCTAAGTGTGTCCAGTAACATCCTCCTTCGACCGTCACCCAGAGCTACTAGAGCTATTGCGATACTGCCCAATTCTTATAGTGGTCTGCATGGAAGCTCCAGCAGCTCAGCCGTTGCTTCACTAGGGGCCCCAATTACACCTGCAAGCGGATTGAGGATGATGAGAAGTTCTTCGATGCGAGGAGCTGATGCACCCGCTATCGAGCTGAATAACGCAAGTCTTCATCATGTGCGTAAGCTGCTTCACCAGCTTCTACAGGATTCGGCTGTGTCAAGCGTCAGCAGCTGGGAGAAAGCCCTCATTCCTATATTGCTCCAGGCGACCGACGATGTCAATCCGGATGTGCAAGGCGGTGACGACATTGATATACGGCACTACGTGAAGTTGAAGAAGATTCCTGGAGGTAGGCCGGGAGATACATCATATGTCTCGGGACTTGTTTTTACAAAGAACCTAGCACTCAAAAGCATGCCACGGAGCATGTCTCATCCTAATATTCTCATCTTAACTTTTCCATTGGAGTACGCACGTCGCGAGCAGCACTTCATGAGCCTAGAGCCGGTCATTCGCCAAGAGCGAGAATTTTTGCAGAACCTAGTCAACAGGATCGCCGCATTACGCCCTCAGCTCCTGCTGGTACAGCGGAACGTTTCGGGACTGGCGCTGGAGTTTCTTGAACAGGCAAACATCGCTACTGCGTACAACGTTAAACCCTCTGTGCTAGAAGCTGTGGCTAGATGTAGCCAGACCAGGGTTATCTCTTCGATCGACAAATTGTCGATCAAACCTGCACATGCAGGTACATGCGCCAGCTTCTATGTCAAGACTCACGTTCAAGGGAAAAGAAAGAAGACCTATATGTACCTTTCAGGGTGCCCCAAGGAACTTGGGTGCACCATCGTACTTCGCGGCGCTTCCACCGAGACCTTGGCAATCGTGAAGCGGATCACTGAGTTCATGGTCTATGTTGTTTACAATCTCAAACTTGAAACCTGCCTTATGAGGGACGAGTTTGCACTCATACCATCGTCTTCAAATACTGAAGCTTTGTTCCGAGATAGAGCATCAGCACCAGAGGCGACTCAAGACGCAGTGGTTAAGCCTGCAGCGCTAGTTAATGCCAGCCATGACCCTGGAGGCCTACATCAACAACAATCGCCTCCTTCTCACTCCTCCGCGGATACTTCGAACCCTGATGCTCTCAAGGGTGACAGTGCCGCCGTTTCGTCACCGACTAAACCAAACGTCAATGGAGGCGATGAAATTCGTATGCCCGATGATATGCCTATGCCCACCTTCTATGGAGACATGGTTGAGAAACACAATACTAAGATATTGTCCGCATCTCCATTCGTCAAGTTTATGCAGCCATACCTCTTGATGCAAGCGAGGGAACAAGAAAGACGTTTAGTCTACCTCAGGCGTTTGCGAGACCAGGACGTACTGGAAGAGCGAAATGAGGACGAGAAAGGTAAACCGCAGAAATTCGACTTGATCAAGCCGGAGATGGTCCACTCAACTATTCAAGGTGCTTCCAAGAAGGTGCGTGAGGTATTACACGCTGTTCACGACGCAGAATATGATAAGGCTCTCCACAACTACGAAACGCAAAAGAGGCAATGGGAGACGTACATATCTGGTAACATCAACCTATTCGATCCATACGCCCACCAGAATATTGTTGTGTTATATAGTGTCGTCTGTACGGTGACTACTGTTCCGTGTTCCGGCCCAGATCTCATTGCCCTGGCTTTTTACAACGAACACGAAACAGATGCCGATTTCGAAGCAGACTGCACACTGGGACAATACGTCGAGGACCTGTGCCTTGGATCGAATACGATCTGTACGGCTAATGGATGCGAAAGGAAGATGGTCGATCATCATAGGCAGTATGTCCACGGGGAGGCTCAAATCAGCGTGTTTGTCCAGAGTTATCCATGTAAGCTTAGAGGCTTACAAGATTCAATCTTGATGTGGAGCTGTTGCAGAATCTGCGGTACAGAGACGCAGGTAATGCCCATGTCTGAAAGCACGTGGAAATATTCGTTCGGGAAGTATTTGGAACTCTCCTTCTGGAGCAGTAACCTGATCGCTCGAGCGGACGTCTGCCCTCATGATCTCCATCGGAATCACCTAAGATATTTTGGATTCAAAGATATGGCGCTTCGCGTACACTACGACCCTATCAATCTGCTTGAAATCATCGTGCCCAGAGCTAGGATCACATGGAAGGTAGATAATGACCTGCGCTTCAAGAACGAGCTCTTTCTAAGAATAGAGGAACGCCTCAACAAGTTCATGGGATCAGTCAAAGCACGTATAAAGGGCATCAAGGTTGAGGGTGTTGTGCCTGAGAAGATGGAGGCTTGTAAGCACGAGACCGAGAAGCTAACGAAGCTTGCCAATGATCAGCATCATGCTCTTCTCCGCAAGCTCCAGAATAAGTACATGAATTCCAAATATTACGAAACCATACCATTGAATCGTGCTCTCAGAGCGACGCAAGAGAAAGTTGCTGAGTGGGAGAACATCTTTGCCGACTTTGATCGGAATTTTTTCCCCTCAGAGAAAGACATTCGCCGGCTGGCCACGCTCCAACTCAGGAAGATATTCTTGGACCGCGATGAATCAGCAACCTCCTTGAGCTCCAACGACGAAGACCCGGATACTCATGGTGTTGAAGGGAACTTGACGGAGAAAGCTACAATTACAGACACACCAGCATTGACACCATTAACGAGGGAGATGTCGCAAGAGAAGGCACATGACATGTTGACGTCTGTCGTACAGGAGCATTCTGGGAGGCCAAACGCCGCTGACGTGAAGCACGACTCAGAAAATTCCCAGAACGCTCCTCCAACCTCGATCCCCGTCGCCGAACCGCCAGTGAGGCTTCCTACATTACGAGAGGTTGAGAGGGAGGATGTTCGCCATCTAGATCTTGCAATACCCGCTAGTTTCCCGGAAAACCCGTTAGGCGTGCAGGGCTCTCAAAAAGAGGAGTCTCCTTCCGTCAGTCCAACCAACACAGATCACCAAAAGTCGACTGATATTATGGGTAGTGTCGCATCAAGAGTTGTTGAACTTGTCAGTTCCGAAGGGAGCAATTCTGTCGTCGGCCCAGTATCAAAGGATCACACCACGCCAGCACAAAGCCAAGTATCCGGGATCCCTCGACCTACTGAGATAGGTGTGCGTCGAGTAGGAAGAAACATATCGCCACAATTCTATCGTGCTCAGAGCCATCCGGCTCGTTTCCGTGGAGACAAGAGCAGCAGCAGCGGTCAATCCACTCCACCTGCTCTGCCAACCTCACCTTCAACAAAGCCTTCCCAAGCGCTTGCCGAGCACTTGATCTTAACAACCATTGAACCAGCTTTAAATTCTGGAGATAAGAAATTATCCGACCGAATGGGACTCGGTGCGCTGAAGCCAGTTGGAGTCACAGCGCATTCGCTGATACCACGCTCAATTGCTAGCAGAAGGAAAGATTCCAGGGTTTCTACTTTAGCCAAGCACTTCGAGCAATTGAGTCGCGAGTTTGAAAAAGAACGCCTGCGAGAGCGACGGCAACGTGCTGCAAAGAGTAAACAGGCCAGAGCATATCCAATCGCAGCGTCGAAACCCATCGTGGAAGTCTATAGCAACGTACATGAAGCTGTCGAAGAGAAAGAGCCGTCTGATGAAGATTCGTTGATGCCTGAGCCATCCCATGAAAACCATGAAGAACCGACTTCTACTATTGAGAATCTAGCGCACGCCCCAACTGAAGGAATAGGTGCGGAGCCATCCGGAGAAGATCTGACTGCTGAAAATACAGAAACTGATGAGAACGCCCATGGAGACAGTCGGCGTGGCTCTGATGTCGAGGGCGACGAGTACCAAAGCGAAGACAACACATTACTCGATGATATCCAAGTTCCTGGGACCTCAGAGGACCACCACGCACTTACACCCTCCGAGGCACAGCTTGACCTGAAGTTGGACCTCCCCAAGCATGAGAAGACCTCCTTGATGAAGATGCTCACCAACTTCTGGGCTGAGAGGTCCGCTAGTGGCTGGCAGGCTCTAGAGTACCCTCTTAACGCAGCGGATCACATCTTCGCTGATTCTGATATCATCGTACGGGAAGACGAGCCTAGCTCGCTAATCGCTTTCACGCTGAGTTCGGATGATTATCGAACCAAATTACAGAGTATTTCTACAAAAGGTGGTCTTCAAGAGAAACAGAGTAAATCTCACATACAAGATCCCAATTTGAATAGCGATGAGCAGGTGGAGGTGGAGCGATCACTATTGCGCTCAACGGGAACTCACTTGAAGTATCAGTTCAACGAAGGTTCGGCGAAGATGCTCTGCAAAATCTTCTTTGCCGAACAATTTGACGCCGTTCGAAGAAAATGTGGCGTCGCGGACCGCATTGTCGAATCGCTCTCACGGTGCTTAAAGTGGGATTCCAAGGGCGGAAAGACAAAATCCGTCTTCCTCAAGACCCTCGATGATCGGCTAGTCCTGAAGTCACTTTCTCAGATTGAAACTCAGGCCTTCCTACGATTCGCCCCGGCTTACTTTCAGATCATGTCCGAAGCACTCTTCCACGAGCTGCCATCCGTGATCGCGAAGATGCTGGGTTTCTATCAAGTTGTAATTAAGAATCCAGTGACTGGTACCGAGTTCAATTGGTTCCTGCTGGTCATGGAGAACCTATTTTACGATCGCTCTCCGACACGGATCTTCGACCTGAAAGGCTCGATGCGCAATCGGAAAATCCAGTCCACAGGCGAGCAAAACGAGGTGCTGCTTGATGAGAACATGGTTGAATTTATCTATGAGTCGCCACTCTTCGCAAGAGAACACTCGAAGAAACTACTGAGGGCGAGTGTGTGGAACGACACATTGTTCTTGGCTCGCCAGAACGTCATGGACTATTCATTGATGATTGCGATCGATGAAAATCGCAAGGAGCTGGTGGTGGGTATCATCGATTGCATTCGCACTTATACCTGGGATAAGAAGTTGGAGTCTTGGATCAAAGATCGAGGGAAGAATAGGCCGACGGTTACAAGTCCCAAAGAGTACAAATCGCGTTTCCGGGAGGCAATGGGAAGGTATGTCCTTCAGGCGCCAAAGTAAGTGAACTCTTCAGCTAGTCCCTTGCATGTTGAAAAGCGCTTGCTAATGCTTCCGTAGCTGCTGGCATCAATTTCACGCACAGCGACTTGAAAGGCGACCTCTTAGATTCGCTGAACGCCTGGAGGTCCCAGAAGGCGATCGCACGGTTAGCAACATTGAAGATGCTGCTGATATCTAGGCGCAAGTACTCGATTGTGCACTCCCCTTGGACAGTCGGTCAGGCCAAATTACGAGGGATGGTTGTATAAAGATAGGGTTCGAGCCGATGAGTCGGCATGAGAACATGAAGATTCACGAACATGTGCGACGCGATACCCGACAAGGCGTGGGAGTTGCTCTGGACAGCTATGCAACTTGCTGGGATTTATGCAACGTGGAGGTCCAGGTGGACCCATGTGAAAATCGGGGCTTAGCTGGCCTTACATTGAACTATCCGCGCAACTGACAGCTTGGTGTGGGAATTTCGTCACCCATGCGATGTAAGACATTCTCGTATTTCGCTTCGAGCAGATCAGTCTATAAATGCAGAATGTTCACTATGATAGCAAGTCTCTTTCGTCTTTGGTCCATTTCTGGCAACTCATTTTTTATACCCGCGAGATCATGCGCATGTTCAGCCTCTCAGCTATTATACCGTTCTTCCAATACACAGCCCTTAGCTTGGCAATCCCAATCACCCCGTCGATAGCACCGCGAACCCAGTATTGCGCCAACGCTCCGCATACCGTAGCTGGCACGTAAGTAAAGCTATACCATTCCAAGAGCATACCCGGCCTTGACTCAACAGCTAACATCCCCCCCCGAACCTAGTCCCCTCCTCCCCCGGACCCTCCCCCCCCACCCCCCACCCATATCCCCTCGCAAATCCACCACCACAATCCTCTGGTGCGCCCCCTCCAGCAGCACCTACCTCATCCTCTCGAAATCCGCCACCATCTCTTCCGCCGCCAGCATCGCCTCCATCCTCAGCGCCGCCTCCGACTACATCCGCATCCGGCTCGACGCGTACGGCGACGGCCCCGTCGTCAACGGCGGCGTGGATTGGAGCTCGGTTTCCGGCGCTGAGTTGCGCACTTGGAATACGAATAATCATCAGCAGACGTACGGGGTTTTGGGGGCGGCGGTGGGGGCGCTGATGGATTATATGCGCGGGAATGGGGTGGGGGGAGTGAGGTTTAATATTTTTGATGGGGAGACGGAGGTGGGGGGTGGGGTTGTGGGGTAGGGTGGGGTGGTACGGGGAGGTGGATAGACTAGACGGTGTAGATGGGTGCGAGGTGGAGTTTGATAGGTTGTAGAGGTTCTGGAGTTTGATGGCTTGGTGTATGTCTTTTATCGTCCTATCTCTTTGCTTCGCTTCGCTGCCCAGGTGAGCCATTGCGCTGTCAAGTGTCCTGATCGGGGTGCGTGGTTCCATCGCCACCACCACCATCCGCCTACACTTCCTAGTCCTACCAGTGCTAAGCCTAATACGCCCGTCAGGATCCGACCTTGTCTCTGCACCGCCTTTTCCACCTCACTGTATCGCTCGTTCTCAAAACTAACTCGGCTGTATTGTGTGCTCCAACCCAGACTCGGGATATATT
Source organism: Umbilicaria muhlenbergii (assembly GCA_000611775.1). Classification (NCBI taxonomy): domain Eukaryota; kingdom Fungi; phylum Ascomycota; class Lecanoromycetes; order Umbilicariales; family Umbilicariaceae; genus Umbilicaria; species Umbilicaria muhlenbergii. The sequence continues at coordinate 5,447,403 of KK106983.1, forward strand.
TATTTACCCTTTCTTCGACCCATTTGCGTAGGCGGTAGAAGGGGGAGATGACGCTGGAGCGCATCTCTTCGTAATTGCGGAGTGCGAGGTCGTTGATGGCCGAAGCGTCTGGAGTGCGTTGGTTAGTGTATTCTAGGAGAGCGCTGGCTCTGGCCTCTTCTCTTGGTTTACGGTCGCGGATCGAGGGGTCATAGACGCCGTGCTTGTCGAGGAAGTCAAAGAGTACGCGCACGTCTTCGAGACCGGCGTTCATGCCTTGCCCGTAGAATGGCACCATGGCATGTGCGGCATCGCCGAGGATGACGACGCTGGAGCGGTAGTTGTAAGGTGTGCATTTTATAGAGATGAGTGGGAGGTGCGGGTTATCGCGGAACTGGCAATGCAGCTCGTCTGGCGAGATGAGCTCAGGGCAAACACCAGGGAAATACTGTTGAAAGAAGGGAAGTAGGTTGCTTGGGGATGCGACAAGGTCGGCAAAGTGAGCTGATGGTGCGAAAAGTGTACAGGTGAACGATTTGTCAAGAGAAGGGATGGCGATGAACATGAAAGACTTTCCAGGCCAGATGTGGAGGTGGTTGGGAGAGATGGCAAAAGAGCCGGTGGTAGCGCCAGCGGGAATGATAAACTCGCACCAGAGGGTGTCGATATATTCTTGTTGGTAGTTGACGCGGGCGTACTTCATCATATGGTAGCGTGTGGCGGAGTGAGCGCCATCCGCTCCAATAAGCACATCGAAGGAAACAGAAATCTCAGAGGCGCGGTCTTGGTGCTCTTTGCCTGAAGAAGACTGCGTAGGGTTTTGGGCATGATCCGTTTTGACACCACTGGAGCGTTGTTCGAACCAGGCAGTGTTCTTGTTGAAGTCGGCACCAGTGAGCTTGTGGTTGAAGTGGAAGGTCACGTTAAGCATGTTGCCTAGGTGGTCAAGGAGGCGTTTGTTCAGCCCTGCTCTGTCCACTGCACGGATAAACTAGTTTCATAATCAGTGACATGTTGGGCGCCTGGATTGTGCGGGTATATACTCGGCCATGCACATCGTACTGCTGCGACTCTTCATACAGCTCCCCGGTCTGCCTTCGACCATGAATCATTCGACCATGCATCGGTATCGTCTCTCCGAGAACGGCATCAATGAGTCCTTCACATTGTGCATGTCTCATGGAGTTGATGCCTCGCTCTGAAAGAGCCAGATTTATAGATTTGGTGAAATTCAGGGGAGTTGTCGAAGGATCACGGAGATCTATAGTAGGCCCCGGGGATCAGCGGCTCTTCTAAGCCTAATGCTGGCATTGCTCGAGACCGCAGAAACACAAGGAGAGACAGAAATGATTTGCTTCGTTCACTAACTCCCGGAAATAACGTGCTTCAGAGCTTGAAAAAAGAGATATCAATCGCAGCTCTGGCGCGGAAAAGGCTCGAACAGACAATAATAAGATATTAATAGAATCGAAGGCATCAAGCCGTATTGTGTGAGATGAGTTCCAGACATGCATACGAGATACTTATGAGATTGGTAGATAAAATGGCAGATATGGGGGATACTTTCGACGTACCACTCCGAAGCTCGTAGATCTCTACATCGTCTCCTCTACCAGCAGCGTACAGAGCCGCGAGGGCGCCCACTGGTCCTGCTCCAACAATCACAACCTTGTGCTTCTCAGTCTTTTCTGACATGACTGATCAAGGCGGGAAACACATAAGAAACAAGGGACTTACATTTCCTGCCGCTTGACGACGTTCCGCAATGACGACTGTGACTTTCTTCGTTTGCAGCTAAATTGTTAGCTCCCGCAGTACGGGCATTTTAGGGCCAGTCCGAGGAATCGGGACTAAGGAGAGCCTTGCGATTTAAGTTATCGTACCGTTACTCGTAGGCAGATCCACCACAAAAGTAGCCTCTCCCTTTCACCACAATCACCATACATAAACGTATCCAGGGCCCTCCGCACGCCAGGCATCGGTGCTTACTGCGCTCTCGTCGCTTCCACTTCGGGCCTCGATCTCCCCGTAACTTTACCTCCGCTAGCTGAAGAAGACTTCAAGCGACCTCGACATTATGGATCAAGCCGCTGCAACAGTTGTGACGAGGCAGTGCATCGGCGTGAATTGTCAAAATGAAGCTGGAACGCTGCAATGTCCGACATGCTTGAAGCTGGGAAAAGAGAGCTTTTTTTGCTCACAAGACTGCTTCAAGAGGAGTTGGGTAGGCTACCTTGTGCCTTCGTAAGGTACAAATGTTTCAATAAGGCTCTTCTTCATATACTAACACATCCCTAGTCCGAACACAAGGCGGTCCACAAAACTAACGGTAACCCTCTTCGCAATCTATCTGCACTGGAAGTTGTATCTAAACTAGACCTAGCTACGGGCTACTTTAATCCGTTCCCCACGTTTCCATTCACCGGCTCTCTAAGACCCGTCTATCCATTATCGCCAAAGCGATCGGTACCCGCATCCATACCACATCCAGACTATGCGAACGATGGAATTCCTAGATCCGAGCAGAAGTTCGTGGGTCGGAATAACATCAAGATCCTCGACAAGAAAGAGCAAGAAGGCATGCGCAAAGCGTGCAGACTTGGAAGAGAGGTCCTAGATATAGCTGCTAGGGAGGTCAGGCCCGGCGTCACAACAGACTACATTGACGAGGTTGTCCACAAGGCGTGCCTGGAAAGAGGTGTAAGTAGGACGATTCTTTTATTTCCCATATTCGTAGCCCTAGACGACAGGTTGTCTGTAGACCTATACTAATGCAGTGCAGTGTTATCCATCACCGCTCAACTATGTCCACTTCCCCAAATCGGTCTGCACGTCGCCAAATGAAGTTATTTGTCACGGTATACCTGACCAGCGTGTCATGGTCGACGGTGATATTCTCAACCTTGATGTCACAGTCTATCATGGAGGCTTCCATGGTGATCTCAATGAGACGTACTATGTTGGCTCGAAAGCGCTTGCAGACCTCGAGTCCATTCGAGTTGTTGAGACTGCACGTGAGTGCCTCGACCAGGCAATACAATTAGTCAAGCCTGGCATGGCTTTTCGGGATCCTGGTAACGTGATCGAGAAACATGCCAAATCGAGAGGGTGCGGTGTAATCAAGACGTATTGTGGTCATGGTATTAATCAACTCTTCCACTGTGCGCCAAACGTACCTCATTATGCGAAGAACAAGGCTATCGGCATCGCGAAGCCGGGGATGTGCTTCACTATTGAGCCAATGATTAGCTTGGGCACTTATAGGGATAAGACGTGGCCGGACGATTGGACGAGTGTTACTCAAGATGGCTCGAGAACTGCACAGTTCGAGCATACGTTGTTGGTAACTGAGGACGGTGTGGAAATCTTGACTGCGCGCCACGCAGACTCACCTGGAGGGCCAGTGCCGATGCCAGTAGAGTCCCAGTCAGAAGAAGCTCCAACGGAGGCGAAAGGTCAAACGCATGGTCAAGCCGCAGCGGCTTGATTTTAGGAAAAGAATAAGATAAGCAAACATTACATCACATCCGGGTTGGGGCTGTAGTCCATGTGACCGTTCAGTAAAGCTGTAAGAGCAAACCTGACTAGACATAACTAAAATCCTAGAATATCCCCTTGCCGGGTTTGGAAGTGCACATACTCTGCTCTGACTATCGGGAGTGAGCTCGCAGCCGCAGGTGAAGCGTTCAAAAAAGTGGTAATTTGGGAGCAGAGGAATCCTTGATAGACTTAACGTTGCATCGTAGGGCTGTAACCGAAATACCAAATATCTCAAAGCTCAAGGCTACAGCCTTGGAAAGGCCCTCCAGCTTCGGTAACAACCCCAAGACAGTCGTGGCTACTCTCTCTAGCTTCCCATAATCTCCTTTAAGACGGACAAGATGTCGAGCTCGCCGCCCCCGGAAGAAAGAGAAAAGAGAGACGCGGAAGCCAAGGCCAAAGAAGCTGAAGAACAGGCCAAACTACCCTACAAGTGGACACAAACCATACAAGACGTCGACATTACCGTCCCTGTACCCGGGAATCTCAAAGGTCGAGACATAGATGTCGTGATCACCAAGAAGAAGTTGAAAGTTGGGGTCAAAGGCCAGCCCCCAATTATCGATGTAAGCCTGCAACTACGCTGCTATACCTCCATCAAAACCCTATATACCTAGCTAACACCTCCACCACCCCTAGGGCGACCTCCCCAAAGAAATTCACGTCGACGAATCCACCTGGACGCTCGAAACGCTTTCTTCAAGCTCTAGCAAAGAAATCTCCCTCCACCTGGACAAAATCAACAAGATGGAATGGTGGCCGCACGTCGTCACCTCGGCCCCCAAAATCGACACCTCGAAGATCACGCCCGAGAACAGCAAGCTGAGCGATTTGGACGGCGAGACGAGGAGTATGGTGGAGAAAATGATGTATGATCAGCGGCAGAAGGAGATGGGGAGGCCGACGAGTGATGAGGAGAAGAAACAGGATATGTTGAGAAGGTTCCAGGAACAGCATCCCGAGATGGATTTTTCGAAGGCGAAGATCGGGTGAGCGGGGTGGGGGTGGGCAGGGAATCGAGAGGGTTGGGGGGGGGGGGGGGGGGGGGTTGGGGCGAGGACGTGGAGTTTGCTTTGCATAGCGCGGGTAATGATCATCTACGAAAATGCATGTCCCACGGTCATTCTTGTGCTGATGAGGTTGTGATTCGTGCATTGAGATCGAGGCTGGCTTATGATGTGCCCGTTGTTTACTTGGACGCGGGGGAAAGTGCTCCCGCTTCGCATCTGACATCAGTACAGCTTGCCATTAGGGTTGAACCGACCCCGAGTATTGACGTTCGCCATGGAGCAACATCAGGCCGTTGGCAGCAGCATGAGTGCCGACCATGATATTTTTGATGTGTTGACATGGAGCATCTTCGAGGCCGGGGCATGATGGATATGCATGCAGAGTTAAGCGCTACCAACCAGAACACGAGAACAATAAAATATGCATGGCTTTTCCCACGGATCTACATATAGGCTTCAAGCCACCTCCACATTCAACATGATAACTCCCGACACTCGGAAGATACTCCCTCCGACTTCAATGGTTCAGCAACTGCATCAATACTATAATGGACCGATTCTTCAAACCCTGGCTCCAATCGGACCCCAAGTCCTACCGATTCATCAAAGCCAACATAGTTGACACCGCCAACGGCACTATCATCCCAAATGCAACCGTCCGCACCGCCAAGGGTCTCATCACATCCGTCACCACCGAAGAATCCAGCGGCGAACCCTCCTCTGAAGACGAGGAACAGACAATCGACCTCAACAACAAATATCTATGTCCAGGCCTAACAGACTGCCACGTCCACCTCACAGCCGCCCCCGGCGAGCGCGACCTCAAGAACCTCTGGAACGTCCACGAACACGTCCTCCTCTACCGAACCACATACGTCTGCCGCGCCGTGCTCTCCCGTGGCTTCACCACCGTCAGAGACACCGGTGGCGCATCCCTCGCGCTCAAGGAGTCCATCCAAGACGGACTGATTCCCGGTCCGCGCCTCTTGATTGCCGGGCATGCCCTCAGTCAGACGGGAGGCCATGGCGACTTCCGTAATTCCTACCAGCAGGCCCTTCCGGAATGCGGGTGCGGTCATGTGACTGGTCTAGCCCGGATCTGTGATGGGGTTCCGGAATGTCTGCATGCGGCGAGGGATGAGTTGAGGCGAGGGGCTGACTTCATTAAGATTATGGGTGGAGGAGGGGTTGTTAGCCCTACTGATGCTATTGACCAGATCCAGTTCACGCCGGAGGAGGTGCGGGCCATCACGACTGTTGCTAGGGCTGCGGGGAAGTATGTCACTAGTCATGCGTATACGTCTGAGGCGATTCGAAACGCTATCGAGAATGGTGTGATGGGGATTGAGCATGGTAACTTGCTGGATGAACCGACGGCTAGGCTTATGGCTGAGAAAGGGGTTTTTCTCACGCCGACGCTGGTTACTTATGACGCCATGTCTAATGGTCCACTTGCCGACTTTTTGCCCTCGGAATTAAAGGCGAAGAATGTGAAGGTTCTGGAAGCAGGTCTCTCGTCCCTGAAAATCGCGAAAGAAGCTGGCGTCACCATGTGCTTTGGGACGGACCTCCTCGGACCACTAGGAGCGCTTCAGTCGAACGAGTTTTCGCTCAGGTCGAAGGTGCTGTCGCCACTGGAGGTTCTTCAGAGCGCGACGGTCAATCCGGCGAAGATGATGGGGATGGATAAGGCTGGACAGGTTAAGGAGGGGTTTTGGGCGGATTTGTTGGTTCTGAATGAGAATCCGCTGGAGGACGTTACCGTTCTTGATCGGACGGAGGAGGAGCTCTTGGCAGTGTTTAAGGAGGGGAGGGCGTGTTATAGTAAGCTTGAAGGTGTCAAGGGATCTCTGGATTGATGTTGAAGGTAAATCTATAGTGATTGGGACAAGGTATGTGTGTTCTTTGTTGGCGTAGTCAACACCAATCTTCTGTCTAGGAGGCTCCTCTTGATCACCCGTTAGCGCTGAGAGTTTCAAAGAGGATCGGATGCGCAGATGCTGAAAGTTAAAGTTAGCGAACCCTAGCACTACCACACTCCTGCCTTTACTGAATGACAATGTCCTATCCATTGTTGTTTCGCCGCTGAGGAACCCCTGGATCCCTCTGCCCTACTCTGATAGAATTGCCACTTACTTTGATGATTTGCATGAGGGTTCCAGTACATGATTGTAGGGCTGACTCGCTTTGGTAAGACCTAAGAACACCTATATGTTACAGAGATCGCGTTCAACGTTGCATTCTTGAGGGATTCCTCAGCTGGAAAATACGACTTGTTTTGTCCACACGTTTGCTCTAGCTCAACACCTTCCTCATTGACAACATTAGCTGTTGTCTCTGTCAGCCACGACAGAGCAATTAGGGGCCGTTCATCTTTGATGTCCAGGGCTGTAAGTTGAAAACCTGGTGAATTAGTAAACCCCTTGACAGCCCTTGAATAATGCCAATAGTCTACGAGATTCACACCATGTGGCACATCGTTGCGCATTTGAAGCAAACCCTCGGAGTGATGCATCGTTGAGCAGACTGTCGGGTGCCATTCAAGTAGCTACAAAACAATACGCTGAGCCTCTAAAAGTCTTCTGACGACCGCCCGATCATCGAGACTCCATGAATTGAAGGATCCGATCCATGGAGACCTGGTGAGTTCATCTCCGGGATTGATTCTTTCCAACGATCGAGACACATCCACATTGTAGTTAGGAAGAGTGGGATATTGAAAGCCTCTATATTTGTCCACTCTTCGTTGAAGGTTCGACCGTCCGGCAATAAAACATTGATCTTATTTTAGCCGGCCGTAAGCTGTAATGTAACATGCCCACCAACACGGATTTCCAAGTATGGACACTGACTTTCGAGGTTGTAGGAGACTTTCAATAAATCTTCAGAGAAGTCACCGTACGTCTCCAGGTGATTGGATTATGATATTGATATGACATATCTTTTAGGGCGCTGGAGCCGGGGTCTCAGAACCAATGGGTTGTTCGGACTACTTGAGTGGTCGAAGCATCGAGGAGCACCTCAGACGACATTGGATGATGACATAGTGAGACAGATACTTGCTGAGGATCACCTGCGACAGACCTAGTCACGAGAAAATAAGGAATTGACAGCGGCTTCGGCACGCTGTAAGTGAGGAGCGGATTTTAGGAGACAGGGTAGCGGAGTGAGGAGAACAGGGGGGCGTGCTGAGGAGGACAGGGCGGTGAAGATAGGCATCGGGAGAAGTAGACTGGTTAACTATAGCTACCGAGGATAACCTGCGGCAGATTACTGCACACAACGAGAAGATTTATAGTGGCTTCAGCACACTGCAAGATAGGCGAGAAGACAGTGAAGATGATAAGGTGACTGAGAGCACAGCAAGACTTATTTCAGTAAACGGTAATTAGCCACTGAGAATATGGATAGAAGACAGACACAAAACGAATAGAAGATGGGTAGAAGAAGGATAAAAGAAGGATAGAAGAAGGATAGAAGAAGGATAGAAGAAGGATAGAAGAAGAGTAGAAGATGGATTGAAATAGATAGAAGACAGATGAAAGAAGGACGGAGTAGGTAGGTCGTAGTGGAGCGAGTCAGCCCTACGACTATGTACCTCGTACCAGGCACGCCAGGTTCTTTTACAGCCGCTGGTGCAGAGACAATATCTTATTATGCTTGACTGATTGACCAAGAACAGACTGAAGAGGTTTCAGGCACTAGTGTAAGTTTTCCAACCAGAAATTTGAAATCAAGGCGAGGTAGATAGCGGTTAGAAACATAGTTCTTCATAGGCTGTCTACATGTATCTTGACAACCGCTGCATGATGCCTTACGCTCGCAACGGGTGAGGCGCAGCCCCTAACGGCGACCTTCGAGCGTGCTCCTACAAATTAAATACTATTCTCCTTTGCAGCTCTCCAAGTGATCTTTCTTTCTGTCAATTACTACCTTAACCATCGCTTTTAACGCTCTAAGTCGTCATGTCTTTCGGCTTCAGCATAGGCGACTTCATTACTGTTGGGAGACTCATCAGCGACATTGTCTTAAGCCTTCGTGATTCGAAATCGGAGTACCAACACCTCATCGATCAGTTGCTCACATTGCAGGAAGTGCTCGATCAAGTCGCCTGTATTGACCCCCCTGAGGACCTGCAGATCACAGCGAACATCATCAAAGCTACGTCCCTTAGATGCAAAACTATACTAATCGAGTTCCGAGACAAGGTGAAGAAGTACGACCCAAGTCTGGGATCGAATCATTCGGCGGGCAACGTGAGGAAGGTCGAACGAAAACTCCGATGGGGTGCGTCGAATAAGGCAGCGGATGTGCAGAAGCTACAGCAGGAGCTGGCAAGCTACGTCGGCTCGATCAACGTTGCCCTTGGTATATACAACGTGAGGGTCTCTGCGTTGGAGGTCAAGCAAGCACAGGAGCAGCGGGCCCGGATTGAAGATGGAATTCGTCAAACCAACCAGGAGCTCCAGGCCGTAGAGGAGAATATGAAAAATCACAACAGATCAGTTCTATCTGCACTGATCCCTCAACTTCAAGGTATATCTGACATGTCAGGCCGCATCCTGTGTGTGCTTAACCACAATGCTTCAATCGCAGCGGAACATCTGCTGAACTTGGTGGTAGCGCTGTCATTTTTGGAATGGAGAAGCTTCTCACGGCATGGAGTGCTGCAACACCACCGCCCGACATCAGGCATACCTGGCTCCAAGAACCTGTGATGCTTACCGATGCGATTGGGTAAGCTTTTGTTCTTGATAGCGTTTAGATATGTGCTGACGGAAATTGAAAAGCCGCAGGATACCCATACCCGCCGAATATGGCTGGGAAACCGCCCAAGCAATAATTAGGAGCTTTTTCAAAGACATTCCTTCGGGGGTACGTGTCATGAATGACGAGTATGAACTCTTCTACACCAACAACAGGAAGCGGCGGATTTCTTCGCACAACTTTACAGGCTTCATCCCAGGCACGAGTATCACAATGGCAATCATCCTTGGTCGCATTAGATATGGCACACAGTGCCCTCGACCCGGATGTGGCTCAGACCAGTTGACAACGTCATCCGCCGGCGGTAGCATCTGGTGTGTAAATCCTAGCTCATCACTTCCGATTCACTAACTGTTCTGTAGCACTGCCTGTAAGATATGGTTTGATACGGATCCAAACACAATAGATGTACAGTCTACGAAGCAGGAGGACCATTGATTGCCAGCACCCCTACGAGCTCGCGCCCCCTGGAGTCAACGTGGGAGACATTGAACTGCTTCAGAACGTTACATTTCACAGATCTGACCCGGGCACTTCTGTCGGAGGCAATTGCATCCGAATCACGGAAAGGTACAGTGGCTGCGGCTGTCTCTATTATGCCCATGCGGTCCAGCCTTGTGCGAGATATGGCCATCGCGGACACAAAGTGCAAGAGAAGGTGGTCCTATGCGGCTATGCATGTCCAACACATAGCGTTGCCGCGTTGCCGTCGACAGGATAAATACTCCTTTTCCCTGAAAGTAATCCATATCCGGACCACCTTGCGCAACTCCGAACCGCTCTCGCGGTACTAGCAGGACACGGACAGTTCGCGTCACCAAAGAACAACAATATAGATGTACTCAAGTAATGCCGGCACGAAAATCATGACGGTCTCAATTTTTTTGCGATGGTCTTCAGTTTCTGCAAGAAGCTCCAGTGTTAGAATCACGGCTCCAGTGTCTTACTTTCGCATTAAACCTTCCTTCCTTCCTTGCAAACAAGGAACTTCCTCAGTATGAATCGTACATGCCTCCCTTCTGCCGCAACTACCTTTGGGGGCCGGGCAGTCCTCTTCATACCACTACATGGAAAACCTGAAGCACCCGCCTTATCGATCTTCGGCTTTGTTGTCAGCTTGTGACTGATCTCTGCCACGGAATAGTCTGCCATTCCGAAGTCTAGACCGACAGAGGCACGTCTGTGTATGATGTCGTGGCTAATGGTAATGCATTCCGTCGCAAATGCGCAATGGAGCAAGAAACGACACAGACGGGACCCGCGCTGTACTATCAGTCGTTGGTCATTCTATAGCACTTCATGAACCTCTAGTAATCTCGCACTCCAACCTCCCTGCCTCCCTTTCCGGCCGCATCCTCACCACCTAGCCCCCCACCCTCATCCCCTCATCCCTACCCATAACCCCTCTCCCTCCACTTCCAACCTTCCACACCTCCACTCCAATACCCGCTACGAAAACTCTCCCATCCTCATCCCCCACTCCGTCAAAAGCGTCCAAACACGCCACATCCGCCACACTCGTATATGCATTCGCCACTTTCGCCACCGCCATCCCTTCCGTTCCCGCACACTCCGCATCAACACCAAGAAGCCAGAACTTCAACCTTTGGTCTGGGCCGGAGGTCGCGAAGCGGTGCTGCGATACCACGGAGTTACTGGCTACAGGCCCAAGATATTGAACAGCTGTGATGGCGGCGGCGTGGGCGTTGGGAATGAGGAGGGTGGAGGTGAAGGGGAAGGGAGCATTGGGGGATTTAGTGGGGGAAGAGGTGAGGCGTGTGAATGCTAGGGCGTTGTCGTCGCCGGCGGTGGTGAGGATGATTTCGTTGTTGGGAAGATGAATGGCGTTTAGATTTTTGATGCTGTTTTGATGGATTTGCGTTCTGGTGGTCCAGTTTATTGGTGTGGCGGGAGCAGTTGGGCTCAGGGTTGCGGAATGATGGAGTTGGTCGCCCATGTTGGTGATGCCGTTTTCTTTTAAACCGGTGGTTAGGGGCCAGAACGCGATGTGGCCGTCTGTGCCGGCGGTGCATAAGTAGAATTCGTGCCCTAGATGCAGAATCAATGCTTGGGTGAGGCAGGATGTGCTGTATGTCCCTTCGACCAGGAGCTCAAATTTGTGCTGCGGTCTTGCTGGGTCGAAATAGTATATCTGTTCATATTAGACGTCGGATCACTTGGGACGGTGCAGTGACACTTACCCGCACTGATGAGTCCGAGTAGACCGTAGCGATGAGAAACCGATGTTCTGTCTTGTCACTTTTCCCGTCATCCCTACAGATCTCAACAACATCGAAGTCCATAATACGTAGATCAGCCGACTCGCTCTTCACCGGACAGCATGCGTCACAAACCACACCAATACCCAAAAATGGCACCGGCCGCACCCGCCAGGCGTAGAACTCCTCACAGCCTGCCGCGGAAAATAGGTGTTGCCCATCTTTTGACCACTGGAGTTGCTGAAGACCTGTCGTATGCTTTGTAAAAGTACCGATACATTGAATAGAAGAACTCCGCGTGCCCAGATCCAGATACTTGTACGAGAAGATACGAATCGCCGTATCTTCAGCCCCAGTAGCGACAAGTCTGTAACAGCTATCTCCATCATCATCTTGCAGGGGCGATACAGCCATAGCCTTGATCTCTCGTCCATGGCCTCCATCTTGTATAACTTCATGCGAAGCACGCGGACGTGATTCGACATAGCACGTAGAGGCTTTGGTCCAGACGAGACTCATTCTCGAATCTGGGTTCTTCAGGCCGGGTGAAAACGCCCAACTCCGATGTGTGCCACCGCACTCAATCGTCATGACTTCTCTTTGCTTCGTGTGGTTCCAAACCACGAAATGCATGCTTCGGAATCCCCAGAGAAGCAGATCTTGTGTGCTTGGCTGGAATACCGCACCTTCGATATTCGGGCCAAAGGAGGGTGCTGCTGCATGCACGGTTTCTAAGGTCGACATCGATAACTGCGACTCTGGCTCGAGTTTCCACTGGTGAATCGCATATCTACCGTCTCGGCCGGTGGTAAGTAAATAGCCTGTACTGGTATCAATATCCGACTGTGCAGGTGGCACGCTTTTAATCGCGGTAATTGCGTCTTCGCCATGAACGTGGCGCACACAACAGCTAACCGCGATGCCAGTGCTGTCGTCTGAGCACCTTGAGATGTCGTACAGAGCCAAGGTACCGCTCCGAGAACCTAAGACAATGAGGTTTTGCGGATCTGCGAAGCCAGCACTTGTGACAACGAACGTTGATGGAAGGGTCAATGCAATCATGTGCACGATAGTGGATTGCGACCCTTCGGTGGGAGACGAGTTCACGTCTAGTATGAACGCATTGGCTGCTACAGAACCAAGACATGAGGCCACCATCCCAATGCGATTTAGCGGAGAAAGCTGCTGAAAAGCATCTGTCGTCTGGCCGAGTGCTTGGGCAAAGAGACCGGATATCTTCCGCGGAAGAGTAATTAGTGGGCTTATCGATCTCGCACAGTGTTGGTAAAGGTAGATGGTCCCTTCGCTGCCACTCAAGAAAGCTGTCCCATTCTCTCCCATACCCGTAGCAATGCAATAAGACTTCAGGTTCTCCAGATGAGCAATTCGTGCCCAAGAAACACTCTGGGAGAAGTGATGAATCTTAGCTCGTTGTGCTGACAACTGATTCGCGTTCTGTAGTGTCCCAAGCAAAACATGTCCTTGCTCGGTCGTCGTGAGAAACTCGACATCACTAATCCAAGTGTAGCTTTTGAAAGAATTTTGAGAACCCAAATTAGGGCGTTGAATCTCATTCGAGACGTTTCCAGCATGCTGAGCCTGGCCGACACCACTGACTGATTCGCACGGATCGACTTTGTCAAAGGGCGTATAGTTGGCGTCAGCCACATAGTCCTTTTCCGGGCCTTTCACATTATACTGTAAGTTCCATTTTCTTAGATTCGCTCCGACAAAATTGAAGTTATATTCAATCCAATAGTCATCTTTTACGCACAGATGATACCCTTTAGCCACCAGACCTTTTCCCCGTACCCCAAGCTGGACATTCCCACTATTTCTGAGTTGGAAATCCAGATCATGGAAGAAGTAAGCCACACTTGTTTGGTCGTTTACATTGACGAACCATGCGGTGATCGCATCAGTGCTTGCCTGGTAGCGGTATACGTACCTTCTGCTGCCAAGAAAGTTCAAGCCCTGCTTATTTGTAAATTTGCCTTCTTCCACGTATAGATATTCCATATCGTATTCTTGATCAGTTGGGGGTCGCATTTGAAATACAGCGCTACCTTCGAAGGCACCAGATGGGCATGATGATAATGCGCTCTCTATAGTGCGGTTGAGCATCCATTTACCTTCAAGGGCTGTAAAGATTGCTTTGGTAGGGCTATTCGCCGCAGAAGGAGCAACTGTCGACACAGTGCGCGTGTCTGGCCCAATGGCCTGGCCGCCACATTGGCCTCGAACGTTTTTCATACTCCACAAACTAATACGCTGTTCATGCGCCTCACTAGGTGGTATATCATAGTAGGCAATGAATCCGTCCGCACCTCCGGTTGTTACCTTACATGGCCCATACTTGGCGCCGAGAAGGGCTACGGACCAGATATGCTTGCCAGAATGGAATCTGTAGGTGTCCTGATGACGAAGCGCCCGAGGGGGAACCTTTGGCACAATCGAAGAAGACCTTTCAGAATTGACTAGATCGAACTCCCATACTTGCAAAGATGCATCTTCGCCATAAGATAGTAGCTGCTGTGTGGAACCATGCCGGAATAGAAAGCGTACGCCCCAAATGCGCGACAGGTGTCCCATAGCCACCGCTAAAAGGTTGCTCGACACTTCACCAATTTCGCTATTTGACATAGCAAATCCAGTCTCCACCGACATTGTTGTCTCGTCTTTCTGCGTTTTAACGGGAGTCCCGTTGGTGATATCAGAGACGTCCCAGATCCTTATAGTTCGGTCATCACTGCAGCTCGCCAGTATCCGCTGAACGGCATCAGAGCCTGGTATAGGGATTTCCTCTGAGATTCTGACGCCAAATACGGAGCCCTCGTGGCTAAGGAATGTGTAATGTAGTAGACTCGAATGAACGCACGTTGAGATTGACGGACTCCCTTCCACAGCACATGACCATACTAAGACTTCCCCAAATACTGTTCCGGCAGCTATGAGGACTTGTCCAGACGAAAGCAAGAGTATATGACCCGAATACAAGATAGAATGCGGGCCAGCTGCAACATCTCTCGCTACATGCTTATTTGACTTGCCTTCATTCGAAAGGTACGGAATGTTTAAGGACAGCAAAACGTTATGAGCCGTCAATAGTACCACATCCAGACATGTCGCGCCGACATCATGCTGGGTGAAATGACGGTTGGACAAAAAGCAAGTGTCAAAAATCCAGTCAGACGCAAGAGTCTCTGGTACTAGAGACTGAAATCGGATTTGCAAGCGCCCCTGCGGGTCCGCTGTTGGAGGATCAAGACGGATGCAACACACCGAGCGCCCTCCCCATACGAGTACCTCGGATGGAGCATTCTCCGCGCCATTGCTACCTATAGTTTCACGAACCTGAATGCCGTGGATTGCCTGTGTACGAAAGACCCTCACAGCACCGATGAACTGGTGAGCAGCATTGTCGAAGGCACGGAGGAGTGGACCTTCGCCAGCCAAAAGCAGTGTTGTTGATTGTATGTGCAGGAAAGCAAGGGCTGTTACTGGATTTGAGATATGATCAAGCTCATGGTCGATCTACCGGCCGGACTATGATTAGTACTGTAGAAGACCAGTGGAGGAAGCATGGTTGCTAACCTGGACTGTGTCAGGCATGAGGCGTCTCGGGCGTGTCGAGGCTGCTAAAGCGATTCCCCTCCTAAAATGTTCTCGCTTGCATAACTTCGGTTCTTTGTGCAAATTGATTCTATGCAAACCTTATTGTTTCTAGGGGTTCCTCAGGCTGTCCTCAGCCTTATATTCTCACGATTCCGTGAGCAAGTCGCTACATGTCCATGTCTCCTTTGGCTCTGTCATCAAGCATGTTTGGAAGACCGGTTTCTACAATGGCCTTTGATGGGTCATTCTATGCGCTTCCTTTCACTTGTTGATACGCGCGAGCTTGGCCTTTCCACTACTCGTATACTCCTTACCGTCCTAACCTTCTCGATTTCATGCACTGTCCGGTTCACAACCTTCCCGTCGACTTTGGACGCGTAGCTTTACCCTCTATCATAGGTGGCCATGTCAGTGAATGAACTTCCGCGTTATAGATGTTCGATCATACCTACGCCGATTTCTCACTCCCAGTCTTTACCGACGCATCATGAGTTCTTGTCAGTTACGCGCTTTGTAAGGCCTGGATGAATACTTGGCGAATTTATCTAATCAAACTGTCATGGCTGGCTTCGGGGCACTGATCGATCTGACAGTCGACTCAGAATCGAAGCAGGTGGTGCCAAAGACTCCTCCCAACCCAAAGGAAACTACAAAATCATGTGATACAAATCAGAGTACGAAGAACACACCTCGCCTTGCTTCCGCGCCAGCAAGTATAATTCATTCGCAGAGGCCTCTGGGCTCTCCCAGTCGGCATTCAATAGAGGCGAGGAATAGTGCGGCATTCTCTAAGCAAGCCTCGAGGGTCTTTTACAGACCGCAAACCCTGGCTAGTTCCGAATCACGCACGTCAAGTGCGCAAGACACGTCTGGCGAGGATGTTCAAGTTTTTGATCGTTCGATACCGCCCAGGCTTAGACCGACCCCCAAATCTTTTGTGGATTTGACCAGAGACGATGGAGGGAACAGGGCTCAATCGCAGGGTCACAAGCATCAACTCGTGCAACAAACGCTACCTGAGGAAATCCGTCGATCCATCCTCAGCGATTCGGAAGAGGACCCACCATTCAGGTTTCCGCCCCTCACGCCCTCTTTTGGCGCCGAAAGAAATCCGCAGTTAGGTTACAAGAAGTCCGTCTCATCCCTCACAAGTTCACCGTCTTTCAAAATCCCGGAAAATGGAATTCTAAGGATGTCGCCTGCTCGGAATCAAGAGGCGCCCACTACCCCAGGCATGGAGACTACTGCTGACTGGGCTGTCTTGAGATCCTCTGCGCAAAAATCCGCGACAGAAGCTGCCGCAGCAGACAAAAGGCATTGGGACGCCCTGGCATCGACCACAGGAAGAACTGCAGCGGATAGCATTCCAGACTCTCCACGCCTAAAACCAGCCGCATTGGATCTGTCCAGCTTAGCTAGCGCCGCAAAACGGGTAGGGCCTGCTTTTAAGAAGCACGGTAAGCCGCAACCCTCGTCAAACGCTTCGAAGGGATGCGAATGCGACTCCGAATCCGAATCCGAAGATGAGGCAAATCAATCTATTCGCAATAGCAATGATATTAGCGAGGCGTTCACGGCGTTCACGTTTTCGGGTGCAGAGGATGAAATGAATACGCGAAAAAGCTTAACGAGCGTCCCTTCCCGTAAGTTTTCGGTACGCTGGCCCTCGACGTATAAGATACTAATCCAACTGAAAGATACAGAAGCATCCGGAATTGGAGATCCTGAAATGGAGAATAGGCAGATCCCTCTGCTCTTGTCATCCTTTCAAGAAATTATGCAAAAGCACGTCAGGGACCTTCGCGAAGATCATGAGTACTACGTTAAGGTTGATAGCAACATAGAGCTAGGAAAGCGACCTAAGCTGACAGCCTTCACAGTTACGTCTACTTCGCGCTCGCCGAAAGTGTGAAAGTCGAATGTCAAAGACTCAGGCTCGGGTCACATCTGATAGTAACCCAGCTAGTGATAGTCCCAGTGTGCCCACACCTACACATGTCCAGAACTTGTCTCCGTTTGCAAGATTAAAGTCTCTGGATCTTGCTGCCCCAACACCTACTGATCGTTCGTTTCGTTCACCGGGGAAGCTACATCAACATTTAATAAGAGGCTCCAAACAGGAAAGTCTAAAGTTGACTGTCCCACGCACTTCCTATGGCTCCCTTACAATCAAGCTCCCTCCATACACCAACTACATATCTTCAAGGGGAAACATCCTCACCGAAGACGAGGAACAGACTACCTACTTTCCATACCATGGAGACGATCCGCCCATGGATGCTGACTACTTTGCATTCGAGGCTCGAGTGGGAGAATCCATTCGCATGTTTCAAAACCGCAACAACTACGCAGAGAAGGCCAAGCATTATGCTCCATATGTGTGCAGGTTTCTCGAAGAAGTAGGCTGTAGCTTTCAGGATGTGCTTCGCTATCTCCTTGATGAGACCAATCCCGCCGTACCGATGGAAATGCCTGCTGCGTCGGCGGATTGCTGGCTCAATCGCGAATCTCATCTTGATGAGGACTACTATCTTTCCACCGACACAGAGGAAGGCGAGTCTGATACCATAACACCAAGAAGAGGACGGCCAAAATCAACCCCTCAAGCTAGAGACCTTGTGAAAGGTAAGAAAAGATGGCCATACAAATGGCAGACGGTATTCGACCAGTTACCGTCATCTGAACCACGAAAATCCGCCGCGGCGGGATTAGCTTGCGCCGCTTTCTTTAGGGTTACGGGGTTCAGTATATGGCATATAGCAAAGTCAAGTATCGACGGTGAGAAGGGCTTTCGTGATATTGACATCACAACTGGTCGTGGTCGCGGTGTGGAGAAGGAGGAGTCGAACTTGCTTGGGACCTTTACGGACCTCAGCTGTTTGGTCTGCTTCGCGTACGCATTCTCTTACTAGACCCATTGTTTTGTGGGTGCTAAAACTGATATCGCTCTTACAGACACGAGTGCCCAGGGCACGGGGAGTTTTCCAAGGACGATGAAATCGAGAACACCAGGGTTCGCGCCAATACCAAGCCCTTGTCACCGAAAGTGGCCAAAAGTAACGGCCTTGACATGCCACAGTCTATTGACACTACCCAATTGATCGGCATGAACGATGACGGCAGCGTCAGTGGTCTCCCCATCGACGAAATGACAGATCTGGATACTGGCTTCGCGGACAACGAGCTTTGTTCAGACTCCTGTTTCTGGAAGAAGACGAATCGGTCCGGACTTAAGGTCAAGCCGTGGCTAGAGAAGGACTGGGAGTTGCTCCGGGCATTGCTACCAGCCTATGTCCATAACAAGCGAGCCGCATGTATGATCGCGCTGGCTGTTCAGAAACCATGTGTCGAGGTCTGTTTCTTCCGGACTTCATTTTATATCTACTAATATGATTTGCAGATTTTCCTTGAGATTCAACAACCATCGAGCAAACCAACGCACGTCAGCGTTAAAGCACGTAATGTAGCTACCATGCCGCATCGATCAGGTCCCAAAAGAAACGGCGAGTATTGGCATGAACATTCCATAACATGGAAACATGACAATCGACCGCCGTTCCGGCCCTGCAATCACAGGGGTCCTTGCTCTATAGCTAATGAATGTAGCTGTTGCATTGAGGGTGTCACATGTGAGAAGACTTGCATGTGTGCCAACAATTGTTCCAGAAGGTATCAAGGCTGCTCCTGTGCAACACGTGGGAAAGTATGCTGGGGTAACGACAGATGTGACTGTTTTTATCTAGATCGCGAGTGTGATCCTGACTTGTGTGGCACTTGCGGCGCAAGGCAAGTTCTGGATCCAGTTAATCGCTACAAGGACGACATCGCCAAAGGCAAATGTGTGAATGTCTATGTTCAGCGGGGTGTCCCAAAACATACCATGCTGGGCCACTCCAAACTCCTTGCCAGCGGGGGGGTATCTGGCTGGGGTCTGTATATGGGTGAGCCCGTCAGGGCTGGAGATTATCTAGGGGAATATGTTGGAGAAGTGGTCTCGCGTGAGGAAGCAGAACGGCGTGGCGCTATCTACAATAGACGCAACCTTTCATATTTGTTCGACCTTAATAGTAGTATGTTCATGATCCGATATCAAGCTATGAGAGGCGCTAACTCTGAACAGAACAAACACTGGATAGTACTCGCATCGGGAACAAGTTTCGATACATTAATCACCAGGCACACCCCTATGCGAACTGTAAAGCCAAAGTACTCCTCTGCAACACTGTACACAGGATCGGAATGTTCGCCTTAAGGAACCTCGAGATAGGAGAAGAGCTGTTATTTGACTATGGGTAAGCAGAACGTGCTGCTGAGGCTTCCTCAAGCTAACGACGTTTCTATATAGTCCTAGCTTTGCTTCTCAGTTTGTGGCCGTTCAGCTCCACCCTAATGCGCCTCCAACGCTGGAGCGACCCAAGAAAGGGGTGGCACAAAAGGTATCGGATGTTAGGCCTGCAACCGCGAGGAAGACAGGAGCACGTATTGGACGGCCACGGAAATATTCGCCTAATGGTACTCCAATCAAGAGACCGAAACTGAAGCACAAATCAAACGGTTTGGGACTGGAGCACCTAAGTGCGGGCTCCCTTGGATTGGAGGATCTCTCTGGTTTGCCTAAAGATCGTGCAGGAGTGCTAAATGGTGACGCTGAAGTACCAGGGAGTGAAGACGATGAGGTACTTTTGTCGGAGGAAGCCGAGTTCAAAGTGGGCACAAGCAGCGAAGACGAATCATACCATGAGAGCGATGAAGTCGAGATTGAGGACTCCATCCCGGCGTCTGCATCATCATCCAAAAAGAAGGACAAGGAAAAGGAAAAAGACAAAGCTGAGCCCGAGTATGAGAACCCGCAGAAGCGTGGATGGAAGACGCGGTATGCGAACATGTTAAAGAGAAAACGCGGCTTGTAATGAAAGGAATTCTTCTTTCGCTTTCCGCGATTAGAATTCAAGTTGCTGTCGTAAGATACCCAAAGCAGGAGCTCGTAAGCGAACTACCTATTGCAATATCTTGGATCGATCCGTTCCCCATCCTTTCTCTTCAGGCATACCATCCTTACCTTGAACTTTCCTCTGCATCGTTCAAACCACTGCTGCTCCCGGTGTCCCGGTAGACCTCCAAGTTACTACACCGATCTGTCCACCAACTCAACTTTGTTGACTGTGAAAACAGTGACACGATCCTGTCGCAACGCTTCCTTTCCATGACTACACTCTCCTCTCTTTCTGTCTACGTTCTCGGAGCTTAGTGGTAGGGGATGGAACACACATTTTCCACAGTCCAACACCTCAACTTTAACACAATGTCAAAAACGGTTGAACTTCCCGCACGCCTCAGCCATACCCTCATCGAACTCGTCGAGACCCACAAAGAGTGCGATCGACTTGTCTCCGAAGAATACTCCAGTATCAAATGTTACACTTGGGCTCACACACGTGTTCACGCTATCGATGCCCAGATCCGCAAGCTAGATAGGAACCGTGATACCTACACGGACGACCGTTACCAATCCATCAAAGCCGACCTACTCGGGGAAAAAGAGGTTGAAGCATCGCGCATGAGGAACGCAAGGGAGGAAGTGAAGCAGACTAGGTTGAAGATCAAGAAGGCCGTTAAGTTGGTAAGTCGTCTACTAAGTGTAGGCACCGCTAGTTTACTGATCGTATGGTGCGACAGTTCGCCGAGTTGAAGAAGCAATGGAAAGCGGAGAGTTCAAAGATTACTGCTAGAAGCTGAGGAACCTCATGCACTTAAGTTATCCCTGCTGTAACTGATCATCACGTTACATGCCGCTACTGAGAACACCTCATTCATTTGCAGTGAATTACTGACTAGACTCAACACTCTCTCCATGCCATCAACCCCCTAAATGCTCCTTACCGCCAGACCTCCATCATTGAACCCCCACTCCAGATCCGTTACCATGAACATCCACCCATGCGCCTTACGCTCCGCCCACAACTTTACTTCAGAAAAGTACTCGACTCTAAAGACTACAGCCGAGATTCTAAACCACAGCCTAGCTCACCGCGAATATCTGCTTCTAAGGATCCGAGCCCAGATAGTTGACTACCAGGGACCCCACGCCAAAATTCACCAAATCTACGCTGATCTGCGTGAGCTTGAGACGAAGAAACACCGGTATTCGGAACGTCACTATACTAAAGTCAAGGGCGAGCTGCTGGATCGTCGAGATAGACAGCGTATGGGGATGGAACTACTGAGGTACAATGTAAGGTATCTAAGGAGGGTGCTGATGGGGGTCAGACGGCGTGTAAGCATCAGGTATTACTTTACCAGGGAGCAGTGCACTAATGCGATTTTGCAGATCGCAGAGTTGGAGGAGCAATTGACGGCGGAAAAGGCAAAGCATTCTTCTGATGCAGAGGAGGCTACTGAAAAAGGGGAGGGCGGGTGTACCGCGTGTCTCGGAGCAGGGGTCATAGGATTGAGGCTGTTGAACGGACGATGACGCTGTTTTGTTACCATTGTGCTGACAAGACCCGTTAAATGAGGCGATCCCCCGAACGTGTTAACTGAAACTCTTCGATGATTTCGTGAACAGCCACATCCCGATTCCAGATTCGCTACTAGCCCCTCAACATTCACTCCTCAAATCCGCATTGACACAAGCTGATGCAAAGCCTCCATCCGGCTACCTAGCTCGTACTTCATCGACAGCGTCAGTCCTCCACTATTCACTCCACCGTTCTCAACGTTTTTCGACAATACATCACCCGTCGCCATGTCGACCACCGCAATGTCCAAGTCCTCACCTAGTTTAACAGCCCAGGAACTCGCCGATGCTCTTACAGTGTACGATCGCCTCATCCTGAGAGAACAGACATACCTTGGGGATTATAACATAGCCCAACATTGCCTGCACAAAACATATCACAGGTTACGCAAGCTCGAAGAGCGAAGGACGCGGTCACATGTCCGTCGTTACTTGGACAGGAAATCGGCGCTCATCAATAAACGGGATTGCGAGCGTATGATGATGAGAGCTTCAAGGGAGATTGTCATAGAGACTAGGTCGAAGATGAAGGAATTGAAAAACCAGGTAAGAGAACGCTAAGTAGCTAATCTTCAAAGGAACCTACTGACGGGATCACAGATAGGGCTGTTGAAAAAGCGGTTGGCGGCGGAAGAGGCCCAGCCTTCTCCTAAAGCAAAAAGGACTCGTTGAAAGGGTCAGAGAACGGGCATGCTGTGTTTCTCTGAGCGAGGGCCATACATGGAGACAAGGATATCCAGACGAGGATCAAACTGTGGTGTTGCGTAGGTGTTGCCGCTATCTATTCACCACGGTGAAGTTACCAGCTGAATTGGTCGGAAACCGGAGAACTAGTGACTGCGGTCGTGAATCGGATTTTCCTCCACCCCCAGCCGCTAACACGTGCGTCGCGCCTCCCACTCGTGAACATCTACGTGACTTCCACCCTAGCCGCCTCTAGAAGCCCACACGCATCCAACCATCTGCCATCGCCACAACCGCCCTTCATCTCCACACGCCTGCCCACCATCGCCACAACCATCAGCATCCACCCACCACGTCCACCACGTCCACCGTCTCCTCCCCGTCGTCGTCGCGATGTCCCACCCCACCGCGCCCCCCCCATGTCCCAAATCTCTCATCCACCAGCTCTCCGACTTGCTAATGCTGCAAAACACCCTCCTGAAGCATGAACAAGGGATCATCGCCGAATACATGCTCAGCCACAACGACGTGCACGGCAGCTACGCGTCCATCCGCAAAGTCCACGAGAACCCCAATCGACTCTCAGCTGAGTTGTGCGATAAATTGCTACGCCTGCTTGTGGAACGCCTTGAGGATGAGAGGGCCGTCATGGGGGCGTGGCGGGCGGAGGTTAGGGTGGTTAGGGGGGAGTTGAGGGTTGTGACGGAGAGGGTGAGTTTGTGGCTGGCAGAGTGGTTGAATGGTGAGGAGATGGGCTAACGGGGAGATAGATTGCGGTATTGACGAAGGAGTTGCGGAAGGGAGGGGAGTGAGGGCTCTCCCGGGGGTTCAGGGCTTATCCGCGGGAGCTAGGAAGACTCGCACGGTGTGAAGCTCAGACGGAGGCCATCCAACTGTTACAGCACGTCATGCCGGATGAAAGGAAAGGATAGTCGGTGGAAGTGTCGAATGTAAGATCACTGCAGATTGCGGACACGTGCGAGTGAGCTATTGAAGACATTCATCCTCTGCTATTGTTTCTTTTCGGATAACACACAAACGCTTTCATCCAAGACATCACTCCCCACCACTTCACCTCTCACAATGTCACTCCCCACTACATGAACCGTTCCTCCATTTCCCCACCAGCACACTCAACCCTCCTCCCACACATCTCGTTCTCACACCCTCCACAATGACCCCCGGACCAACCACCCACCCAGCACCCAGGACAACCATTCATCCAGCACGCCGAACAAGCAGTCACCCTCCCCGCCAAACAATCAACCCCCAAACAACAACCCAACTGTCCCCCCGACCCTCCAAACCACCCTCCAACACCTCCCTCCTCGCACCCCCTCCAACCCATCCAAACTCCCACCGAACCCCACCCGTCCACCCACAGCTCCCCGCGCCACTAACAATCCCACCACATGGTCCTACACCCCCGTCCGCCCTAATCGTACCCGCCCCAATCGTGCCCGCCCCGGCCCCGTCCAAACGTGCCAAACCCTCCACGAATCCCAGCTCTCCCGCCTCCGCTTCTCCCGCGGCAAATACGAACGTCTCCTCGCCCAGCACGCCAGAATACTGCAAACGTACGCTGAAGCGCACCAAGCGATCCACCAAGGCTACAAGGAGTTGTACGCCTACACTGCTGACCGCGGGCGGGGGGAGATATCGCAGAATGCGTTTGATGTCCATAGTCGAGATATCCTGGGGCTGCGAGAAGTTTTGAGTGGGAGGACGCGGGGGGCGAGGGAGGCGATTGGGGGAGTTAGGGCCAAGTTGCGGGGGTGTAGGGGGGAGGTGAGTGCGAATAGAGAGGTTTTGGTTGATTAGGGGAAGGAGGCTAATGAGTGTGGGGTGGTGGTAGATTGACGAACTAAAAGCGACGGGGGTGAAGGAGTCGTGGAGGAGGGAGAAGGAGTGGAGGGAGGGGGCGGGGAAGGGTTGGAGGTAGGGGATGGATTTGAGGGAGGTGTTGAGGGAGGTGGTGGGTGGAGATGGATGGATGGAGGGCGGAATGGTGGAGGGAGATGGATGGAAGGTAAAACGCTGAAGAGCAGGGTGAATGGCTGAAATCAGTGGCGTATCTTCCTTCCGATCAGGAATACCTTCTTGATGCTCTGTCGGAGATTGAGAATTTCGGGGAAGATGAAAGGCGCAGATGTTAGATGGTGGATTGGTGAGCTCTAACACTATACTCTTGTTGAGCTTTAGCAATTACACTCTTGCGTTTACTGAACCATTATGTGCTATTCTTTATTGTTTTTGCTGCCGAGGATCCTCTGGGTTTTTCTGCCCTAACAGTAACACTTGTGTTGATGGTAAGCCGGAAAGTGTGAATGGCGAACCTGGAGTAGCGGATAGAGAAGCGGTGGATAGGAGTGAATAGGAGTTTGAAGAGCGTGGTATTGTGTTGTTTTGTGGAGTTGCAAATCATCCGATCAAGCATTCACTGGTAGTTCTGTGTTGTCAAGTCAAACTTCTTCACTCATATTCTACTCGTACTCTTTCCAATTACCCATCCGTCAAACAATTCATCTCGAACCAACACAATACCCGCTCTCACCATGGCAACTTCCATCGAACCAACTTCCAGCCAACGACTCAATGACGCTATTGCCGAATACAATCATCTGGTCTCACGCATCGAATACCCACACACCGCGGGCTACCACGAAGCCCATAAGGTCCTGCATCAGGTGTACATCGATCTCAGAAAACTCGAGAATACGGTCTCCCTACGGCCCCATCATTATTACCTCTGGACATCCGAAATACTCAAGTTGCGTAGGAGAGCAGAAATATGTCGAGAACGGATGTGCGTTGAGAAAGAGAGCGTGAGGGAGCTGAGGGAGGCTTTGCCGGCAGTGAAGAAGAAGGTGAGTGGTCGGTATGATTGCGAGAGAGTCAGTTGCAGATGTATTGATGCTCTCCTGGTTGGTAGATCGATGAATTGAGAAGGCAAGTCGCGGCGGAGAAGCGAGATCTTCTCGCCCAGGCCAATGGGATGGAGATGGGTGGATAATTGAGAAGCGTGTCTTGTGGTCTGTGAATCGAGCTATCCAGTAGATCCATTCACAGGCGTCTCTGCGATGTCAAGAGGCCCTTCTGCGTCTTTGTCTTACCTGCCGTCTTCCAAACATGAACATCGTGTACCTTCTCACCTCAAGATCCAGCATATTAGACTGAAATTTCTATCCAAGTACTGTCACCATGTCAATGTCCACTGTGCCTGACTCGTCCAAACCGACCCCTGAGACGCTCCAACATGCCCTCGCCGAGTACGATCGTCTCTTCTTAGTCCACGAATCGCGCATGATTGCATACGATAATGCTCATGGCATGGTCCATCGCAGTTCTGCCATCCTGTATCGGCTAGAACATGGGCCACACATCTCCCCCTCCATCCCATGGCTTCATGAGAACCGCAAACGTTATGTCTCGTATTTGCGGAGTTCTGCAGGAGAAAGGATGAGGGTTGCCAGGGAGGAGGTGAGGTCCATTCGAGTGGAGATGAAGAAGATTAAAGAACTGGTATGAGCGTTGTCTCTTTGACTGTGCTTGAAAGCGGATGCACTAACGCCATGAGATAACAGATTGCTGAGCTGGAAAAGCAATTGGCTGTGGAGAAGTGAGGTCTTCTGACCCAGCCCAAGGGAGCGGATTTGACCGCTGGTTGGATATGACGGCGGCGTGATTCCAACTTGATAGATCAGGCTTTTCGGGTAGACATTCACAAGTCATTCGGCGCTGTCGAAATTAACTTCTTTCACGCGTCTCTTGCTTGCAGTTTAGTAAACCATCAAAATCAGCTATCTTCCCATCTCAAAAAACATCCGACACCCAAGACCAAAATCTCTCTCCCTCTCTCTCTCATCATGACCAAGTCGACAGAACCTGCGCTACGCAAACCGACCGTCAAGGAACTTCGAGCCGCCCTCGCTGACGCTCATGCCGAATTCGATGACCTCCTCGAACTTCACGACGAACACATCGAAAAGTACAACAGCGCCCACAAAGAAGTCCATACCCTCACCACCGATCTAGATTTGCTTGACCGACAGGCATACCTCATACAAGATTATGAGTATGAATGGATGAAAGACGAAGGTGAGGAGCGAAAGGGAGAACGTGGACGAGATATGATCAATGCACGAGAAGCCGTGAAGGAAGTTAGACTGCAATTAAGAGAGGTCAAGGAGAAGGTAAGCGGTCACCCTGGTGATGCGAATATGGACCGCAGTTGTGCTGATTGTCTCTCCGTTATAGATCACCGTGCTGGAAAGGCAGTTGGCCGCGAAGAAGTGAGAAGGCATCGAAAGGGAGATTGGGTGGCGAAGTTCAGAGTGTACGAGGCGTATTGTCTCATAAAGATTGATCGGCTCAGAAATGAGGAGGGCGAGATGGTAATGTGATGCTTCTTCTGTGGCCCTTTCGGCCCATCGAGTGGTTTAGGCCAAGGATAAAGAATTTCATACCAACATCTGAACTGCGTTCAAACCTCTTAGATAAAAATCTGACCAGTAAACTGTTGATATCGTCCAGCAGGGGTATGAGGAAAATGAGTGACAGTCTCCAGCTCGCGCCTTCTCGATATTCCAGGGGCGAGATCGATATGTCTAAGTCCTTGAAGTGAATGCTGTCCGGATCCAAGGCTTCTCTCATCTCTGCATTCAAAATCTGACTTTATTGCTGAGTGGTCGAGGAGAACCCAAGCTGAGGATTGGCACTTATTTGGTGGAGATACGTGCCAGCAAAGACAGTATAACACTCAAGCAAGTGAATTTGACGGCGTTCACAAAGCTAGAGTGTTGACAACGCCAACGACATGATATCGGAGTTGATCGCAGACGTTTGCATACCATGAACACGCACATCCTCATCCATGTCTCTTTTAAATCTTTCCAATCCCCCAGATCGTTCCCCTCCTCCTCCACCAATCCCCGATCAACAAAACCCAACCACTCTATCCCTCTCTATCTCCCTTAAAACTGTGGACCTTCATCGACCCCACCTCTTCCGCTCCATTTCCAGCCATACGCCTCCAGATCGCGCGCGTCTCGCTCAACCGGTTCATCGCCACACACGACCAATGCATCGCCCACTACCACGAAGCCCACAGGAAGATCCACAGCATGTACAACCGTATGCGTAACTTCGAAGCTGCCAGACACCGACTACCCCCAGGCGTCTATGATGATTACTCGAGAAGTCAACATGGGCGGCGGGATATTGCGAGCGGGGAGATGAGAGTGGCGAGGGAGAATGTAAGGGCGGTTAGGGAGGAGATAAAGCGAGGGCAGGAGATAGTAAGTACGTCCGAGGCGTTGAGAGACCAAATTAATTGAGAGTGTAGCAGATTGCTGAGCTCGAAAAGCAAGTAGCAGCTGAGAAGTCGAGCGTTGTTGTCAACCCAGGGAGAGCCACAACGTGACATAAGAGAGCCACGTCATGACAACGATATAACCAACTGAGTGCATTTGCCTTCCATTTCTGATGCGTGATAACTTTGTAACATCCTTCACATGCTCTGATACCGAGAACGCCTTAAGACCTGCTCTTGACATTTCTTCGCCCGTTCGAGACGCCTTTTGTCCGTTTCCTCGACTTCTTCGGAGTTTCATAGTCGTCGTCAGTTGCAGAATCCGATACTGAGGCACTTCCAGAGACAGTGGCAGATGCCTTCTTCGCAGCTGGTCTTTTCCTCGACCTCGGTTTCTCAATGTTAGTAGCAAGTTCGGCCGTGTCAGCCACATCACTATGAGCAATCCTAACATTCTCTCCATCCCCCTCGCCCTCCCCCAAAGTCGTTCTCCTCGCCCTCTCATGCAACTTCCCCAAGGCAGTCTCCATCCGTCTACTCTTGCCCTCCTTCCTTCTCCTGGGCGCAAAAGCGCTCCCACCTGCATCTCCCACTTTCGCCCCAGCACCTACGCCTCCCCCAAAGAATTGTGTAATGTTGGCCTGCGTTCCCTCATTCTCTCTGCGGTTCATATCTTTGATGACAGGCACCAGGACCTCGTCCGTCCTCTCCTGTGTCCACCCGATCGTCGCCATCAGGAATTGCCTCAGCGCTTCCAGATCCGGCACGCCCCACGCGAAGGCCGAGGGATCGCTGTCGACTTCTGGGTGCAGGTAGGCATGGTCGACGCGCTTATCTGGGAAGGTAGGTGGGAGGAAAAGTTTGGTGGCGTTACGCTTGAATTTGCGCCGGAAGTGGGATCCGGCATCTTCCTCGGCGGTAAGGTTTCGGCCTGTTTGTACCTTCGTCCACCATTCCTTGAAGTCTTCGAGGGTTTCGAACTC
Source organism: Umbilicaria muhlenbergii (assembly GCA_000611775.1). Lineage (NCBI taxonomy): Eukaryota > Fungi > Ascomycota > Lecanoromycetes > Umbilicariales > Umbilicariaceae > Umbilicaria > Umbilicaria muhlenbergii. The sequence goes on from KK106983.1 coordinate 5,476,028, forward strand.
GGAAAGAATTTCGAGAGCGGTGACGGGTCCAACTGAAGGAAGACCTTCTGTGTAATCACTGCCAAGAAGATGGGCAATGCGGATGAGCTTTTGCCTGTCGAGGGAGTATTCTTTTTCAAGGTCGGAGGAGAGGTAGCATTCTACGAACTTGGCTTGGTTGAACATGTTTTTATAGACACGCGTGCCGCCGAAGAGGAAGATATCCGAGTCATCAGTTACGATGCCGTCAACGAGACCGAGAGAGACGAGCTCGGCGCATTGGGCTTCAGCTTCCATGGGAGCGGTAACGTAAGGGAGGCCAAACAGTTTGAGTAGCTGCTGGCATTCGGTTATCATGATATGGGAGACTTCGTCGGCGTCGCGGCGGTCTTTTTTCTGTTGGTTGCGCAATTGGCGGAGCTCGCGTTCATAATCTTCGGCGTTTTGAAGCTGGGATTTCGAATTTAGGGTTGAGGCGAAGCGGGCGTGTTCCTCGGCTTCGACGGCCAGTTGACGCATTAGGTCCTCGTCTTCTGGATCTGAATAGCCGTCTTCCGGATCGATGGGTAATTCTTCGTCAACTGGTTGATCGAAGGAATCGCCAATGGGAATTGGCGTAGGGCCATCTTCATCAGGTGTAGGAATAATAGCAGAAAGCTGAGATTGTATAGAAGACTCTGAGATACCGACATTCTCAAATCCTAGAGATAGCGATTTCAACATTTCGGGCTGCAAAACACCTCCAGTAGGTTCGACAGCGTCCTGAGTTTGGTGGAGCTCTCCAGCATCTTCCTGGTCGCTCTCTTCCCACTCGAGTAATTCTTCGTCACCAGAGCCTTCTTGTTCGACGGTATCTTCTCTAGCCTCGACAGCTTCTGGCTCATTCACTACAGGCCTCCTATTTTCTCTAGGCATATCGGACTTTGGAGGCTCGGCGCGAATCAAGTCCGCAACATCGTCCAACCTGAGCTCTGAATCTATAGGTAATGCCTCCAGCATCTCTACATCGTCTCCCTCGTCACTAGAAGATACAACTTCTATAACTTCGTCTGCCTTTGGCTTTGGAGCATCTAAGTCGATGACTTCACCAGTCTCTTGCCGCCTGAGAATTCGTTGCTCCTCCAGTAATCTTTCTCGATTGTCCAAATTACCCCCATCAAATTGCCCGTCTTCAAGGGCATGTTGTGCGGCGGTCTTTTCACGTATATCTGTGAAGAACCACGGCGGCAATGGCTGCTCCTGTTTCTCAGGTTCAGGCACTTTCTCGAAACCTCCTGCCTGCTCTTCTATAGGCTTCTTCTTCTTCTTACTGAGCATCGATTTGCCTAGATTGAGTGACTCGAAAGGCAAGGGTCCATCGAAACCATTTGTCTTTAAAGGGGTGTCCGTTCCAGTGGTAGATGTCGCGTCCAATGGATTTGCAGGAGAAATCTGTGTTTGAACTGTTCCTGGTCTTTCTAAGCTTCTTGGACCAGGACTTTGAGATCTTCCCTGTGGTTGATATTTGGTTTTCCTTGACTCGGCCAATGCAGCTTCAATATCCATGTTATCTCCGGCCTGGTAGTCGTGCAGGAAAGGGCTCTTTGCAGCCCCATTTGCTTTAGCATTGGTCATTTGCGCAATCGTTCGGCCGAATTTTGCGTTTTTTTGGTTGAACTCGAGGGGTTGATCAATCCTTGGCCCTGCGTATGCTGGTGCAGCGCCGTCGCTTTTGTTCGCCACTGCTGGTTCCTCTTGATCTGGGGCTTGAAGTGACAGCGCGATAGCTTTCTCTAGGTCTTCCTCTTCCTCCGTCCTTGGGGCAGGAGCTGGCACATCCTCAAACAGAGCGTCCATGTCTTCCTCCGGCAGAGTTTCCCATTCATTTTCGGGCTCTGGTGCCAGGAACAAGGAGTCTGGATCATCGTCCGTATACGTCGGAGGGGCCTTCTTCTTGAGCCCCGCTGCTTTCTGCCGTGCCTCGTAGATCGCGCGGCGCTTCTCCACCGCCTCGCTGGACATATAGTCATCATTGAGACGTGGAGACGATGACCGAGCTGCACGCTTTGGTAATCGATTCAGGCCCTCAATCGGAACATCCTCAAAGCCATCGTCTTCCCAGACATCGTCCTCATCATCTTCCCCCATGACATCGCGCTCAACGCGGTCAACATCAATGGGCTTGTTCCTCTCCCCTTCTCCCTTGTTACTCACGACACCCAAAGCCCATCCACCCTCAACCCCATCATTCTTAACAAGGACGTACTCCCTGCCCTTTTCGCCCGCAACCCTACCCTGGCCATTTACTCCAAACATGGCGTTTTCTCCGTTCATGCCGTTAATGTTCATCAACCTCTGCGTCAGTTCATTTCTTTCTTTTACCCTCTCCACCTGAAATTTTGAGAAAGCCATTCGGTCCGGAAACATAGTATCCAGTTGTTCCTTGCTATAGCCCATCCTCAACCTACTCCTCAGCCTAGCCGCGTTCAAGATATTGTAACGGTCACTCGCTGGTAAACTTAAGAAAAACGGGCTGTTGAAATCGATCTTGCTGAAGTCGTAGATATTGACATCCTCCCCCGTATGAAACTGCCTTGCATATTCCTCCAGCTCTTCGTGGCTCATAATTCTCGGATCATTCGGCGCGCCCATTTCCGCCAGGCTAACATCTAAATCAGGTAGATGGTACGCATCCTTCTTCCTGAACTGCCGATTCTGCTGCCTTTCCTTTTGCGTCATCTGCAACTCGTCCACATACACCAAGTTTTCCGGCAGTTCTTCTTCTTCTTGCTCCACAGCCGGTCTGTCTCTCTCCTCCCGTCTCTTCCTATCTTCTTCTTCTGCCCTCCTCTGCATCTGCACCGCCAGCAGCTTCCCCGCCGTCCGGACAGCATCTTCCCTTCTCCCTTCTCGTCTGGCCTTTCTCCCACTAACAGTCTGCCTCTTCAGCGCCGGCGCACCGCCATCAAACACGAAGACCGGCTTGATGCCAAAGAAGAGTAGCTTGCAGATGCGCCGGAAGAAGCCTACAACGTGGGAGTTGCGTAAAGCATTGCCTTCTTTATCGCGGACGGCTTTCAGGAATTGGTAAATCCATATCGATGCGTCGACAGCGAGGCGCTTCTTGTTGAGGGTTTCTAGCTTGATAGGGCGAGCGCAGGGTTGGACGACGGTCCATAGGCCGGTGACACCCATGCCTGAGTGAGTCTATGGATGGAGGGCGCACTCAGGGGAAGCTGTGGTTATAGGAGTCGCCGAACTGAAAGCGTAGACACAAGGCATATTCGTGTGACCCATATAATGAGCCTATGCAGACCAGGTAGGGTTCATAGGCGTGTTGTTGCAGCCATCTAACATTCCGATTTTTGGAGCGTCTCGTCTAAACGCGCGATGACGTTGACCAATCACCAAGTCACGTGCGACAACCATCTAATCGATATCAGACATAGACTAGTCTACTACATTTGCTACAAGTCCACTTGGAACGGTACAAAGGGGCGAGTTCTGCTTCACTACTAGAGGACTCAAAGCGGAAGTATAGCGGGAAAGATAACAATGTCTAGGGCTTATAAGACAGGCTTGCATAATACCCCAATTCCACCGTGTATTCCAGTCAATTATGTCCATTTATAACTCCGTTGCCGACCTGGTGAGCCCCGTCATAAATACCAAAACTCGCCGCCGTAAACTGGTGCTCGCTCATCCACTGATGCAAAGCCGACAGAGCCGCACCGAGGACGCTATACGTCGTCTGGTGGTTATTGGCATTCCACACTTGCAGCGAGATAGCATTTGCCCCAACCTGGTTGAACATCCCATGTGCAATCACTCCGTCACCAGCTTGTAAGATATGGTTGAGCACATTGGCAACAGAGTTGAGAAGAAGGTTGGAAACCGCATTTCCAGCGATATGTATCCCTACTGTGATGGCTATGTGTGTTTGAGAGTTCGGAACCCACACAGTTACCACTTCAGAGTTGCTCCTGGCTTCGAGGCTTTTGAATAGGATGTTGCGGCGCTCGAGGAAGCTACAGAATCATGGTTGTCAGCTGACATTTTTGTGGAAGCGAGGAGTGACTGCTTTACACACGTTCCGGCTTTGACAGTTGAGGCATCGGCACCGAATTGGCTTCGGGCAACAATTGGAGAACCCTGGGCGGGTAATGCCAGGCTGAAGGCAGTGAGCTGGACTATAGCCCCGATGACTGATAGGCTAAACGGTCGCATGCTGGCTCTGAAGCTCCTCAAGAGAGCTGAGGCCGTGAATTTCTACCGTGGAAGCTGAAGATAAGAACAACTGGCACGTTGAGCCAGAACCCTCTATTTAAGCATGAATTTCTCCATATTTCCCGCAAACATAAACGCCATCCAGAGTCTACGAGCCAGTGTCTGGGAGTTGCGAGGTTATAAGCACGTATGGGACAGTGTCGGTAACATCGCAAGTTCATCGCAACTGTTTCAGCTTCCGTGCTTCCGCCTGCGCGTTTCAACACAGACATGTGATAATTTTCCGGGTACAGACATGCTTTCTGGCGCAGCAATCAAGTTGCAATGCGAATCAATTGCGTTTACACAGAATGGGCTGAACGATGCAGCGAGACTCGCCGTGGTAAAGGGCACGGGAGTACAAGCTCGTTCATGACACACGGAATTGCTGAATCATTATGATGATCACTGTATGTAAATGCAGTTCGGGAAGAGAAATGAGCTGAAGCGCCGAAGCAGAAGTTATGGTACCTGATGCATCGGATATATCATAGAAGTACAACATCGTGGTATTCTCACCGCCAAACACTCCTAAACACCACAGACCGCCTCTGAAAACAAAGAACTTCTGCATTAACATCTCCCTGAAAGGACCTGACGCATTATCGTCAAAAAAGGTTGAAGCTCTTGTGATCGGTAGTCGCCCGCACCTTGTAATTATCCTCTGAGGTGTTGTCGTAATCCTGTGGGCCAAAGCACTGCGTGGGACCTTCGTACAGTAAATCTACAGTTTTTGGCACACTCTCCATTTACCGAAGCACATGAATTTCCAATGGAAGCTGGCGGCTGTACCCGACACCACGCCGCCCAAAGTAAGTGCTCGCGAATACCTTCAAGAACTAGCGTCCTAGACTCAGCATGCTTATTATTAACACCTTTCACATGTCGGTGGCTAATAGCTTTGCGCAGAGACAACAGCGGGCTTATATCGATGTTAGAAGCTTACAGACTTGCTGATAGGTTGAGGACTTACCGGACTATTCAACATGCTGTTTCTCTTGTTGCGACCTTTCTTGATGTGGCTCTTCAACGCGCTTGAATCGAGGGGCTTCAGAAGCTCAAAGCTGCAAAGTAGTTCATCAGATACCGACATAACCGCGCCCCAGTTGTCGAACTCTCCGCAGTACTAACAGTCACAGTCAGTAGATGCGAAACAGGTGGAACTGAGACGACATACATTGGGTGCTGAGAATACTGTTACCAAGATGCGGTCGTTGAAGAATTCATAGCCATCTTCAACGACCATGTGTGCCCTGCAGACAAGATCAAAGTCATGCCGTTGTAAGAACTCCATGATGACCTTCTTTCCAAAGCAATAGCTGACACCTCTTTCGTTTGCTTCCCAGTCGGACTCCATATCCGCGGGATCACTCCACAGGAGATCGTTGAGCAAGCCGTAGTCAGGTACGTCCGTTGGTCTTGCGATCTGCCGTATGTCGTCCATATGTGATAAGCTCGGGGAGAGACCCCCATGAACGCAGAAGATCTTCCCTGCCACGATCGCGGCAATCGGTAAGCAGTTGAAAGTGTCGACAAACGTTTTCCAGATCTTAATGTTGCAGCGTCTCTTGCATTCGTCGTAAAAGCCGTAGACCCTAGTAACATTGGCGCACTCATGGTTCCCTCTTAGCAGGAAGAAGTTCTCTGGGAACTTCAACTTGTAACATAAGAGTAGGAGAATGGTCTCCAAGCTCTGCTTTCCTCGATCGACATAATCACCGAGGAAAAGATAATTAGCATTTGGTGGGAAGCCACACATTTCGAACATGCGGATCAAGTCCGTGTATTGGCCATGGACATCTCCTACAATCTTGACCGGCGCGGCGAGCTCGATTAGAGCTGGCTGGGAAAGTAGGACTTCACGCGCAGCAGTGCAGATTGCTGTTATTTCAGCGTTCTTCAGACAGACGGCCTTGGTAACTTTGGCAGAGTATCCTGCGTCAAGTAATCTAGTAATCATTTCATCTAGATCGATCGACTTCAACGCTCCTAAACCCATGGCTGGCGAACTGCCTAAAACTCCGTCTTCATATGCGGCGGCAGTTGACGTATCCGGTGCTCTTGGGTTTATCGCATTTTCCCTCTTTGTCAAGATTGACTCCTTTGGCTGTTGATTGCCAGAGGGGTGCAATGCGCCCGTAGGTGGCGCATCGGATACGTGGTCCACTTCTCCTTTCTGCTGCGCCTTGCCTACAGAATGGTGGCCTTTTCCGAGTGACGCCGATTGCGTTGGTGATGGAGGCGGGCTAGGTGATCCTGACCCTGGCGGACTAGGTGACTCGATCGAGTCTCCGGAGGCCAAAGTCGAGGCCTGCAATGACGCCGCTCGGCTCGCCCTGGATCCGCTCGATTTCGCACTTGTGGCAGACCTAGTGGATGCAACGTCGGATCTATCCACGCCTCCATTGCTTGTATCTAGATTGGAGAGTGATCCCCTAGGACTGTCCAACTTTCCAGTACCAGGTATTTTAGATCGGATTGATCCTCGGAAAGAGCGCGAGGATTCTTTAGTATCAGATCTGCTGAAAGACGGATATGATTGGAGACCCTCCGCAACAGATCGATCGAGAGTAGTTGACGATGCGTTGGTTGGTGTCTTGGAGCCATCGCGGCTCTTGGATGGTTGCTGGCCCATTTCCTCCAAGTTGTGTATGTCTCAATCTTGGCTACCGTTCCTCACAGAAACCATGCAGCGTAGCTGAAGTTGCTCAAAGATCTACTAACGACGTCTTACCGCCGAAAAGGTGTCTTCGCAGTATTCCGTGCCTCTGTGGCCTTTGCGTTGCAGTCGCCCAAGCTGTTATCCAGGATGTCGTTCCCAAATGTCAAGAACAGCTCTTCTAGTCCCCAAAGCAAAACCCTGTCTAGTAGTGAAAGACGAAGCCGGACCGATTCTGTTATGGAGGTTCGAAAAGGGTCGATAGGAAACACAAGAATCGAGCTTCAACGAAAGACCATGTGGTAGCAGAGCGCGACTTCCTCAAAGTGTGCATAGACTCATAGATATGGCCTAAAAATGGGAGGTACGTAGGGGGGGACTGGCGTCAGCTGGTCGACCTGGAGCCAAAGAGAATATAGACTATTTGCAGTGAAGACGATCCGAGTCGATGCAGTTGCTTCGCCGTGTTTCTTGGAGAGATATTGATGAAAGTTGATGGTCGTTATCGCACGATGGCGGCGATGGTTCGTCAGCTTGTTCTTCTACCAAATAGTGTCAGCATGGGCAGCACGGAGATAGTATTGCCCGCGAAGTGTTTATAAATCCTGCTTCTTCGGTTGTAACGGCTCAGAAGGTTGGGCGCACTGGGTACTATCTGGTGCCACGGGGATACTTCCGACGGAGGTAGACGGAGGTAAACGGAGCAGCGAAACGCGACGAGTTCTAGACTCACTGTAGGAATGGAGAACACTGATTCTCTCTATTCGCGATCGCAATGGAGGTATATGATGCCAGTGAAGAAGACGAAATGCTTCACGGTGCGCACGATGACAATGAGCAAGCTGGAATGGGAGCTTGCATGCAACAAGGCTGAGGGCTGAGGACGGCGCTCTACTACGGCGGGAATAAAGTTTCACGCAAATCTGGAACTTTTGTGACATGTCCACACCAAGTACGGAGGAGTATTCCCTATGTCAGATAACATTCCCATACTTGACAGCATTAGGGCAGTATTTGCTTCAATGCTGCGATAGCTTATCTCAAGACTAGAAATGCTCCTAAGATTATGCCCCGGGCTCTGTCATATGCTCTTTGTACTGCCCCTTGAATACTGATCAAGGAACATCAATAACTAACAACACCCAGCAATCCTTGGCGTCCGACATTTGGAGACTACCCCACATTACGCCTTGGCAGAAAAAGGAATATACCAGGCACTCCTCGGACCGTGTTGCTAACTGAAGTGACATTCTTCCAATATCTCGTATCTTCAGACGTTTTCCCTGCACACCCCCTTCTCTTTCAACTTTCCCTCAACGTGACTGATTCGTGATTGCCAAGCAAAACAGGGCGTGCTGCATCCAACCAGCATGTGCCCCACGTCTGCAAGTAGGACAGTAATGCCGAGCCCAATCCCGATATGTGTCCCGTGACTCGCTAGGTTATCGTAGTGAATGCTCCGGCATGGGACCTTTTCCCGTGAAGCGAGCAGCCAATGTTAATCGATTTCTTCACTGGCTCTTCAACGAGAAGAGAACCCTCCGCCTGTGAAGAGCTCCTCGCTAGATAGATATATCCCACCATCGTGTTTAACGGTAGTTGGAGTCCATATGGTGCCGAGTTCGAACAACTCGCGAGCTGGGAGAGCTTCTTTACAGCGCATTGGTGCCAGGCATCTAGATCGTCTCTTCCACTTCGATACTCGTGATCTCGTGCCCGGGCACTACCACTAACCCCAGAAATCGGCTCGTCATGTCCAGCTTGATCGATGTTCCGGGTGCGGCCACACTCTCGTCGGCAGCAGCGTCCTTCAATGCTGAAGCTGATGGCTGACGGTATTCATAGGCTCGAGAGAGAATGACGTTGCGTTCCTGACACAGAATCAGTGTTCGAGCATTGAAAGACCAGGCAATATAGCATACGTTATCGGTACACTTGAACTCGCCAACGAACATACGAGTATCAGTAGTACGGACGTGCAACTGTTTCCCCAGCAAGGACCGAAGGTACTCGATGGCTTGGTCGTTCTCCATGACCGCGATCGCACAGCTTTAGGAGCACCGCCGCCCCCAGAGTATCAATCCACACGCGCAACCGTCGCTTCAAATCGATGTCGGCGGAGAACTGCAGATCGTCATGAGGTCGGCGAGAGGAGAGTGAAGTTTGGCGGGATGATCTAGCGAACCCCTGCCAGTGCCAAGTTCTCGGCCTCGCTGCTGCAGCCTTCATCATCATTCTAAACCTCAATCTTCAACGCCGAGAAAATTCCTCGTAAGAAAAGATGGTGAAGTATTGAAGAGCTTAATACGACGTTGCTGATTGACTCGGTCGATTCTAGGCATGATTTGACTAGGTGTGGAGTCAAGCATGTAGAAAGACTGGCAGTTCGTGGTGCCAGGTTGACTTGCCAGCCATCCCAGAATGGCTAACCTCAGCTTGATAATTACTCACCTGCTGTAGACCCTCTTCCCTGCCCTATATCTCTCTTTTCTGTATTTGAATGGGATTTGATAGTTTTTGATGAATTCACGTCGTTTACATGGCGGCAACTACGAGCTCATTCTGTTTTGCAGCCTTAGGGCTTCATCTTACCAGCGTCTCCAACATGGACCCAATACACACACAAAAGCATGTACCGCAATTGCCAACTTCCATAACGCAGCGATATAGCCATCAAGACTTGCAAGATGCCTTTATTCTTTTCGCACATTCAGATACCGATAGCTGCGCTTGAGCGACGAGAAAAAGGGGGCCGTCATTGCAATCAATTAGTGAGACCTACACCAGCCGAAGCTCACACAGTAGCAATCACATGTTCTCCAAGCGATAGCGTGCTGCCGGGAGGGACCAAAGAATCTCCGCGCGATATCTTGAGGCGGCCCAAGCACACCTGGAATGTCGAGGAGCGTGTTACGCTCTGCGTACTGCGGAGATGGTATCCAGCAAGTAAAGAAGACCATTGCGCGATATTCAATGAGCATCATGCTGCGACCATCCAAGCCCAAAATCCCGGATGTCTGCTCCGAAAAGAAGTCTTGGCCGCGCAGTTCCACGAAATGCAAAGGGATGGCGAGTATTACGAAGCATGGAGGACCGTAATGCGTGAAACGAAACCTGGAGACCCTCAGAATCATTGGCAGAATACGCGCATAGATCTCGAGGCGACTGCGGCCAAAATTGGTGTGGATTTATTGCGAGGTTGGGACGACAAGTTGGAATCATCCATAGAGTCAGGACAACAGCGCCTATCAAGGAAGAGAACGAGAAGAGAGAGCAGTCCAGGAGGTGTTTTAGGGAACGTATTGGATTATAGCGAAGATGAGGAGGACCAGGAGAGGACATGCTCACCTAGAAAGAGGGCTCACGGTCCACAAACTCCCAAGAGTGAGCGTGCCAATCTCCAGGGCCCTAGCACGCCTACCAAAACCAACAACAAGCGCCGAGGCATGCCATATCTTACGCCACCAAACACAGACCAAGGAAGACGATTTTACAAGCTTGTGAGGCTGCCGCGGTTTGGCTTCAGAGTATTCAACAACGCGAGTTTCGGAGCCAATAGTGCGGCTGGCTTCCGCGCTGGGGCTTTCATTCAAGCAGCCATTGTTCCTCCCCCATTGGAAAAAAACCATCCGACGTACCAGCGAGAGGCCATAAGTCATCTCAACCGGGACAAGGAGGGCCCTACGTCTCTCATTTCCGTTTCGCAATGCCTCATTGGCACTTTGAACCGTGGTTGGAAACTTCCTAACGCGTCTGTTGCTGTCATCGACCTACACAGAGCTGGTCATGTCGACGACATTGAAATTGCGCCCACTGCTTCGTGGATATATCCAACCAAGTCGCTTACCCCGTTTTTACAACTTGATACGGTCTACCACGGTAATGGAGAGTGGCTTGTCTGGGGAGAGATAAAACAAGAAGCTGTTGTTAGTGTCTTCCCAATCGATCGGCTCCTGACTTTGTTCCCCTCATCTACCGACGCAGACGTGTTCCGTTTTGAAACCATCAGATCTTCTGCATGGTCCATAACCGCCCGGCAGGATCTTCAGCAGAGCCCGCCTCGACTTAGCTACAGCTCAGGACAGGGGGTTGGAAAGCTTTTAGGGTTTTTCAAGATACCCATGGATCTCCTCGAAGATGCGGTCTTTAGCATCGTGAAGGACTGGCGCTTTTCAAACTACCGGCACTGGCGTGGGAATGGAGAGTTTTTGGAAGGTGTGTACCAGGGATATTGTGGTCGTTGGGAGGCCAGCATCGGCCAGATGTGGGTGGAAATGGTGCTTGGTTCTCCAGGTGCAGTGCCTCTCTACGTGTGAACCCGTCGTTGGAAAGAGTGCTCAAGCTGGGCTTGCTTTTGCATGTGTCACTCTTCCGTTTGTCCTATGGTACCGTTTTCTCCACCATACTAGACAGCTCTTGGACCAGCCTGGAGCTCTCCAAAGGCTCAGGACGAGCGATCAGACTCTGTTCGATCTATTCTCGGGTCAGTGGATGTCTCCAGGGGGACTTATCTACACTTCAGTCTCAGCACGATTTACGTATCGTCATTCTACTCTCTCGGGTAGCGGAGGTATCCAGGGGACTTATCTACACTTCGGTCTCCCCAAAATCTATGTTTCTTCATTATACTTTCTCGGGGCAACGGAGGTCTCCAGGGGCCTTGTCTGCTCCTCAGTCTCGCCACCATCTAGTATCGTCAATCTACCTTCTCGGGGTAGTGGAACTCTTCAAGGGAGTGCATCAGTCTCAGCACCATCTATGTATCGCTCATTCTACTATTTCCAACGTGATTTCCTCACCATTTCTCTATCATCTTTCATCTTTTCTCTGCCCATGCTGTGTAAGGGGCCCCACAAAATGTTCTACTCTAACTGTGGGTCTTTCCATAAGGAAATTCATAAGCTGAAGTGGCAAAAATGTTGAAGGGATTCTGCAGTCAAGGGATGGCTTTTCGAAAGAAAGTTGTCGTGGCCGTTTCCCTGGACCATCGGTCACATAGCATCTCACATATGCATGTGCCATCAGAGCTCCTTCGAGGATGGATTTATTTAGATTTCTTTACGGATACTGCAAAACGAACAATGGTCTTGCAATAGCCAGCTGTGAGCCACATCTGCACCTTGCCCTTGCTTCACATATGCTTGAAACCCGAATCATCCTTCCCATGTACGCGAACCCACAAACCATCTAGAACTTTTGGAACTGCTTGACAGCTTTGCCGGTACGGGGGAGGACACGAAGAACGTTGAAGCGAACCTGTAGACCAAAAGCTATCAGTAAACTGATCTAGTAGATTCTTACCACCACGGTGCCCAAAAGTCCGCCAATGTTTTTATGTAGACGTACCGTCTTGCTCAATGGCCGACATTGCCCAACAGTAACCTGGTCACCTTCCTCGACACGGAATGCTGGTGAGACGTGTGCCGCTAGGTTCTTGTGGCGCTTCTCGTATCTTGAGTATTTGGGGATGAAATGAAGATATTCGCGGCGAATGACGAGGGTTCGGTGCATCTTGGTCGAGACAACGGTGCCAGTGAGGATACGGCCACGAATGGAGACGAGACCGGTGAAAGGGCATTTCTTGTCTATGACCGCGCTGTTAGCCGTGCAACACTTCGGCCGCCCTGTATCCTTCCTCTTGTGACACCAGAAACTCCATCTTCTGACGCCATATCAAATGCCTAGGTGCTTTCCATACCGATGTAGGTTCCCTCAATCGCGGTCTTGGGCGTCCGGAACCCTAGTCCAACGTCCTTGTACCATCTCCGTCCTCCCTTTCCGACTCTCTTGCTCTTGGCGCTCTTAAGCTTCGAGTTGAGGAAGATGTGCGGTTGCTTCTGGAAAGCGCGCTCCGACTGCACTGTCAACTCGGTGGCCATGATTGCGGTGGGTTGTCGGATTTTGTCGATTCGTCCAGAAAAGCGAGGTCGTTGATTGTGATGCTCGATTTCTGTGTGGGAGCTAGCCGTGGGCTAAGCGAGTTTCGTCGGGGCTAGATTTTATCGGTATTAGCGTAAACCAGGGCGCACGGACCATGTTGTTTACTTCACGCGCTAGTTTAATATCACTTCGCGGCATGCTCTAAGCAGTGATTCTACAGTCGTAACAACCAGACATGAGTTAAGATCTATCTAAGCTGAAGAATCTCGAATACGACGACGACGCGGGTGTGGCAAGTTTATGATGGCTTCTACGCAATCGCCGAAGGCGGCGCAAACACGTCCGGGCGCGCGCAAATCTATCGCTCACCTCCCCTCCCCAGATATCAACATTGAGAAAGAAAACATGACCTTGGGCAACATTGCGACGATGTCGTTAATGACAGACACAAAAGCTGAGCCAAAGAAGAAGCGGAGCAAAAGCATTGGACCTGGTGGACTAGATGCGCTGAAGGAGGATGCGGGGAACCGACGAAAGGTACATTTCTATTGATCAGACGAGCATTTCAGAAACTGATCATTGCTTCTGAATAGTCTGCTTTGCCACCCATCGTGAAGTCAATCCTCAAGCCAACAATACCTCTATCGCCTCCCAAACAAATCCCACCTCATCCCAGCGCTCGAAGTGGCAGCCCTGCCAAGACCAGGAGATCTCTATCACCAAGAAAAAACACTGGCTTGGACTGGCAGGCAGATGCCATGATAGATGACAAGGGTCCTTCCGTGACTGGGTCTGAGGTCCTTCCGAACCCGTTTGGTACACCTTTGGAGGCTCCTCCAACCACACAATCGCCGCCGTCGGGATTGGTTCAGGAGATGCGCATTGCGGTGCGTACGGAAGAGGAACAGCAAGCAGCTGCGAAAGAGCGCCAAAAACAGGAAGTGCTTGCTCGAAGAGATGCACGAAGGAAATCACTGGGTAAACAGATTCTCTCACAGCCTCGAATCATGCATAGTGCGTGAGCATGTCTAAGACTTAGTTTGCTAATCAATTGGCAGCTAATCGAAGGGTCTCGTTCGCCCCAGAGGCGACTTTACATACATGGGACGTTGTTGAACTCCCAGAAGATTCAACAACGTCCTCTGCCAACAGTACTCGACGAGCATCTGCCATGTCGGCCGTCCCACAAGGACCACATCCCCAGCAGTCATCAGGACCTAGTTCAGATGCCTCTGAACCACCGTCAACACCACCCGAACAAACCGAAGAGACTACATTGAAGGCCTCGTCAGCTCATCAGCGGGATCTACACCAGAAGAAGCGTCGTCGCAGTTCCGGAATACCGCCCATGAACTTCAATAACCCAGATGATTTCTCATCAAGTCCGTTCAGTGGTAGCTCAGCTGCTGATGATGATACCGGACACCAGAGTTTTGCAGCCGCAGATGACGACAGTATGTCTAACTCCGAAGATGATGACCTTGTCGAGGGCGAAAGCACCGTGACAGGTATAGATGTAGACGGCGATGATCTGACTGGGCAGTCTGTTGGGTCGATGCATTCGACCGCATCAAGCACCGGATCTAGCGGCCGACTTGAAGCAGCTCTTCGTCAAGCGGCCAACCAAGCAGGAACTCAGGGTATTGAATACGATGAGCATGGCGACATTACCATGGAAATGGCCGACGATGAAATTACTGCTGCTTTCAAGCCCTGGGTAAAGAAGGGAATGTATATGCCCAAGGTTATGGGCGACCTTAGTGCTCTTCAGAATCAAGAGAACCTGAATCCGTTTTCGCCGGCTTTCAAAGCCAATCTCACGAGTCAGAATGCTCCAGATGACGAGGAACAGGAGGAGACAATGGATTTTACTCAAGCTGCCGGCGCGATATTGCCCAGTTTCGAGAAATCGCAGGGATCTCCTGTACGTGGTCGCCGCAAGTCTGGTGCAACCGGTCAACGACGAAGCAGTGCAGGACGTCGTAGGTCATCTGCAGACGCTTCAGTTCTAGAAGATCAAACCATGGAGTTGACGACAGCCATAGGTGGTATACAACCAGGGCCACAAGCACAAGCAACCACGGACGACGGTCAGGAGTCTGCTGATGAGGACGAAGAGCTGACGATGGAGTTCACATCCGTAGTTGGTGGGCTCATAGATCGGAAGCCTGAGAAGCGTGAATCACTGGTCAACAATCAGCTTGCAAGCGAGCAATTACTGCTGGACGAAAACCGGCGAGAGGGTGATTCTTCGATTATGCAGGAGGAAGACATGGACATGACGATGGCAATTGGGGGCATTCTACCATCCATTACTGAGCAAGCCGAGCCTATTGAAGATGATACTATGGCCATGGATATCACTACTGCGATTGGGGCAATATTGCCGAAGCAGCTAAACACGGGGACCAAGGCTCAAGCCAAAGATCTTATGGAGCGGGAAATCGATGCGGGTCAATTCTCGAACGCTCAGCTACTGGAAGAGGCTTCAAGCTTCTCTAAGGTGGCCACAACAACCGAGCATTTGACCGCCAGGGCTTCAGAAACAGGTAGTCCAAGCTTATCAACTCACAACACCCGAAATAGCACCCGTCGAAGCGGAGAACCAAGGCAGTCCACTACGCCAAAAGCTCCGTCGCAACAGGACACACCGCTAAAAAAGCCATCAACTCCCTCGAAACAACTTACACCAAAACCAGCACGTCCCACCACGCCAGGAAAGACACCACCTTCTAAGAATGTCAGCATGAGAACTGGTTCGCCAAAGAAGCTCTTCAGGCGCGAGATCAAGCATGCATCCTCCACCCCTGAACCCTCATCACGACCCTCCTTATTCCGTCAAGACACGATCTCGGGGCTTGCAACACCCAGTGTGGTACTCACGCCCAACGGGCGTCGGATTTCGGGCATAGGAATCGACCAAGCCGGGCTGGGATCCCCCCGCGTGGCTGCCTTGCTTGACCGACGGGGCTCTATTGGCGAAAATGCCAAAGCATTCGCTTCCCAAGGTCAGGTCGCACCAAGCGTCAGATTCGAGGATCCCCGTGCCATGGAGCAAGAAGTCGAGAGAGAACTCGAGGAGGAAGAGCGCCGGGAAAGTGGACGCGGGATATTGCAAAGGGAAGCTGACGTGCAAGATATCGCCGAGGAAGAAAAGGATGCGACAGTGAATCTGAAAGGGATGATTGAGAGCCTGACACCCAAAAAGAAAAAGCTGAATGGCCGCAAAAGCCTTCATGTTGGTGCGGCGAAAGGTCTTCTTGGTAAGAGACCTATTGAACTTGATGAGGATGAAGAAGATATGGAAACGCCTCCTAAGCGCCTCAAGGGTCGGGAAGGAAGCCCGGTAAAGAATGTTAAGCTACCAGCACCACCATCGAAGACAGAGACCACTGGTCGCACTACCCGTGCAACGAGGTTGAGTCTTGCTGAAACAGCTGGCAATGTTCAACCGGCTACACCTACTACAGCTTCATCACCCTCGAAGAATGATCGCATCACTACGCCAAAGGATCAAACTCGGTTCAAGGATGCTGAGCTGCACTCGAGCTCTCAGAAGCCACTCACGTCGTTCAATGGGAAACTTGCTGGCGAGGCAGAGATCTCTATCCAACCTGATGAAGAGGACGACCGCATCCACCTCCAGGACTTTCTGAACATGACAAGTATTCGATTTATGGAACTGACCACTACCAAGCGTAGACATACTGTGGCACCGAACGCTATGCTAGAAGATGGTGCTAGGAAACCCAGCCAAGTAGGTGAGGACACAGCTTCAGGTCGGGAGCTTGAGAAGTGTGTCGTAGCTGGTGCCTGCACTGTCCCGATGCTTGAGCTCTACCAACATGTAAGTCCAATCTGTTGATGCTTTCTGTAGCTGTGCTTATCGTGTTATCTAGTCCTGCCGTGAACTCAAAAAATACATCGCTGAAGGCCGCAGCATTGTCCGAGAAATCGAAGCGGATACTTTCGAGGAGAACCCAGCATTATTCCGCGAGTATATGTCTGCAGCTCCGGACGTAAGATCAATCATGGACAATCAGTTCAAGAATGTAAAGACTCATGCCAGACTCCTGAGCAAGTCTATGTGGTATGAGTGGCGGATGAAGTTGCTGGATGGTCTGAAAGAAGGGCTACTCAGGGTCGGCGAGGGTATGACAGCGGATGCCGAGATCCTAGCAGAGCAGGAAGCTCTGATAAATCCTGTGCTCCCAGCCTTGATTGCAGAACACGAGCGACTTGAGACGGAATGCCAGCTCCTCCAAGCTCAGGCCGACGAACTTGCAAGCTGCGATCAAGAAGAGCTCAAAGAAGCTCGAGAAAAGCTTATCGCCACGGAGGAAGGGATTAAAACGAAGAGAAAGATGGTCGAGGAAGTGCAAAAGCAACTGCAAGAAAAGGAAGAAGGCATTGCCAACGCTACCGAGAGAAAGCAGGAATGTCTACTGGAGATCAAGGAAGCTGAGAAAGTACGCGAAGAATGTCGCGGATGGACCGCCGCCGAGATCGCCACCCTGAAATGTACGTCCCCTCTCCCGTCCCTACCAAACACCTCTTTACTAAACCCTCACAGCTCAAGTCGCCACCCTCGAGCGCACCACGGGCTGGTCCATCACCACCGCCTCCGGCCCCACTCTCACCCTCACCTACCAGCACACCCTCCAAATCTTCTTTACGCCCTCCTCTTTCCTCGCCCACAACTCCACCACTCCATCACCTTCCAAGACCGAAAACTCCCCCATCAGCCTCACCTACATCGCCGACACCCACGAACCCCTCACGACCGAAAAACGCTTCTTCCTGCAAATCATGCGCGCACACCTCCAATGTCTCCACCAATCCACTACTCCCGTCCCTGCTCTCCTTGCCTTCGTGAAAGAGAGCTGGGAGAGCGCGGATAACATCGCGGAAGAAATCCGTCGGTTGAAACTAGGATTCATCACTGAAGCGTCCATTCGCTCTGATGAGGTGTTGGCTGTTACATCCACTATTCTACTCCGCGCTCTTAAGACGAAAGTGGATGTTGTGTTTGAGGTCGAAGTTAAGTCCGGCGGGGATGGTGGGTTGGAGGGACTGAAAGTGGGAGTGGAGGTTGGAGCGAGGGTGGTTTATGGGGAGGGGTTGAAGGAGGGGCGGATGGAAGAGTTTTTGAAGGTGAGGGTTGGGGGTGGGCGGTGGGCGGGGGCGGTGAGGGAGTTGGAGGGGAGGGTTGGGGCGAGGGGAAAGAGGTAGGGGGGTGGGGTTGTTGGCGGAGGGGTGCTTTTGGAGCTGCTGCAAGGGGCTTTGTTATGCGTTTGGAGTCTTAAGCAAACTGGGATCCCCCGGGTTTGATATGTGTTGGTGCAGCTGAACATTAATTTGCAGATTTTGCATTGTCATTGATGATCGAATGTGATTAAACCATAATGGACTACGACACTGCATTGAGGGTGGACAAACAAGTACAGTCATAACGAAACAAACTACATGCTCGTGAAATCGGAAGCAACTCACTGAGGCTTGAGACTGCAACCTTCACGGGATGCAATTAAAGATGAGATAGTAGCCCTAACGACGACCATTGGGGGTTATCAGTGATAAATCAGTTTCTCAGCGCTCTTCCACTGCACTTCTCGGTCATCTACTCCGCGCCCTCATCTTTAACACTCTGCCGCCGGGGGGTTCGGTGATAATCACCGGGAGGTCCTCAGGGTTCAAGAAGGGAAAAAATGGACTCAAAGTGCACCTTACTTATTATAAGGCTCTTAGACATTTTAGACATTTTAGACATCTTAGAACTCTTAGAACTCTTTAAATATTAAGAACACTCTTTCATAGCTGTGTTAGCGTCATTGAGAATCTCATTATATTGTCAGTACTCTCCCATAGCTCTTTCAATGTACTTAGAATGTTTGAATGTTATCGGCGGTCTCGGAAATATACGAAGTCTCAGAATACATTGGTAAAGATATTTTCGTGTACATGGAGGCTGTCACATTGCAGCACCGATTGCCCTGTCATACCGGCATGCCTTAGGTTTTCACCAGCCTTCAATGGTGGCACGCAAGATGCAGATCTCTAGGTACAGACGGGTGGCCGAGTGAGTCACCGGGCTTAGCCTGAGGTGCGGATCTGCAAACTCGTGCGTTTCACCTTCCGCTTTGAGCGATGCTGAATAAACTCCATTGTCCGCAACGCTCGACCCCTGCGCACTAGGGAAATACAATGAGGGGTCTGAGGCACTGAGGCGTAACTGGCAGGCGTAGGGTCAAAAGAAAGACCCCCACCTAACAAAGCACCGACGTGGCATCGACTTCGGGCCTCAAAAATACGAAATCCATGTTCTAGAAGCCGTTGAGCTCTGCAATCCGCAGTAATAACTACTCATCGCGGTCCGTTGTTGACTTGTTGCCAGGGGGCCGCCTGGATCCCTTTACTTGGAGCTGCCACTAGTTGTGACCCGACGCCTGCTGGACGGCCCAGTCATCAGCGAAAACAGATCTCGGCCACAGGTGACTAACAGTGCTTGCTGTGCCTGCATGAGTGAAAGCTGCCTTCGCTTCTTTATATGGTGGGGTGCTCCAAGACATCGTAAACATATCATCTGCTGCTCTTTCACCTTACAGTGGGTCCCAACACCTGTCAACCAGCACGGTAATGCATTCTTCACTAGCCGCCACAGCAAAGAAGTGAGATCGGCGAGCTCATCCGACCTCAACCGTTTGGTACGGCTAAAAACCAGAGTACATCTCGTTAAATTAGTACTCGTACGATCAGAGAATCCCCCAGCACCAAGTCGAACTGGGGTACTTATACATTGCCCGCAGTAGCAATAATTAGAGTCGAGTTGGCCGAGCTTGCCAGAGCAAAAGCTGCCAGCAGGGAGAGATCCACAACATGAACAACTACTACTCGTCCTAATTCACCTACCTCCTGATTGTCACAGTCAGAGTTATCCTCAATTCTCACTATGGTGTCTTCCGAGACAAATTCCCTGATCGTGGGCGCTGTCGGCCTTGGCCTTGTTGGCATTTCGTCGGTACCGGCGCTCCTACGCTTCTACACAAGGAGTTCCCGGCGTAAGGGCACTGGCTATGATGAGGTTCACAAACTCTACGAAGACAGGGACGGCGTTGCTACCGAAGAGTCGCAGAAAGCATATTCAGTGGTCATTCCAAGATACCTGATATTGACCAGTGCTGTCACTGGGTTGCTACTGTCAATTGCAGCATCAGTACTAAGTACCGTCCATCCTGGTGGTGTCCTTTTCGTTGAGAGTTGGCTTACGTTCGGAAGCTGGGTAGGACACAACATTGTCATCCGATCAATTTGAACTAACATAAGGTGCAGGGCTTCCTCGTGGTCCAGGCTTTGAATCTGTTTCTTGAGCATTCATGCGTGAAAAGATATGATTTTGGCATCCAGGGCTCGGCTGCTTGCGTTGTCCTTGTTCTTGCACTTTGTTTTGAGAATGGCCTTCTCAGTTCACGAGGCTCCTATGCCAGAGCAAACAAGAGCCATGTCGCCCTAAGTATAATTCAGCTAGCCGTTGCGTCAATCCTGTTTGTAGCTTTCCTGTCTCTTCCGAGACGTCCTACTCTCTTTGTGAATGGCCTGCCAGTGGATCGACTTTACTCGGTCTCGGCCATCAACCGATATACATTCTCATGGGGAGGGGAAGTACTTGCGCTTGCAAAAGCAAACAAAGGCTTGGATCTCCAAGATCTACCGATCTTGCACCAGCTCTCACGTGCCGACTACCTCCAGCAACGCTTCAATAGGATGAAGAAAAGGAGTAGATTGTGGAAAGCTGTCGTCATGTCCTACGCCTCCGTCTTCATGATGTTGTTCGGGCTTGTGGTGGTCTCGAGCGCTGCACAATTTGCGCCGCAGCTGGCTATGTACAATCTCTTAAGATTGCTTGAACAACGGGCCCAGGGGGCCTCCATTGCTCTGGTGGCGTGGGCTTGGGTTGTTGGCCTGGGCTTATCTTTGATCGTATCGTCCTGGATCGAGTCGTGGCTTTTCTGGACCGTTTGGTCGAGAATCGGCATCCCTATGCGCGTGGAACTATCAGCCTTGATCTTCATGAAGGCAATGCGGAGAAAAGATGTGAAAGGGATTGGGAAAAATAAGACACCGGCCAAGGATAAGGACGATGGCAACAAACCCCCTATCGTCAACAAAGCGTCTGGTCAGAAGGGCGAAGACACTGCACCAGGCGCTGACAAGAAGGCCCAAGAAGATGAGGACGATGACGACGCAGTTCAAAAGTCACGACAGAGCACAATCAACCTCGTTGGCGTAGATACCAAGCGAGTTAGCGATTTTGCCTCATATTCCTATATTTTCCCCGGTGCTGTCTGCAAACTTATAATGTCCATGACGTTCCTTTATACCTTGATTGGGTGGCAAAGCCTCCTTTCGGGTGTTGCTGTATCAGTGTTGGTTACACCACTCAACATTTACTGCTCAAAAAAATATAGAAATGCTCAAGGGGACCTCATGAAGGCTCGAGATCAGAAAATGAGAGTCGTGACAGAGGCTCTACAAGGTATCCGGCAGATCAAGTTCTCTGCCTTGGAACGTCAATGGCAGGCGAAAATTGGCGAAAAACGATCACAGGAGCTAGACACTCAACGAAAGGTGTTCATCTATGATACAGGTTTGATTTCCATATGGATACTCGGGCCAGTGATGCTTTCCGCAGTATCTTTAGCTGTTTATGCAGCCCTCCATGGTGATCTTTCGCCGTCAGTGGCCTTTACAACGATCGCCGTGTTTGGAGCAATCGAAATGACGTTGGCAGTCGTTCCGGAGCTCACAACGGCCGCTCTGGAAGCATGGGTGAGTATCAACAGAATCGAGAAGTACTTGAACGGACCAGACAAGGAAGAGAATAGTGTGCCTTCGGATCGCGTGGAATTCGAAAATGCCTCTATCTCATGGCCGGCAGATTCACAAGACGAGGACCCCGATAGATACATCTTGAGGAATATCAATCTCCGG
This sequence comes from Umbilicaria muhlenbergii, assembly GCA_000611775.1. NCBI lineage: Eukaryota > Fungi > Ascomycota > Lecanoromycetes > Umbilicariales > Umbilicariaceae > Umbilicaria > Umbilicaria muhlenbergii. Next base: position 5,497,779 of record KK106983.1, read on the forward strand.
TTCCCAAACCAGGAACTTAGCTTAATATCAGGAAAGACAGGCTCCGGGAAGAGTCTCCTCCTGGCCTCTATTCTCGGCGAAGCGGACAAGATTTCTGGAACGATCAGAGTCCCACAAGCGGCTTCGACAGATGAACGATTCGATCATAAGGCAACCCGTGGTAATTGGATCATCGTAACCTCGATAGCGTTTGTTAGTCAATCACCTTGGATTGAGAATGCAACAATTAGAGACAATATCTTATTTGGCTTGCCATTCGATTCTGGAAGATATCAGAAAACACTCTCGGCTTGTTCGCTGGAGAAAGACCTCGAAATGTTGCCTGATGGTGAGTTAACAGACATCGGAGCAAACGGCATCAACCTCAGTGGTGGGCAGAGATGGCGGGTCTCGTTCGCTAGGGCGCTGTACTCCCGTGCAGGTATCCTTGTACTGGATGATATCTTCAGCGCTGTAGACGCTCACGTCGGCCGTCATCTATTCGAGGAGGCCCTCACTGGCGAAATGGGCGAAGGTCGGACCCGTATACTGGTCACGCATCACGTGGGCTTATGCCTGCCGAAATCCAAATACACAGTCGTGCTTGGCAATGGAACGGTGGAGCATGCGGGCTCTGTCGAAGATCTTCGGCGAAGAGGAAGCCTAGCGGAGATACTGAAGCAGGAGGAAGACGAGCAAAACAAGGAGGAACAGGAAGCTCGAAAGGCTGCTGGAACCAATGGCGACGCCCTTCGAAAGGAGATTAGTCGACGAAGTGAGCAATCTGCGAAGATTGACGATGGTGAGTTGGATGGGAAGGGCAAATCGCAGCCCAAAAAGTTCATTGAAGAGGAGAAGCGGGAATCTGGTAAGATCAAGATCGGTATCTACAAGGAGTATCTTAAGACTAGTGGTGGGATGTGGTTTTGGGTGCCACTGTTGAGTCTATACGCTTCTTACATGGGCTTCATCTTATTACGGGTACGTTCACCTTCTCGTTGATGGTTGCGACCACAAGTGTCTTCTTTCGTCGTAAAAGGCTACATTCCATGCACCAGACGAACCATAAAAACAAGTGGCAGCTCACAAACGGGAAGGCCCCCTGATATCTTGACCGCAAAGCAAGGTTTGAGCTGTGCAGTTGCTATCAGAAGTCACTAAGCTTTTCCAGCTACACTCATGATTTAATTTATCAGGTGTCTTCTCATTTATCGACTTACTACTAAGGATCCCCCAGATTTCTCATTTCGCGACCGCCACTTGTTTTGATGGTACGCCTGGCACTGGACACAATCTCCTTCTGAACCCCTATCGTTACACAAGGAGTGCCTCGTTCTATCTGAAGTCGTAAGAGGCTACACTCCATGCACAGAAGCACAATCTTCTTCTGAACGCCTGTCTGCACACAAGGAGTGCCTCGTTCTGTTTGAAGTCGTAAGAGGCTACACTCCATGCACAGAACCACAATCTCCTTCTGAACGCCTATCTTCACAAAAGGAGTGCCTCGTTCTACTTAAAGTCGACTTTTGGCTGGACACCGCTCATCAAGTGGTGACCCAGGCATAGCTTCCTGAAGGCCCTCAGCTGACTTTTCACAGTCGTATTGGATAAGCATTTGGACGAGATCCTACAGTACGGAATCCGCCCTGGTACGAGCACACCATATGATCTTCCAGCAAACATCGTTCCATCATCATACGACGAGCGATAACGACAAGGAGCCCAAAACTGACCTGTGGTTTTACTTGAGCATATATATCGGGCTGTCGGTCGTTATTTGCGTGGTTGGAACATTGAGATACTTCTTCACCTTCCTTGGATCTCTCAAGGCATCTCGGATCATGTTCGAAAAGCTTACATATACTGTTCTTCGAGCTCCTCTGCGGTGGCTGGACACAGTTCCAGTTGGCCGTGTCCTTAACCGCTTTACCGCGGACTTCAATATCATTGATTCACGGATTGGTAACGATATTGGCTTCATGCTTTATGAGATCCTTCAGGTCATCGGTATTACAGTCGCAGGGCTGTTCGTTTCCCTTTACATGCTTCTATTCGCAATTTTGCTATTTAGCGTATGCGTGTTCGTTGCCCTGCGGTATCTAGTAGGAGCTAGGGAAGTGAAACGGCTTGAGTCCAACGCAAAAAGTCCCATCTTTGAACAATTCGGCTCGGCGTTAGCAGGAGTCGGTACTATTCGAGCCTTTGACAAAGCGGACATATATGTGCAAAGGTGAGTCCGCTTACACGCCACTTTGCCAACGGTGATATTAACACGGGTTCTTGACAGGATGTTTGATAGAATAGACGACCATGCTCACACCTTCTGGCACCTGTTGTTGTTCAATCGCTGGCTGGGCTTCCGACTCAATCTAGTAGGAGCCATGTTCGCCATCTTGGTGGCAGTCGTGATTGTGTCGACAAAGGGTATCGATGCCTCCTTGGCCGGTTTCGCACTCGGCTTCGCTCTCCAGTACACGGATGCCATAGTCTTCGCCATCCGTACGTACTCGAGCACAGAACTCGACATGAACGCCACCGAACGCATCGTCGAATACTCCCGCATCGCCACCGAAGACCAAACCGGCGACACCCCTCCCGCATCCTGGCCCACCGAAGGCCGCCTCGAAGTCGACAACCTCGTCGTGGGCTACGCCCCGGACCTGCCCCCCGTGCTCAAAGGCCTCTCCTTCAGCGTAGCCAAGAACCAAAGAATCGGCGTCGTCGGCCGCACCGGCGCCGGCAAATCCTCCCTCACCCTCGCGCTCTTCCGCTTCCTCGAAGCCCGCTCCGGCTCCATCCACATCGACGGCCTGGACATTTCCAAAATCAAACTCCACGACCTCCGCAGCCGGCTCGCCATCATTCCGCAAGACCCCGTCCTCTTCTCCGGCACCGTGCGCTCCAACCTCGACCCCTTCGACCAGCACACCGACGCCGAGCTGCGCGACGCCCTGGAGCGCGTCCACCTCGTCCGCAGCACGGGCCTCACCTCGCGGGACGAAGCCACCACCGGCGGCAGCGGAAGCGGAAGCGGAACCGACACCGACACCGCCGCCGCCGCCGCCGCCGCCGCCGCCGCCGCAGCAGAAGCAGCGGACACAAACACCAACCCCTTCACCTCCCTCACCTCCCGCATCAGCGAAGGCGGCCTCAACCTCTCCCAAGGGCAACGCCAACTGCTCTGCCTCGCGCGAGCCATCGTCGCGCGCCCGAAAATCCTCGTCCTCGACGAAGCGACCTCGGCCGTCGACGGGGCGACCGACGCCCTCATCCAGCGCAGCATCCGCGACGAATTCTCCGACGCCACCCTCATCGTTATCGCGCACCGCTTGAGCACCATTGCGGATTTCGACCGCATCTTGGTCGTGAGTGAGGGGGTGGCGGTCGAGTTTGGAGCGCCGGGGGAGTTGTTGAGTCGGAGGGGGGTTTTTTGGGGGATGCTGCGGGTTAGTGGGGAGGGGGGAGGGG